>OU015498.1:106504120-106891620 GCA_907164885.2 Dolomedes plantarius
ACTTATTACTCAGTTTTAAAAATTTGGTTACCTAGGTAATATTTAAGAATAATAGACCTTTTTTGTGTAAGTAAACATGTAGATATAATGTAGTTACAATTTTTAAGTTTTACTTATTGTTGCTTTTTGCATTCTATTAATTTTACTCTCCTCATCAGATTTTGTCAGCTATATTTCCTGGAGCATTCTGCAACAATTATGTATTTGAAGAGCTCCTTAATATATTAAGGGTTGAAGAAGAAGGTCCTGTTGATACAACTATTCTTATTTTTACAAACATTGGTCATGTCCTTGAAGGACAGTATCCTCATATTTGTGGGTAGGTAGCTCTTTATAATACTGA
The DNA here is from genome assembly GCA_907164885.2 of Dolomedes plantarius. Classification (NCBI taxonomy): domain Eukaryota; kingdom Metazoa; phylum Arthropoda; class Arachnida; order Araneae; family Dolomedidae; genus Dolomedes; species Dolomedes plantarius. The sequence goes on from OU015498.1 coordinate 106,504,464, forward strand.
ATCATGAAGCTGCTTAACTTTGTAAACCACGTAGAGGTGTGTGCCATTTTATATGTTAATCATAATAATGTTAAGTTCATATTGGATAAATTTTTCATATTATTGCTATAAATGACGATTTTCATTTCTACAACAGCTGTGGTAGCAATTAAATATGATTTTCTTTTAAGAAATGTTGAATTGTATATGAAATTGGCTTTGTTAAAATATTCAATTCAGAAGGCCCACAGAACAGAAAAACTTGTTTGGGAAAGGGGACGCTTGATTAGAAATTTCTTTTCTTTATATATATATATCTGTCATGATTTGTATTCAAGACAGAAATCAACTTGTTTTAATTTAATACATTTATTAATTCCATTAACTTTGACTCAAACTTTCTAGCTTAGTGAACAGCATGTGTCGCGATCACACACCAAAAAAGTACAGAACAAATCTGAAAACACTCATCTCCATCTATTGCCAACATGGAATAGCTAAACTTTTTCAGCAGGACATTCGACAAGAAAACCGGTTACCCTACAACTCCTGACTCTGATTCGTCAGGGGTCATACTCAAGCTGAGGGACGAGTCATTAAAAATAATAATTACTAGATCTGATTCTTACAATATTATTAAATTTAAGTGCTATTATTTAAAATGTAATAAACATGTATATAGTTATGGGGAACACAACCATTGCACACATGAAGTTAACTTTTATTAAAATTTATAATTACATTAATTTTTCAAAACAAGGCTTGATTAAGTATGTGGTTAAATTTTGATTTCAGGGTTTTAGCCTTTCAGTGGAAGGCCTTTAAGATGTGTTTCAACTTTGTTTTAAAATCTAATGGGTTAGTCTTGTGTTTCTAAACTTTTGCAGATCATTTAACATCTATAGAGCTTCAGTACAATAAAAAATGTCGATTTTATTCTCCTGAGTTGCTTTCTTTCCTCTTGTCACCAGTCTCTGCGTATTTTTTTCTATAGGGAGGAAATATCTCTAATTTTGTGAAAATAGAACCATTACTAGTTAAATACCATGCATTTTCTTTCCATTGCCGCATTGTCTTCAGGAGCATGCTTCTGTGTAATTACATCCTTAAAGCTGCCTTTTAGCTTTATAGACTGCATCTTTAGTGAGTGGAGTTTCAAAATTCCTTGTCGTTGAAATACAGGACTTTACAAGGTTGTTTATACAGGACTTTATATACAAGACAATATCAATAAAAATTGACCAGTATTTTGTCAATGGTTTTTACAGTGGCACAATGGGTAATGGGTTTTTTTTTTTTCCCTCAGGAGGTGGGGCATTCCATTGATATTTTGCAATTTCAGATATTGTCCATAAATCAGCCATTGAAATATATTGAAGCTTTGGATTTATATCCTTATAAGAGGGGTGCATATATCTATGGATATATATATATATATCTTAGGAGGGGCTTTAATGTAAATTGCTAATTTGCTTTCAGTTAACCTGAATTGGATTAAATTTTTTTATCTTTGCAAGTAATTATTTCATGTTATTCCAGCTTTATATAAAACTTTTCTCTTTGTGCTTTTCCGATTTATAATATATTTTTTGCTGAAATTTTTCAAAATCTGTTTCATTGTGTGATGTATTGTTTATTCACATATGCATGTAATAGGTAAAATGGGACGTATTTAAAATTATCCTTCATTTGTAACTTCCATCTTTGAGAAGCATTATATTGTCTCAAAGTAAATAATTAGTCATAATTTTTTTAAAAATAATTTTATTTAGTATCAGTTGAATATTGTTCATTTAAGCTTTTGGTTTATAATCTGATAAATTATTATACTCTTTTGTAGTCGTCTTCAACCTTTGTTAGAGAGATTCATAGAAAATGGAACTGTAAAGCAGGCTAAACATGCAGTGGCCTGCATGAATGTGATAGTCACTAACAAAGAACGAGTCTTTGGGCAAATCATAGATGTGAGTAACATTAATTTTGGATCTATTTTCAGGAAAAAAAGCTACATTTGAACTAAACATTTTGCTAGAACTCATATAAATGCAACTATTGAATACCCAGGAAAATCTAATATTTCATGCATGTTTTCCAGTGAAAATAATTTTAAATAAGTGATGTGTTATTTTAGATTTTTATTTAATATACTACTTCATTCATTATTTAAAATAATTTTCAATTATGTACAAGCTTGTCACAAACATATGTTTTATTAATTTTGTGCAATAACTGCTACAAAAAACAGCTATTTAAGTAGAATTAAAATGTGTTATCTGTTTTATTTTTTAGATGAACTCTTATTAGGTTTAACAATTACTTCCTGGTGTGTTTATTCCAAAATACAAATTTACTGATTTTTCTGCAACATTTTTATCTGATATAAAAATCCTTTATTTAGATGTAAATTGTATTGAGGAAATGTTTTTCTATGTTCATTTTAGATCTAATTGCTGGAAGGGTAGTTACCAAAAACAGCACTTCATTTATCAATTTTGCATTAAGACTAATGTCAGGGGCAATTTGTTAAAAAATCAAACTCTGCAATTTTGGATGGACATTTAAAAGGTTTAATAACAAAGTAACATTTATGAAGTAGTCTTTTTTTTATAGTTGATATGCATTGCCATGAGACAGTATCCAGACGTGTGTTCAGCTGAGTCTGTTCCACAATCTAAGACAATCGAATTTCCTAATGTCCATTTTCATCCACATTAATTGTTATCTTAAAATAGTCAGCTTGTCCTCTATCTTCACTTGATTTTGTTTCAGTTGGGTCTTGAATATTTAACTTGTCTTTTTTTTTCTAATGCGGCAGATAGATGGACATTATCCTTACCGTCATATGACACCATGATTTTGCTGGCCACTTTTTGGCGAGCACTGTATAGGTGGACCAGCATTATCCCCTTATGGGCCAGTCCCGTAATTTTGAACCGAGTCAAATGATGAGATCGGAATACTTGACCCTGTATCTCCAGTGGTAAATTTGAGAACTTGGAGGACATTGCAGCCACAACAGATTTTACGCACCCTGGCCACCATTAGTGAACACAGTGGTAGATTTGTCAGCAACCGGCATCGAACCAGAGACGTTTAGATCACTGGCCCGCAGCCTTTGCTAACTGGACCACCGTGCTATTTAACTTGTCTAATTTCCATAATTAACAGCAAGAGCAAAATAGACATGATTTTCTGTTCCATAAAAATTTTCTTAACTTTCACTGTATACTTTTCTCATTAAGAGCTGAATTTAGTTTCAACTGCCATTAAAAATCAAATGTTTACTTTTATTGGAGGATTTTATAGCTTAAGTTATATGAATTCTTTCTATCAGAAGGACTACATAGGGGAAAGAGGGATGAGGGGAGGGGATGAGGTTTTCCAGTAATGTTCCGTTAATACTATACTGCATATTGTCCATGCAAATTCTTTCCAGATTGAATAATGTTACACTTTAATCAAAATGCTTTTAGACTGGATTATGTATCATAACTGGATTTGATTTTTGAAACTAATAATATGTTTTGCAAATATTAGTTTATAGAAAACTAGCATTATTGCCCGGCGATGCCTGGGTAGATATATAGATATAAAAATTTTGATGCATTCCATCAAAAAAATACTGGGCTGCACCCCCCGCTCTTCATGTTCATCTGGCTAGACAAATTGTGCTTAGCGCGTTTCTACTGAAATGATATACAAACAATAAAAAAGAAAGAAACTTTGAGCTTGCGGACCTTCGTCTGATTATACGTCTGATTTTATTGAGAATTAATAACACAGTGTTGCGTGATTCGCACGTTTGGATTGAATAAGTTTACTGCTTAATTATATTTGTTAGATACTGTTTAATTAGATGTAGATTTGTTTGATCCACTGTTTAATTAGAAATAAGTTTTATAATTTACATTTGCCTTTATTATTTATTTTTTCCTTGAAAGCTCAATTTGTTCCCCAAAACCCAAGAGACGCACTTTTTTCCACATCACCCAAGAGGTAAAGTGCAAGATGCATTATCCCCTTTATTTATTCAAAGTAAAGCGCGATTTCACATGAAGCCTATTTTCCTTACTTTGGTGATTCGGTTTTTTATTGTCGACAGGCCAAAAACCGTATCGGTTTTTAATTTTCCCAAGGCCAAAAACCGTTGAAAAGGCGAATTGTAATTCGATTTTTAATTTTCCTAAGGCCAAACACCGTAGAAAAAGCAAATTGTAAATCGGTTCAAGCGATGAGAAAAACTGCAAATAACAAAAGACGAAAAGCAGAGCCGGGAAAGTTGTGTTAAAACATACTAATTTGAACTGCATTCTTAAAAAACTCCCATCTCAGTTAGTCTAGTAGTTAAATTTTATCTTTTACCTTATTTTAATATTTCTTTTGTCAATTTATTTCGTTGTTATGCACGTAACGCAAAATTAATTTAAAGTATCACAAAAAGAAAAGAAACCACGTGATCAGCATTTCATAAATTACATTCTAAAAATTAATCTTTAAAAATTCACCAAAAATCAGAAAAGGGAGGTAGGTAAAGATTCGAAAAAAATTTCGTTTTAAAGGAATTTTTATGATATTTCTCGTGATATAAATTTTATAACCCTCGGATTATCATTTTAAATGCAAACTTAAAAAAATTAGAAAAACAGCTTAAAAATTTAATTTTAAAAAATCGAAGAAAATTTTTTCAAAAATCTTTCTCAGTTCACCCCTCCACTATAAAATCCACTATAGAAGAATCACAATGCAAAATTTCAGCTCTTTATGTCCAACGGTTTGGACTCATTCAGTTAGGCCAAAGGTTATTACCATGAAGCTCTCCCCCTTTCCGCGCACCCCTCTTCTCCCACGCGGGGGAAGAGGGTAGGTTCGGATTTCACTAAACGGTTTGTATCCACAGGGGGTACCTCGCACCTCTTACGGGCACAAATAAACATTAAAAAATTAATTAAAAAAAACTAATTGAGACCCAAACTTCGTTTTTGCTGATTTAAGTTTCTTGGGTCCTAAACATCAACTGTGCCGAATTTGGTCCCTGTGAGTGAAACAGTCTATGATTCTATAGCGGACAAACAAACAGACAAGCTCTTTTATATATATAGATTTTCTAATTATCATGGCATTTTCTGATCATAATCTTTACTTTATATGAGAAATAAAATATTTTCTCATATAATTTCATCTTAACTATTAGCATATAATTTGTGTGTGTTTATATTATGTACACTTACAAGCTTTGTGATGTGTTTTTTTTTTGTCATATTTTCAGCGCCTAAAGATGAGTCTTACTCTTCAGTCTGAATACTTTCGTACAGCTCTAGTATCTTTAGGCCACATTGCTTTGCTCTGCCCAGACCTGTTTGGCATGCAGATCAAAAGTATAGTCTCCAAAGTTGTAGTTAAAGATCTGCTCATGGTGGACTTTGTAAGTCTTTACAGTTTATTCACTTATATGTGATTGTACATGAAATTTTACTTAAGATATGTTCTGTTTTCAAGCATTGAATAATTAAGGTTTAATTACTGTCTGTGTATTTTTTCATACTTTGTATAATGTATACATTCAATGAATCCTTAAAAGGATGATCATTAATTAACAGTTAGATCAACTAAGTTTTTTAAGATGACTTCAAATTGCTGTTTATTGTTATGGTCAATATAAACCAATTAGCTTTGAAGGGTGTCTCACTATCCTGGATGCTCTTTAAAATAAATATATATATATATATATATATATACATAACATCTGTTTTAAACAGTTTTTTTTTAAAAAATTTATATTATATACTAGCTGAATACCCATGCTTCATTACGGAGTACATTGAAATTAAATACAACGATCAATGTATGCAATTAATGCCCTCCCCCCCCAAAAAAATATATATATATATATACATACATATATATTTATAATAAAGTCATAACGTATATTTCTATAGACTTCTCTAAATGTAGAAGAAAATATTCAAATTAAGTACAACGGTCAATGCATACAGTTAATTTGTTTGTTTAATATCCATAAAACATACTAATTTGAATTAAATTCTTAAAAAACTTCCATCTCAATTAGTCTAGTGGTTAAATTTTATCTTTTACCGTATTTTAATATATTTTTTTGTCAATTTATTTCGTTGTTATGCACATGACACAAAATTAATTTAAAGTATCATAAAAAGAAAAGAAACCATGTGATCAGCATTTAATAAGTTAAATTCTAAAAGTTAATCTCAAAAATCAGAAAATGGATGTAAAGATTCGAAAAAGATTCATTTTAAAGGAATTTTTATGATCTTTCTTTTGATATAAATTTTATAACCCTCAAATTATTATTTTAAATGCAAACTTAAAAAAGTTACAGAAACAGCTTAAAATTTAATTTTAAAAAATCTAAGGAGAAATTTTCAAAAATGTTTCTTAATGCACCCCTACATTATAAGAAGAATCATCATGCAAAATTTCAGCCCTTTGGGTCTAGCAGTTTGGTCTGTGCATTATCTGTCAGTCAGTTATGGAACTGTTTTATATATGAGGCTGTGAAAGTCAAAGTGGTGTAAGTCAGTAAGTCAAGTGGTGTAAGTACAAAGCGTTTTACTGCAAAAACTACAAAAAATTCCACGGTAAATTGAACAAATTATTATTCACAATAATTATTATAATATTGCAAATAATAATTATTTGCTATTCCACTATAAATTGAACATGGAGATTGCATTTTTGCCCTCATATAAAAAAAGTTTAAAATGTGACTTACACCACTTTGCCTTTCACCGTCTCATATATAGATTGATGTATACGTTAAGCAATGAGAATGATAATATTTTGACCTTATGAAAGTTATTCTTTCATTTCAGGTTTGTTAGTTCAGCTCTTATTTTGTCAATGGTAATTAACATTGTTATAGTATAACTAAACTGATCCCTTTATGTTCTTTGAGAATAGTTTTGGAGCTTATATTGTATAAGTATATTGGAATATTTCTTTAATTTTTAATTCAGATTTGAAACATGTTCAATATATACTTTCTTAATAGGAAATTACAAGAGGAGATGAATCTATGTGGGTGGATTTTGATATGCTGCCTGAAGAAACCAAAGTTAAGGTACATATGCATTATTGACATTTTATTCTCCCTTTGAAGCTTTTTCTATTGAAAATTATGAAACTTTGAATCTAGTTGTATAACATAATTCATAAATGGAAATGAAAAAGTGCAAAAATTTTAATTTTTTGAAGCTGGGAGAATTAAATTTTTTTTGCATTATGAAAATCTGTCATTTTTATTCTAGCTCATATGCTTGAATGCTTTACAGCCCTTTTGTTTAAAAAACTATCAAGGGTTTTATCTTGTCATTGTTTATTTAACAAATGTGTTGTAAAAGGATGTGATTAAAGTGTTTCCAGTAAAAAGATAAACAGCTCTCTGCTTGGAAATTTAACTTCATTTCTTGTGTCTTTTAGATTGAGGGCATGAAAATGATAGTCCGTTGGTTGCTTGGACTAAAAAATGCTGCCCAGTCAGCTGTTTCAACATTACGTTTGTTAACTACTGTTATCTTACATAGAGGTGATTTGATGGAGAAGGGTCATGTGTCGTAAGTTTACTCTTTTGTCATTTTTATTTGAATTTTCGTGTTCAAAATATATAGAAGTTATGCTATTAAGTTTCGTGTGTGGCTGTTTAAAATGTATAAACTTTAAGAATTAGCAATAAGATTTTCTTTTTAATCTTCATTTTTACATTTTTAAGATTGTTTATCAGAAATTTATATATCAAATCTATTTTTTAATGAATTTCATTTTTTTGTTATCCTAGTAAATTTTATGTGTGGCTGTTTAAAATATATAAGCTTGAAGAATTAGTAATAGGATTTAATTTTTAAATTTCATTTTTACATTTTTAGGATTGTTTATCAGAATTTATACATCAAATCTATTTTTTAAGGATTTCTTTATTTCATTATCCTATTTAGTTTTTGTTTTTTGTTTTTTATTTTCTATTCATTTATTTATTTATATTATAATTTTGGATGTGCGATGCAATATTCTTTCACATGAGAATCAATATTTGTATTGTACACAAATATTGATTCTTAGCATACAGCTAAAAATATGATATATTATTGATATTTATAAATAAAAATAGTAATCCAAGTATATTATAAGACTGTTCTTGTAAAATACTTCAGTGTAAATCGCGTATCACATTTTTGTTGCAGTTTACTCATAATTAGAGCACTAAAGAGAAAAAAAAGATAAATAGGAATTGTAGATCATCTTTTTGGTCAAAAAGTGTCATTATACTTCATTTATAGATCAACATCAATAATGTATATCTGCTTGTGTTATTTCTTCATAACTAGTTCATACTTAGGGTTACCAAAAAAGATACTAACTAAACATAGACAGCAAAGATATATATATATATATATATATATATATATATATATATATATATTATAAACATATGAAATAGTTCAGTTACCTTTTGGGATCTGGAAATAAATATTGTGTGTTTTAAGATTGTTTTTTCAACAAGAAAATGTTTTTTTATTTTGTAGTTAAGCTATCTGATACATTTAAAACTAAATAAATAATAAATAAAAAAAAGAATCAATTGATCTCTTTATTAAGTAAAGTATGTTTCATCTGAGTTTCTTTTAAGACTGAAAATTTTAAATAAAATGGACAAAAGATAATAAAAAAAATTTTGGCAAAAACATTGTGAAATATTAAAATTAAGCTGAGATATTACTCATTAATTGGAAAGGTTTTGTTATTCATCAGTAATTGATCTATCCTTCAAGTGATGTTAGCCCTGATATTCATTAGATTAAAACTTCCAGTTTCAGATAAAATTAAGAAAATGTTTACAACCTATCTAGCATTTTTACCCCTCTCAACAAATGTTGATTTAGATTCACATATATCACTTTTTTCCTGTATGGAAGCTGATTCCATGTGAGATTAACAGGTCTTTATTTTACTTACTCAAGTAATAACAAACCTTAACTTTTCCTGCTGTGTACATTATTTTTCTTATGATCTCTTTGAATTAGTTTTTTTTTTCCCTCCTAAATATTGTCTTTTTTCTGCAATAATACATATAGTATAGAAACTTTTAAGATTTGATAATTTTAATAATATTTACCTGGAATGTTTTTTCATGAATTTTTAACTTTATGTATCTTTTAATCGGATAACAATGAACTTGTTTTTTGATGATATTTTTTCCTTCCAGGCCTGCAGAAAAGTCGTGGTTGCGTTTAACAGCCGCTTGTTGCATGCTCAAGTTATGTCAAGAACCCAGCTATTCTGAAGTTATTAGTCTGGAACAATTTCAAGTCCTGTCTCTGGTGATAAATGTATGATCATTGATTTGTTTATATGATTACATTTTATAACCTCTAAACCTTATTAGTAAAAGAAATTCTTTCTCTCTTATTGAAACTCTGTTACAGATATGACCTTTATTTTTTCTTCATTTTTTCTCCAAATAGGATGAATGCTTTCAAGTGAGGGATAAGTTTTCTCAGAAACTGCATAAAGCATTGATGCTGTTGAAACTTCCTCTTGATTTCATGGCAATCTTTGCTCTGGGTGGACTTGAAAAAACAAAAGAATTGAAAGCACAATTTAAGCAGTATCTTCTTGCGAACATCAATAAAAGAAGAGAGTATTTAAAACAAAACCCTCTAACAACTGGTAATTTTTCATGTGTATTTTTATCTTACACTGTTCAAATAATATAACTTAAAGGTTTATGTGTATATAAAAACTAAAGACATTATTAAATGACTTTATTATATGAAAATGATTTTTCCCCCTATGTTGGAGAAAGTGCAGTGACCATAATTCTCCATGAACAGCCCAGTACAGGTGGGCTCTATTGTAAAAATTTGTCACTGAAAAGTGCTTGTGATGTAAGTGTCCACCTGAAAAATCATGAGATGTAACAACATTCAATTCTGTTTATTTGGACCAAATCCTGTCTTGTAACATAAGGCATGTTCGTTTAATCAGACCAGCTGGTTATTAGGACTGAAATGATCGCGTCCCAATGTGGTTCGATTAACCAGAATCGATTGTATTAAAAAATTTGCAGCAGCAATTTGTCTTGGGAGGTCCTAGGGTTAGGGCAAGACAGACAACAGTTCACTTCAAGCCTTACCTGCAGCTGCATTTTATGTACATTGCTAACAGCCTGCCTGAAACTTTTGTCTCTCCCATCAGAAATTCGAGAGGCAGAGCTACTTGTGTCCATAGCATTCTTTAAACTACACAAGCTTTCTGGGTAGTGCTAAATGAGCATCTTTCGTCATGCAGTCCAGATGTGACAAGCTTTTGAAGAAAGAGAGAAAAAAAAAAAGGTTCCTCTCAGGATCAAATTGCATCTGAAATCTCCTTCCTTTGCTGCAATGATTCCCAATCCGTAGAAGTCTGTGGACCACCCCCACCGACTTAAGGGGGAACCTTCTGGGGGGTATAGGGGTATAGAATATCTATCAGGCAAAATGGATACAGAATTAATGGACTCACATTCTAACATATCATATTCTAATAATAAAATAATTATGTTAAACTTTTAAGAAATTTTAATTCAACGCCTGATAGTCATTGGATATATTTGGCCAATCTAGTTCCATGAACATTGCTTTCAAATCCCCATTCATTTGGCAACTTTGTTATATGTGGTGCCGGACCACTCCTGAGGCTCTTGCAGACCACTGGTTTGGAACCACTGCTTTACTGGAATGCTGGTGGCTTGTCAGTACTAAATTCTCTGAAAATGATATTCGAGGAAGTTCCTTCAATGTTCTAAAAATGTCTTAATATTTTAAATGCAATCATAGCTCATTAAAATTTCTTATTTTTAAAAATCATTTTAAGTACCTCTTAAAATCCTTTTTTACCCCTAATACATTAAATAGCTGCTGGGTTTTTTTTTAAAATCTATTGTAGTTATATTTTCCCTACTTTAATTTCTGTAGCAAATTTATATCAATTACTAAATCATGTAATCTAATGCCTAATTTTGACTTTTAAAAAAGGAAATGGTCTAAACTTATAGATCATTCATTGCCTTTGCAGTTGCTCTAGAAAAGAAACATCCACTGTCTTTTTAGGCCAATGCATGTCAGGAAAAACTAAAGCTAGTAATAACTAAGTGTAAAAAGTGTTCATTATAATGTATGGTTGATAAAACTTTATACATGTTCTTGTCTTTTTTTGTTCTTTAGAATGTGCATGAATTGTCATTTGTTTAAGGTCTTCCTTTGTTTGTATAGGGTAACAATATCAAGTAAAGAATGAAAGTCTGTTAAATTCTGAATTGCTTTTTTTTTAAATTTTATACTTTGGTTGTATGTGGCTAGAAAACCTAGAAAATGTCCTAAAATTCCCTTTCTTGTAAAATTTCTTCCTGTTAAAAAATATACAGTGTTACAAATTAATATGCAGTGTTTTTTAGTATTTTTTTCTCTTTTTAAATTTTATATGAAAAAAGATATTGGCTTTTTCATAAATTAAAATAATTATTTCAATTTTAAGTTATCAAGGGCTTTCTTCTGATACACTGTAAGCCAAAAAAATAAATAAATAAATAAAAGTAAATAATAAATAAATTTTAAAATAATAATAATAATCATAATGTGTGATTATCTTTTAGAGCAGGGGTTCCCAACCTTTTTCCTACATCGACTCCTTTCAAAAGAATGATTTTCTTCATAGGCCCCCTCACATTTTTCTCTATAATATACAGCATACAACATAATTATAATACTAATAATAGCACATAAAATGATTAAAGATAACAATTTGACTAAGAATATGAAAAAAAAATTAGAAAAAGTGGTTCATTAGGTTTATGTTTTATTATTTTTGTACTATTTTCATTTTTAATTTCACAAATATAAACAAGATTTCAGAAACAGATTGTAATTGCACAAACATCGCCAAAAGAAAAACGAAACTTCTTATGATTGGTTGCATCGGGAGGACCTATGTGCTGTTTAAGGTCCAGTGGATTTCCCTTGTTCTGCCTAGTGTTGGTACACAAATAAAAGCCGACGGCAGCATTCCAGGCACATACAAAAGCATCATGACATTCGACTTTAGATGCATTGATCACTCCACCCTATGCAAATCTGTATTTATACATATTAAAACGGATATTATTATTTAATAATTACATTCTTAAAAAATTAAATTAAATTTTAAAACAGAAAAATTTGTCATAGACCTCCTATAGACCCCTGGAATACTATAGATCCTTTTTAAACTTCCATCGACCCCCAGGGGTTCACCTGGACCCCATTGGGAATCCCTGCTTTAGAGCAATATCAAAGGGTATGATCATGTTTTAATAAGCATCAAAATTAAGCATTGGATTAAAAATTTAGTTTGTATAAATTTTTTACTGAAATTTAGAGGGATGGGGGATTATAGCTAAATATTTTTAAAATAAAATTTAATGCCCCAAAAGAATCAAGTAAAAGACCTTTTAAGAAACTCTTAAAATGATGTTAAATTAATGTTGATCTTAACTAAATTGACTAATTAATAAATTTGATTTTTCAGCTAAATTATACACTTATTTGCCTGACTATGTCCTGCCTTATGCTATTCATTTGTTAGCTCATGATCCTGCTTACAAGAAGTTTGATGATGTTCAGTCTCTTTTAAAATTAAAAGAGTGAGTATTGAAAAGTTCAGTGTATTTCTGTTAGTAATTTTTATATAATTTAAGAGATAAATTTGTTATTTTTCTTTGCAGTTTGAAATGTGGTTGCTAAATAACTCTTTTAATGTATAGGAAGATAAGGAAAATATATATCCCTGACATTATAATTAAGTACTTTACTTTATTACAGACACTCTTTATTAGAAGCTACCAGGCTTGGTTTTCTCATTAGAATAGATCTGTGAAATAATTTATTGGCTTCTCTCTGATACTTATTAAATTGTTGTCAATTGCCTTATCTGAGAATAAAACACTTTTTACTCTATGTTATTTATCTATTAGCTTCTTTCTATCACATTTATCCAATAATTAATCACACCTTTCTTATGTCCTATCTTTACAATGTTTTCTTTCATGTTTATGCATGTATATTTATAGTAAAAATCTGTCATTTTTTACATATTTTTTAATGCTATCATGTTGTTTCTACTGGATAAGTTATGAAAAGTTGCCCTATTCTATATATTTTTTGCATAATGTGAACTTAAAGCAAATGGTATTAACTAATAATCAAATTTAAGTTTAAGTAGTCATTTATATTATTATTGATATCGATAATAGATATTAATTGTATGCATCACATTTCATATTTAATATGTCATTGAATTATTTAAATAAAAAATGTTGAGTGATGGGCTATTCTACTATGATAATCCTTAGGGGTATATATGTTTCATATTTAAAAAAAAATTCACAAAAAAAAAACAATTTATAAAATTTCACATTTATTCACAAAAAATATATATAAATTCAAAAATTTTGCATTTATTGGTTAGATAAGTATCAAAATTCTTAGTTATAAGCTAACATTGTAGTAGTCTCCACATTCTCTTCCTTAAGTCTTTAGCAATAAGTAATAAGCAAATTTCAAGAGTGAAATCTCTCACTTAAAGACCGTGGATGGTCTTAGATAAGCAATTATGTTAATTAATTATTGCTATTATTACCTAATTTCGCTTAAAAAGCCATTTATCACAGAGTTTTTGCCATGAAGTAGTAAAAAAAATAATTTTTGCATTTATTCGCTCATATCGTCAAATTTAGCATTTATTCGCATCTATTTCGTAAATACAAAAATGACATATCCCTATCCTGTATAATATGCATTAAATTGAACCTCAACCTGATAAGAAAATCTGTATTATAAATGAATTCTATCATTTGATCTGCCAGTCTCTTATACTATTCGTTTTTTTCTCAAGAAAAAACAAAGTTAATTTATTTTTTCATAATTAATTATATATATATATATATATATATATTATTTTCACTGTTGGCATATATATAATTTTCTTTGTATATTTGTTTTTAATACATATATTTCACAGATGAAGTATGATTTCGGAGTATTGTTAACTTAAAATCATAAAAATTGTCTTAATTTTTATTTTTAAAACATTCATTAGATAATATGTTAAGTGTAAGAGACATTAGTTAAATTTGTGAATGTCTTTATATGTGTGTAATTCATATTGTGTGGGTAATATTGAGTTCCTTCATCCACTTTCTGTTTTTGCATCTTTTTTCATTTTCAGACTTAATTTATTTAGCCTGATTACCTCTTCAATGTGTAACTTATGAATGACTTTTACTAATTAATTTTGTCATACTAAATAGGTGCCTATGGTTTTTGATGGAACCTTTGATGAAGCATGAGAATTACAGCTTCAGTTTTTTTAAACGTATTCTCGAATCTATCAAGCAGACAAAAGACAAACAGACCCCTCTTGATGATATCGCTAACCTAGTAAGTGACAAATTTAGTGTTTCGTAGACTGCAGTGTAACTAATTTTGTTTGAAATAATCAGAACTGAAGATATTTTTTCAGCTTGCTTTTGTCTATACAGCTTTGTTGAGAAAATTTCAGTTAGGTAGCATTACTGTGCTTAAATAATTATAGACTCCATGGTGGTGCTGCTTGAATGAGATAATCTTGTACCCTCTCTACTTGAAACATTAGGTTTAGATCATGATTAGAACTAGTCAGATAGAGTTTGATACAGGACGATAAGTCCTATTTCGAACGAGTTCTATGCTCGTATATTTGATTGGGTTTTTAAACCCTTAATTTCCCTTTATTTATTTATTTTTATGTTTGTGTGTATCATTAAACGCTTTTGTCAAGTTCAGCTGTGCATTAGATTTCTTTTGACAATTTTGTTTTGATTTACCACTGAACCATTTCGATTTTGCAAAAGCTTAATGCATAGTTCCATGGCATACAAGGGCAACATTTACTTGCAGAATTGTGCAGGTGTGGGAAAGTCACAGGCACCACATTTTTATGTTCATTCAAATATTACAGCTGCATTTGTGTCACGTTTAATATTAAATTGTTTGTACCCAAATATCTAAGTCTGTTTATGTAACATTCGATGTTAGATTTCTTTTATTCTAAGAATTTAGGTCTGTATAAATCACAGGAATTTTTATCGTTTTGTTTGCTTATAACTTAATAATAAAAGATTATTATGGCACACTGTAGAAACATCATTGATGCTCTGATTGTTTATTTGCACAGTGATAATTAAAATTTTAATTTTAAGAAAATATTGTTTTTTTAACATAAACAAGTCTAAATAAACATAAGTTATAATTATCTGCAAGAATTTTATTTTTTTAAACCCAAATTAATGCAAAAATTGTGCATTAAGGGGTTAATAGAAATAATTGACATTGTATGTTACAGCTGTTGGCTTAATGCATAAAATATTTAAGAAATATATCATAATATTTTTGTTTAAATGAATTTATGCTTATTATTTAATATTGAGATAATATCATAATAATTGCTAATTACAGAAACTGTATGCTGTTGTTGACTTGGCTCTGAGTCTTGTGATATCCAAAACCACCAATTTTGTAGTCAAAGAGTATCCAGTAGAGCCAACTCTACCTCCTAAATTATATACTGAACCAGATAAGGTGAGTCATGGTTTTCCTTAAGAGGAGTAACATTATTAATTGCTACACTTTTTAAATATGGTTATTTATTTTCACAGGATATATAAAAAAAATTCTATATCATCCTTAAGTCTTTAATCTAGTAATTAATATAGATATGTGTGTGTGTGTGTTTGTTTGTTTGCAATATGGTTCTGCCTTTAGTAATCAGAACACAAACCTAAAGAGAGTGTTAACAATTTTGTGGGACATATTGCACTTTGTTGTTTTATCTTTTTTATTCTTTGTATACATGTTTTAAAAGCTGCTTAAAGTGAACTGTCATTTGTAATAATCTCATCTAGATTGCCAATGTTAAAGTATTACTAATCATATAAAAATACATTTTATACTAAATTTTTTTAAGAAATATTTATTTGAATAAATATTGTAATTGTTCATATTTCAGTTTGAACTTGATGAATGTGATTATTCAAATAATATGCCATTCAAATAATTCAGAATAATATAATATATATTCAAATAATTCAGAATAATATGGTGTGTGCACATGCACATATACACACTTGTACACACAAAATATATTTATAATTATTTGTTAATTTTATAGGCTGGGTTAGTTTGCTTAAGTATGTAGTTAAAGCTACAATTATATGCCATAATCTTATATCCTACCATTATGCCATATTTTTATGCCTATTATGCCATAATCTTATAATTTTATAGGCTGGGTTAGTTTGCTTAAGTATGTAGTTAAAGCTTTAATTATATGCCATAATCTTACATCCTTAGGAATTCACTCACAAATGAGATGTAAGTAAACAAATGTATAGTTAAGTAATTAAGTGTAATACTTTTTAAATGGACAAAACGTGAAAACTGTATCTGTGGAAAATACGTAATTTTGACTTTTATACATAATTATTTCATTTATCATGAAATGTATTGTGATTGTTATAAACTTATTTTTTTTTGTTTGTCTGATTTATAGAGTTATTGCAACTTAAAGACATACTTGCCCATTGAACTTACTGTTAATCCACCAAAGGTAATCTTTTAATTTTTGATCAAGTATTTTGTTCATATAACTATTCATTTCTGTGTTTGATTTTTAAAAAAATTTAATTAACTTTATTTTTATTTATATACTGAAGTTAACTTTATTTTTACTTATATAGTAAGTAATTTTCACTTAGTAACCCAACCAGCAAATTCTAAATTTAGCATGTCTTTCTTATCTTTGTTATGTCAATAATTAATAAGCAATATTTCTACATTTAAAGTTTATCAAATTATTATGGTATGTTAAGTATATCTTTTCGTATTTTATTCATCATTACATAGTGTCAGGATGTTAAGCTGTTGCGGAATACTTGTGAGTTAAATTTTATTAGCCAAAGGATGTAATAAAATTACATTCTCATATTTACTCCCAATGTACACAATAATTCTTGTGAATAAATAAAAAGTATTTTTGTCGTAAAATTCTGGAGGAAAAGGAGTTATATCCCAGTTATTGTTTTCTTGACCTTGTATCACTTGGTTTCATCTTAAGAGCTACTTTTGAGAGCAAATGATATTGATGAAAGAGCCCCTTTTAACATCTTGAAAAGAATAGAAAACTAAAAGCTTTTATAAATATTAATTTATTATGATCGTAAAAAATTGACGGTTATTACAAATATTAACAATTTATTTACATTTAAATTTTTGTTTATTTTAAAAAAAAATTTATTTGACCTAAGAAATGAAAATAAGTTTGTTTGTTTTTTTATTTATTTATTTATTTATTTTTTTAAACTCCATAAAATCTGATAATGAAGGTTTAAAGAATGTAAGTTTCCAGTAATGTTTTTTTCATTTGTATTTTAGTCCCTGAATCATATGGACATATATGTTTCCAAATCTTGGTGTAAAAAATTTTACTTCAATATTATAAATTTTCAGATATTTTCAGTAAAATTTTTGGTTTGAATGAAATACATTTCTGAGAAAGCTTATCAAAACTTAAATTATTATCTGTAGTGTATTCCACTTTTTTTTTCTTGCTCTTTGTCTAGAAATCTGGCTTAGAGTTAGAAATGTTGTTTGCGAATGCTCGAAGTAATGCAAGAAGAGTTGGACAAGATGCTACATTAGAAGGCAACATTTCACAGAGCAGCAGTCAACAGGAAGGGGAAGGGGAAGGAGAACTAGAGGATCCTTCAGAAGCCATGGATGAAAATTGTATTGAAAATGCAGATCTAAGAGAACTTAATAGAAGTGTCTTAAAGTAAGTGTCATACAGTAGATGTGTTATTTTTTTGTTTGTAGTAAGTTGCAGATTTACTGTTGAAAAAATTAATTCAGGCCAATTTTAGAAAGTGGAGAGTTGCAGAATTGTTAATTCTTTCTTTATGTAAAGAATTCTTCTAGTAAATGATATTGCCAGTTTATTCACCATTAGACTGTTTTTACAAGATAAGGAAAGGTTCTTATTGTAATTTTGTTTTAAGAGCAGTTAACAGTTTAAGTAGTTTTGTATCCATTTGCACTTGGTGTCTAAAGTTTTTTTTTTTCTCTTTCTTTCAACTTTTTGAATAAACAATTTTAGGAATTGATACTAAATGTGTGTTTTTAATAGGAAATCCTGCCTTTAATTTTTGCCTGTACTCTTTTTGTACCATTATTTAATAGTTACTAATTGTATGGTATAGTCTTTTCTCCATTTAGAACACAATCTGTTGTTGATTAACAGTAAGAAAAAACTACTTGTGTACCAATTGGACTTTATATCATCTCTAAAACAATAACTAAAACTTAAATAGATTTTCTGTTGAACAGTCTGTACTTGGTTTATGAGCCATTAAAATTCTTTATTGCAGTAGGCATTTTTTTTCCATGATTCATTGATAATTTTTAAAACAAACAAAAAGAAAAGGTCGTGATCTTTATCAACCAACTTTTCCAGTGTCTTACCACTCAGCAAAAAAATCTATTACCAAATGCATTGTCAATAAAATTAAATGTTTCCACAATATAGCAGCTAGCGAAAAGATTTAGAGCCAATTACTGAAGAATCCTATTCCAATGGATCTGCCTCAACATATTTTCACTGCCAATTTTTTAATCACCACTTCACATGACTTTTTATTTTGCCACCTTAATAAAATCTGCATTGCTACCAAACTGCATTGGTTTGGTAAACTCTCTCGACTGTTCTCTCTGTTTTCTGGAGACATTATGGAGTTTAATCATCTTATGACATGCACCTTCTTAAAGGACTATAGTTTTACTACTGACAGCTGGAAAAACAGAGCTATTTTGTATTGGGCTGCTAGAGGAGATATATGGTCTCTTGACTGTCTCTTAACATAGGGGGGGGAAAATTAAAACAAGTTGCATGTCCTTGTATGGTATAGATTTCCTTTTGTTTTAGAACTCTTAAGTATAGTTGTGGCATTGAAAAAGAGGGGTGTCAGTTGTAGTGTTAAAATAAACTTAGTTGTGGCATTTCAAACATATTTGTGGCAAGATGGCCGACTGCTTTGGTAAAACACATACTTTCTTTCAAGTAGAGCTGCAAAAAGTAAAGGACACAAAATGACAGAATATGACTATAATTCTTAATGATCATTAGATTTATTGATTATAGAAGAAAAGAAAGTGGGCTTAGGGCCCGTGGCTTAATGCCAGAACAAAAAATGATGAAGGCATCTTAAGTGTCTGGAGGGCGGCGATGTCTCAGCACATAGGGTCTGGTCACTGGAACAGGATTCCCACTAATCTGCTTCATTCTCCTTCTCATGGCTGCGTCTGACCCGGCTGGTAGTGAAAGGCGCTCTGTTTTTCAATCAAAATTCCTCTGCCGAGCTGGGTCAGTCACATGACTCTGATGAGGGCACCACCTGGATATTGGCGACCTAGAGGCGCTTGCCAACGCTTGTAGTAACAAAGCGGTTAGAACATTTCGTGGGTATGTATCGGGGGGGGGGGGGGCGAAAACTTATGTAAAATGGAATCTGCAACCCTTGTCTGCGGATTACGTTGGAATTTACTGATAAGCCAAGAGACAGTGAGATTGTGCAAAAAGGGTGCTTTTCGTGTGTTTTTCCCAACTGTCTGGGGAAAATATTATAAACGTAGGAATCATGAGGGAGCTGTCCCAAATTGCGTTGAGTAGATTAACAGCAGTATTTACAAGGTTATTGAAAGTGTTACGACAATAGTTAAAAATGTTATCTTTTAAAAGGAAGGAGGAGGGATTTTTTAGTAATGTTATTTATGATCATTTATAATTTTTATTTGTTTAATTGTCTATGTTTCTTATCATTAATTATACATTTCTCATCTTTCAGCTCTGATGCAGAGGATAGCCAAAGCTCAAACAGCTTTAGAAACGTTGCTAACAATAATGTGGCAACACCACCTGTCAAACGACCCCGTGGTCGACCCAGACGACAACCCCTCACAAACACACCCACACCGTCTGGAAGTCAGACTGCTGAAAATGAAAGTGAAATATGTGAAAATACACCACCAAACACTGCTGAAAAGAGAAAGTCACAGGCTGACAATGATTCACAGTCAGGAAGTGAATCTGAACCCAAAAGACAAAAAGTTGACGATGACAATAGTGAAGAAATGCGTGCTAAATATCAACAATATTGGGACAAGCATTGCTCCACTCGTTTACAAACAAAACTAGTAGATGCTTCCAAAAACTCTCCAAATGCCTGTAGCCAGAACAATGATAAATCTAATAAATCAGATGAACAGGGCACTCGGTAGACCTACAGTGAATACAAATGTTGAATGTTTATAAACCTATATTTAAAAGTCTGAAATCAATTAATTTTTTATTGGTTTCAAACTGTACTTTTCTTTTAATAAAATTCAATTTTCTTTATAGAAATGTTCTGTGTTGTATTGCATCAGTTTTGTTGGTTGGTAAATATAACAAGGTTCCCATTGTGTTTTGATTTTCAAAAAGAAAAAAAAAAATGAAAAATTTTTAATTACAAAAAAATTTATTTGGTTTGAATTTAGGCTGTATTAATTTTATATATATATATATATATATATATATATATATATATATATATATATTTAGACAGTGTTAGTGTTATACAAAGATGGTAATTAGACACACAGTAAAAGCTGAATTCTTGACTACTTAGGAATGTCATTAAACAAATACTGCTTAAAATCACTTTATAAAAGTGGTCTGTAACATAGTTTTTATACAATACATGACATTGTAGAGATTGTGAATCTTCTAAGAAAAACTATGAAAAAAATGTAGGGTATTTAAAAAATATAAGCATTTAGATTGATGTATGTTTATTAATTATATCTCATTCTGTTTGTATCAATTTAAAGATAATATTGTATTATACAGATGAGACATTAAAAATTCTTTCGTTGTAAGCATGGGGTGAAATTTTAAATAATTCTTTATGCTAATATAAGTTCTTATCTGTCATTTCTTTTCTACTAGAATTTTTTACTTTATTCATAAGGAAAATTAAATAAAATATATTGCCTAATATATATATGTATAATATTAAATATATATACCTAATATCTTTGAGAATCCTCCCATAGCCAGAATACTGTCCTGCCAGAAGTGGAAGAATTGTGAATACTGCACTAAAAGCTGTGGAGTTTACTTGTGTGTCTAGAATATCAGTTGCAAAATAAATATTTCAATTTATCATAACTGTTTTTGAGCAAGGTTAGGTAGAATAGTTAATAACTTCAGAAGTTTATATTATATTTGTCCTTTAATGTAGTCGCAATATACTCATATTTCTGAGCACTTTGAGTGTTCCTGCCCAACTTTATCCTGGGACTTGAATTTCATAAACCTAGAAAAGAAGACTGAATTCTATTATTTTAATCAGAAATTCATAAATTTTATCAGTCTTCGTTGTAAAATGGAAAATTCTTTGGTAACCTGAAAAATGTTTATTTTATTTTTATTTTTTTTTTAATGAAGGTGATACATTTCCTTAAAACTAGTTTCCTAATATATAGATTCAATAAAGAATTGTGAAGATTGTATTTATTCTGTGAAGAATTTTCTAAATTTGTCTAGTTTGCAATCCCACTTAGTAATTTTAATAGCCTTGAGTCTTCATAATATATGTTTATACATAAGTAGAGAGAGAGAGTGAGAAATATATTGTTATTTATTGTAAAATACTTGCAGTTAACTTACTTTGATTTTTAGTATTATGAATTTTACATTACATATTATAAGCTTTACCTTTGAAATAAACCCTATCCCCTCCCTTCCCTCCATCTTAGATGTCAAAATGCAGAAAAAGTGTATAAACTTAATTAATTTTATTTTCATAAATTTTGAATAAAACAATCTAAAATTTCTGGCATTCATTCTCTTGTAGTATAGTTAATAATTTAATTTCAGTTTTAAAAGTGTTAGATTTGAAATATTCAAACAGTGCCTCTAATAGCTATATAATATCTATTTTTTTTTTTACCTAGCATTTCCATTCAATTAAAATGAAAACAAAATGGGAACCCTGTAAGTTACCAAGCCATTTCTTTCAATTTCTTATCTAGGATACCAATGTGTTCATGGCACTTAGTGGATCTTTCAACTTTCATGGGACATGTGACTGAATTTTTGAAGTACTTTCTATGTGTTGAAAAATGTAAATAAAAATGAAACAAGCATATCTTATGTAACAGCTGTGGTTTATTATCCATAAGTATGTATATGTTTATGATTGAATATTTATGTTATGACAATATTTAATGCAAAATATTTTCTCACATTTTTTTATGCTTAGGTTTTATGGTAGTGCACATTATTATTCTGTTATTCATAATGTTCTTGACTATATTTCACTGTTGCAAATGTTGACTTTAAATTTCTTACCTTTGGACACTAGCAGCTGAAGCTGTTTTCTTTACTCACAGTCTGCTGTGACATCTGTTTGAAGTGAGAAAAAGACATTAAAAGAATCTATAATTTTTATTTACTCTTCTGTATTAGAAGTAGATTTCTCCTGCATCAGGTTTTATGTTCATTTAGAGATATGCAAATTGAACCATCCATTCCAGCTAGAAAATTCAGAAAACAGAACTGTAGAAAGTAGGAATTTTTCTTATTTTTGTTATATACTAAATTTGTGATTTATTTATTTAGTTCATTGTTAAAGATAATATGCTGTTAAACTATGGAATGAAATAGAGTAATTTTCTTTGAAAATTTGCTTGTACAATGTTTTATATGTTATGAGTGTGATTTACCTATACACAAAAATAAGTGGGTAAAGTTTTGCAATTACAACAAAAGTTTTCAAGGCAAATAGGGCCATTGAAACCTTTATTAAGCAGATACATGAGTTCCCTTCAATTATCTAACAATCTGCCTAAATAAATAGCATAAATTTTTAAGATAGAGTAATAGGTAAAATATTTTGTTTATTATGTTAATGTGTTGGTGCATTAGTTTTATAACTTTACTGTCACATCTGTGTTGCGTTTCTCTATAGAAAATCCAGAATTTACACTGAAATCATGAACAGGATCTGGATACACAAAAATTATAATGTTATAGTTACTGTACAGGTAAATGGGCTATACTTGAGCAAAATCATTAGTCACATTTTTGAAAAGCATTTGGAACTTTAAACTCAGTATTAATTTTTTACATTATTTGTAATAAACAATTTTTGATTATTTATTTTATATTGTTTATACTATATGCTCATATATATATATATATATATATATATATATATATATATATATATATATATATATATATATATATATATATATCTTTCATTTATATATTTATTATCTACACTGAGTGGTCGATTTATAATTACCACATACTCAGAACATCATATGGCCACCTTTTGTTCTTAATATTGCTGAGAACCTCTTTGGCATTGGCTTTATGAGATGTTAGTAGAATAAGGTAAGTTGAGGAATATGAGATTATATCCAATGAACTGCCCTTTCCAGTCGTCTAAGATTTCATGGTTCTGGATCCACCAGCCTGTTTCCCCTTGATCTCATTGTATAAGTGTTCAATTAGATTTAGATCTGGTAATTGTGGAAGCCAATTAAGCAAGGAGAAGTCTCTGTCATGCTCTTTCAACCATGTGAGCTTTATATCATGGAGTACTTATTGTCTTGCTGGAAGTGACCATCTCCAGTGGGGTAAACCAATAACATAATGATGTTAGATTCAAAATATGAATACATTTTGGCATTCAGCCGTTGTTTCACACAATTTAAATGGCCCTAACAATGCCAGAAAAGAATCGCCCAAACCATAAGATTGCCTCCATCAGCTTGAAGTGTTATGGCAATGCACTTGGTCCATGTTTTTGTGCTATTTTCTCCATATTCTACACTCCCATCTGACTCGTGTAGTTGAAAAAAAGATTAATACAATTTCATTACTCTTTTACTATCCTTGTGAACCTGTGAAAACTGGAGACTCTTGATCTTGTTCTCTGCAGACAGAAAAGTCTTTTGAATAGGCCTTTGGCTTCCATATCCAGTACAGTGTACTGTGTGACAAATAGTATGTTGAGAGGCCATTGGATTGGTCTGTAATTAAGAGTAGTTGTAATTCAATGCACTGTTGCCCTTCTGTTGGACTGGACACGTCTGGAAACTCTCCTCTCAGCTTGAACATCTAGTAAGAGTTAAAAACAACGCCATGTATTGAGAATTGTTTTTTAGTTTGATAGCCCACTCTTAGTGAGCATGAGCAACAGCTGCTCTTAAACACTTCACAAGAGAAGCTGTTTCACTGATGCTCACTCCTCTGCCTCTAGCACCCATAATCATTCCACATTCAAAGTTTGTGAAATTGCATTTTTTACCCATTCCTTTACAATACACTTCAATTGTCTTTACAATCATCTAGGAATCTCTTTTTATACCAGTCTCACCCTCTTGCAGCAACAGTGTGGTGTCAGCTGATTTGCTTAAAATAGTCAGGTGGTCTTGATAAATTGGCCAATTGGTGTGTATACAGTCCGACCACAGTACGAAGAACCACGGTTGGCATAGTGCCAAGACGATTCTATTCACTCTGTAGGTAAGGCTGCTTAGGAAGGAGGGGGAAAAGTCTCGTATTCTCTCGACATTCTTTAGAATCGGCTACTAACTGCGCTTGCTTGCTTTTTCTTCGTATGTTATTTTGATTATTATATTAAAATTAATGCATCCTTTACCCAACACGACTGCTCGGAATAAGCCGTTCCGTAGTGATTGTAAACGTATAATACACAATGTAATTAAATTGTGTGATAAAGAAGCACTAGAAGGAAATGTTATTGTTCCAGTTTTGCAATCCCCAAAGAGAGCTAGTAAAATGACCGGGATATCAATGGCCAGTGTAAAAAGAATATGTAGAGAAGCAAAGTGTGAAGAAACTCCAAAATTTGAATCTCCGAGGAAACGTCAGAAAAAATGAACCACCGAAAACGTAGCTTTAGATAATTTTGATTGTGATGTAATCCGAAAATATCCACTCCTATAAAACTCCTATTTTTTAAATAGATTTGCTTCTTTCTTTTTATTATTTTGAAATTATTATTCACATATTCGATCAAAAATAAAGTTTTAAAAAATAACTTTAAAATTGCGGACAAAAAGCAGTCTGAAATGCATTCCGTATTTCATAAACAAACACATCCGAAAATATGACGTTTTCCTCTATTTTCTAAGTAGACTAGCTTTTCTCGCGCATGCGCAACAGCTTCCAAGGACCTTGCTTTCGTGGTCGGACAGTATATATATATATATAAATACACACACAGAAAAAATTTAATTTTGATGGGAGAGTTATGTTTAAATTGGGCAATCATTAGTATAATAGAGGTATATTTTGATAAAGTTTCAGACGAAAACTTCATGTTACTCATTTAGTGAAATTGTAAACTTATTAGTTTAAGTGCATATCATTGTTAAAATTTATTAACTCATTCATTCAGGCAAGGTGCTATTCTTGAAATCTGTTAAGAACTGTGTGTATATCTAGCTCCTTAATTCGAGACCAATAGTAATTTTTCCACTTTTTAGATTCCTATTTATAGGTGGCTGAGCATTTATATTTCTCTTGAAAGTAGTGACAATTATGGAAGAAACATTTGATAATACCAGAGAAGTAATTTGTTCACATTTTCCAATATATAAATGATTCACATTTTGTATATGTCTGTTAATACTAAGTGTTATGAATAAGAACTAATATAGGAACTTGCTTTGAAGATTTTCTTTAAGCAGTTTCTGTATGTTCTTGAGCAAATAATTAAAATCTCTCAAGTTGAACTTGTTCGGATCTGAGGTATTTACTGAAACTATAAATTTTCTACACTAGTCTTCTCTCATTCTAAGTTACAATGTACCATGTTATGACTGATTTTATATTTGATTTTGATTAGAAACAAGAAACATATCTATAAAATAAATATTAGCAAGTATTTGTAACTTGAGCTACTACTTAATAATGCATCATATTAACACTTTTGTATTTAATATGATAATGAACAAAAAACAATCACCACTCTTTTAAATATTATACATCATAATAGCATTTTTCTTTACAGTGACATTATTCTAAGTACAATACAGCTAGCAAATGAAGACTACCTCAAGAAACCTTGTGCACTTATTTACAGTTATGATTAATATATTTCATTTATCTACTCTTTCATATCTGATTGTTGAATATATATATATATAATATATATATAATATATATATATATATATACACACACACAGTGGAATCACGATCTATCAGTTTTCAAGGGACCGACTGAACTGAACGATAAATGCGGGAACATAACAGAGCAATATGATCATCGGAACTGTGTGAAATAAACGACACATACGGGAAAACGATAATTCGGAGAACGATCGATCGAGATCCCACTGTATGTATATTTATATATATATATATATATAGAGAGAGAGAGAGTGAGTGGGGGGGGGGGGAGGGAGAAATGAGTAAAGTATTTAAGGTATTTAAATTACGTATTATTTTAATCGTTTGTTTCTTCATTCATTTAATATATAATACATATCTTTAAAATTTAAGAACAATTTAGAATTTTTTTTTACTTAAATTAATTTTTAAAAATTATATAATTTATATTTTTAGAGAAAAATTTATATTTTTAAATTTATAATTCTTAACCCGCAGAATTGTTCCTCGTCTTATTTATAATAAGCAGCTAGCTGTGTTTCTAATGTATTTGAGTAAAATTACGAATTTATGCCTGTTATTTAGTTTATATATCTCTCAATTTAAATAGGAAATATTATGTCAATCAATAGCTGGTATTGAAGTCATGTAAATTCGTAATTTTCTTATCCCCCGTTTTTTAGATCCATTTTAAAGTTCTACGTGTTTAAATATTTTCGAAAAATCGAAAGCGTGAGTTTCTAAATTTTCCGGATAAATTCATGGCTTATTAAATAAGCTTCTTATTAAAAGAAATGCTTTATTTTTTAGTTGACAGTATCATTTTCGGATTTCTTCTCAGCATTCTACCCATAAAATTCGCCCTAAATTATTGTTTTCTAACCCAACCCGTAAAAGCGTTATTGTCTTCAAAATGTGATGACTTTATGAACTTACTTCAGTACTGGTGCCATCTGTTGTCATAAAGTTTAACTTTTACCAGAGTCTCGAAAACATTTAATTTCAAGGTAATAATTTAGCTTTGGAGTGTCTTCGATCTTTCAGTGCATTAAGATGAAAGTTTTGACCGACAACGATTTTAATTACAATATAGTAAAATCACGATGATGTATTGGTTATCATAACAGAAGTATCTTAGGAATTATACAAATTATTTGATTCAAATTTCTAGGGGGAAAATACCAAGAGAGCTTGCTAGGTCTAAATGATGACTCATTCGCAGGATTCTGTTAGATTCGTTTTATACAAGTGCGTTACTGTCCAAATTTTTAACATAGGATTATGTTCCTCAATAACGGTCTTGCGGAAAGCAAAATTTCAGCGTCGTCGCTCGCGAGTTATAATTTTGGCAGCTCGCCAAACCCAGTAACAGTTAAACAGAAAAGTACCAAAATGCGTTAAAAAGAAAGAAAGAAGTGGTTAGCAACGAAAAATAATCCTACATTAATAACCCGCGGTAGTTTCGTTAGAAGAGACTACCTGAAATATTTTTTGTTCATTGCTTGAAACTTTAAATGCGCTGAATTTTTTGGTAGCAAGGAAAAAATTAGTTTACTTACTGTTTCAGTTTTTGTAAGAATGAAACGAGCTGTATTTGATTGTCACTGCCAGCTTTTTTGATAAAAACCTTAGGAACTGATGATGATGAAAAATTAAATCGACATCTTTTAGAGTGAATATGAAAAATGTATTATTTATGGTCATCATAGTTATTGTTAGTTGTACGCTTTTTCATGATTGGTAGTAGTTATTTAAATGAATAGTCGCAAATATCTCTAGACAAGTGATAACTGAAAATACTGAATAAGTGCTTTAATTTTTATCCCTATAAAAGTTTGGTACTTCATACTACTGTGTATTACAGAATACAGTGGTACCTCGACTTACGAGTTTTTTGAGATACGAGCATTCTCTCGGTAGATTTTTTGCTTCGAGTTACGAGCTAAAATTCGGGTTACGAGCAAGCTTCTGATATCCCACCGCTAGTTAGCAGGCCCAGATATCCGCATGGCCAAGTGGGGCACTTGCCCAGGGCCCCCAAAATGTTGGGGCCCCCTAATCTAGTATTAAGTTGTACATATTTTTGAAAATTTCTTATACGTACTCAAATTAAAAACGGTTTCCGTAATTTCTGTCTCAATGACGTCATTAATAGTTGCGTATGTGACGTCATCAGAGGTTTGGTCACATCTAAACTTCCTTTTTTTCCCCAATCAAATATGCAATTTGAAACTCCACCCTCTGAATTTGAATATTTCTTTCTGATTGGTTAACTTTTACAGCAGTGGACTTTGAGTGTTGTGTTATCTCCATGGTTTTTCATACTAGTGAAAAACATGGATTAGAAGAATCTGGCAATGCTTATATGTTTTATCTTGAAGATTACCATGTGATTTTAGTTAATGTTAGATGCAATAAATTTTCTAGCGTTTTTGTAGAGATTCAGAAATTTCAGAATGTCTGTTAGGAATTATTTATGTGGCTCTGTTAAACGAAAATTTAGAAAACAAAGAGAAGAACAGCAAAAAAAAAAAAAAAATTGGCTGGATCTATTTCAAATTATTTTGAAAGTAATTGTGCATCATCCTGATCGTTATCGAAGGATGACGATGACAGCAACATTCATTCTAATGTTTCCCAGGATGGCCCTGTCCCCTGTGATAATCCCACTTCTAAAATTTTCGTGCAGAATGACAGAAATATTGAAGAAGATCATATTTAATATGGAGGAGATCCTGCACTATGGTTGAAAATAGATGAAAAAATGATTGACTTCTTTCTTTCTAAGCCTCCAAATCAAAATTTGCACATTCTGCCAGAGACTGAGAGGTAATTTGGCAATGTTAAAAGAAAATTGACAGAAGGACATTTTTACCGCATAAAACAAAACTCTGAAAAAGTTCTCCGAAAGTGGTTGGTTTTGTCACCATGAACAAAAAATTTATATTGTTGGGTGTGCAAATTGATGATGAAAAACGGTTCTTCAAATCAGTTAATAACTGGCTTTAATGACTGGAAGTATGTGTCTACAAGACTCTCTGAGCATGAGAACTCCATTCATCATAGACAAGCTGTTCCTCAGATGTCACAACGCATGGATGTAGCCTCTAGAATTGACTCATCATTGATGGATCAGTGTAATGAAGAGTCAAATTACTGGGAAGCTGTTCTAAAAAGAGTTGTTGCTGTTGTAAAGTTTTTATCACAGCGTGGTTTGCCATTTTTTGGAAGCAATGAAACAATTGGTTCTAAGTTAAATGGTAATTTCTTAGGATGTATGGAGCTTATAGCTCAATTTGATTCATTTTTATCTAGCCATCTTGAAAAATATGGAAATCCGGGATCAGGAAAAGTGAGTTATTTATCATCAACTGTTATTAATGAGTTTATAACAATAATGTCAAAAAGGGTATTAAGCTTATTGTTAGTGAAGTTTTAACATCCAAGTACTTTTCAATAATTGTCGATTCAGCAGCAGATATTACCCATATTGATCAGTTATGCTTTATTTTACGGTATGTGATTGATGGGAAACCAGTGGAACGTTTTTTGAAATTTTTTCCAATCCGTAGCCATAGATCAGAAGCTTTAGCTGAAACAGTACTAATAAATCTTAAAGAACGAGGTATTTACATTCAAGACTGTCGTGGCCAAACTTATGACAATGCTGCGAATATGCCAGGAAAGTATTCTGGGCTTCAAACCCGAATAAAAGCTATAAATCCACTGTCTGAATTTGTACCCTGTTCAGCACATTCTTTAAATTTAGTTGGTGCCAATGCAGTACAGTACTGTAGTACCGTTCTAAGGTTTTTTTTTCCTTGGTACAAAATATTTATAATTTCTTTTCAGTTTCCACACATCGTTGGCAGAACCTGAAAGAACAAATAGAAAATGATGATGGAAACTTTTCAATAGAAAGCTGCTGCCCTACACGATGGAGTGCCAATGCTTCAGCAGTCAAGTCTTTGAAGAAAAATTACAGAAGTTTAATACATGTTCTGGATATGTTATCCACTAGTCAGGAAGAAAATGCTTCCACGAAATCAGAAACTGCAGCTTTATGTAAAAAAATGCAAAAAATTTGAAACAGCATTGAATATAATCGTATGGGATACTGTGTTACAACGGCTAAATCAAACAAGTATTGAGCTTTAAAAAGTAAATCTCAATTTATCTGAAGTAGGCCCATTATATCAATCATTGATTGATTTTACACAAACTGTCCGTGACAATTTTATTGTATATGAAAAATTAGCAGAGGAACTATGTGGTGAAAATCACAATTATGAAAACTTTCGAAAAAAGAAAACACTACTGAGTAAAGATCTTTGTGCACTTAATGCACCTGAAGTGCAATTAACAGCACGAGAACAGTATACATCTATATGCCACTATGCTTTGTGTGACTCTCTAATTTCGCATCTTTATGAACGGAAAGAGGTATATGAAATAGTAACTCAAAAATTTGCTTGTTTAATCAATTTAAAATGCTCTTCAAATCTACTTGAAGAATCAGCCTTTTTAGAAAAATGTTATGCATCTGACTTAGCAGACACTTTTTCTGATGAATTGCTACAATTTTCATCAGTAATACAAGAAAATGATACTTTGTTGCATATGTTAAACAAAGCTAAGAAATTTGAAGAAACATTTCCAAATGTTGAAACTGCTTTAAGAATTTTTTTAACTATACCCGTGACAAACTGTTCAGGAGAAAGATCGTTTTCTGTTTTGAAGAGGATAAAATCGGCAGTTCGAAACAGTCTTCTGCAAGAAAAACTTTCATCACTTGCTTTATTACATATTAAATCTGAAATAACAGTGAAACTTTACTTTGATGATGTTATTCATGATTTTATAAATTTAAAAATGCGTAAGAAAATATATATTTAGATAGTTATGAGTTATATTGTTTCATCTATCTCCTTTTTTTTAGGGGGGGGGGCTGTAGTGTAGTAGGCCTCCTCGGGGTGCATCCTGGTTAATACTAAACCTGCTACAGCCTTTGCCATTTTCTTGCAGTCTCATAGCTTTATTTGGAGACTCCCATGAAGGTTTTTAAAAACTGTCCTTCCAAGGGCATGGACAATACTGGTTTTTAAGTTCTTTACCAGAGACGTTCTCAACTTTCCCTCCACCCCAGTGTCGAGGGAGCGGTGTGTTTTAAAGTCATCACCGGGCGTAATTTTTAAAAAAAGTAAGTATATTTTTATCAAAAATTTATATCCACATTAATGTGGTTGAGAGTATAATGATGGAAACAGTCAAAGATTTTGACCTAATTATAAAAGTTTTGATTTTATTTGACTACTCTTGCAAAAGATATTTCCATTACTTTTAACAATATTAGATTATTTTTTTAGCAACATGAAGGCTGGGAAGGATTCAAATACTGATCATTTGATTGTTATCATCACTTCCAAAGTTTGTTTATAGATGTTTTTTCAAATTCAGTTGCAAAATCAAGTCTGTATTGAGAGTATAGGATTATAGATACTGCTCTCCACACACAAAAAAAGGTGTGATGCGATGTGATGTGAAAAGAGGAAAAAGTCCAGTACAGGTTGCCCTCCTATAGCACGGCATCTTACAACATGGTTTCGTTCTAACATGATAAGATAAATTGCGGGAACCCTCGTATAACACTGCAACCTGTAACACGGTTTTGCTCTAATACTATAAAAAAAATTACAGCACTAGATAACATGATTTTTGTTTAACTCATTTAAAAACTAAATTACCTTAAAATAATGACGGGAAGGAATAATGAACTATAGTGGCTTTACATGAAAATTTATAAACAAATTATAATTTATTCATTTATAACTCTATAAAATTACAAGTAGGCTTAAGCTTATCTGAAAATCTTGAATCATTTTTCCTGAATGCAGACCCTTCCGCTGAAAAAAGCCGAAAATTCAAAAGGGAGCTGCAAAATTGTCTATCTCCATATCGTGAATCTGCAATGACCTTGTAAGAGCCAGCAAACAAACCAAAATTACAGATATTTTTAAAGAGGATAGAAGGTGCAAAAAATCTAAATGAAGAAAAAGGTTCTGAAAGTGAAGGTGATATCGTTCAATCGAAAAAACGTTCTCGTTTGCCTGTATTGAGCAGTGATGAGGAAGAAATTTATTAAATTAATGTCGCATTAAATGAAAATAATATTTTTTGTGTCTTTTCGTTTTGTGTTAAACATACATTTATATTTTTAATAAGAATTAAGTTGCTTATATGGAATTTAAAAAAGATGTTTGTTTTCAATAAGTTTTCAGAACATAAGCCCTCTTTTTTAACTGTCTCTGGGTCTCATATAAAACGGTTTCACACAACGGTTTCTAGGAACCTATCTACCGTGTTGTAGGAGGGTTACCCGTTACCTGTATTTGGATCTTTCCAATATTTTCTTTATCATTTGTGTGTAGTGAAATGTTACTTCTGCTTTCTGTTTTTATATTTAAAAAAGCCTCTCTTCCAGTCTACACTTTGCATTCTCTACCATCAGTTTTGGAAAAAAAAATTCTAGCTATGAGCTTGACTTTGACTTTTGTGTTTGGTTAATACAGTAAAGGGGGACAGTGGCAAATACAGAAAAAATCTTGGGTGAGGCAGGTTGCACCCACTATAGTGAAAGCATACTTACACTCGTAAGCTTTTCTGGCTTATTTTATTTTATTTATTTTTTTTGGCGGGGAGGCTTGTAATAACTCCAGACTGTCATCTATTTTGAATTTCAAAAGAAAATTTCATGAATTTATTTATTAACATTAAAAAGTAAATTAACTAGCACTTATTATTATTATTTTCAAATTTTTGACTTGATCGAAAATTCTTTTGAATTTCTGGTCCCAATTTATGGGGGGTCTGGGTGAGTGTCTCACATGTTCATGTGGAAATCTGCTCCTGGAGGGCACGTGTTTTCCCTCTCCCTGATCTGTCCTTTGATGGGGCCCGCAAAGTCGGCTTTGCCCAGGGCCCCATTGGGTCAAAGTCGGGCCCTGCTAGTTAGAGCAGCGAATACCATGTTACGTGCTCATCAAATGAGAACACAAGAAGCATATAATATTTACAACCTTTATGTACAATATAATTATACAATTGTATACATATTATTCTGAGACTACTATCCAGTCTTAAACCGAGATTTTAACACTGAACAATTACCATCCGGGGCAGCTTGCTCTGCCCAAACTTGAGTCGCCCTCAGAAACCGAACAGCGCCCAACCTCTCTCGCAGAGAGATAGCTTCAAATCCCTCCCCCACACTGGAACTCTCCATGGGATCTAAGGGATTGGATGACCTTGGTCCTAGAATCGTAAGCTCTCCCCCTTCTACGGATTCTGAGGAAACGTTCTTCGAATTCTCAGAAAGAAGAATCTGGACATTACAGCCACAGTGAACAATGCAACAATCGCCCAGCTTCCGTGTATCACTCGTTCACTTTAAGGGAGTAGCTGGTAATAAAAGCGAAAGTGAGGAAAGCGGGGCGAAAAGGTCAACGAATAAGATTTTATTTTTCAGTTCAGCCTTTCTCCTCCTCTTCCATCAGCATCTTCAAGTCTGATCTCCAAGGTATATGTCGCGTGGGTGACAAATGTCACCCACCCTTATGTCGGTGTTATATCCATATGTATTTAACTTTTTTGAATTCTAATTATTTCTATAGTTTGTTGGGAGTATATACTAGAAATAAAACAAAATTAAATTTTAGAAAAAGAAACATTATATATTACAAATCAACCATACATGCAAAATACAAAAAAATCAAAACATTTTGCACATACATTTTTCAAATGGTCATTACATATCCACTTTCCGCATTTCTCGCACCACTTTCACGTTGTTCTGTCTCTCTGTCGTCCACAAGCGTAACAGCATCAGTGGCGCACCCAGGGGGTGGGCGAAGGGGCCCTGCTCCACTCCCAAAGAAATAGAAATTGCATTATGAATATTTAATTTGCATTATAAATATTTTTATCCGTTCAACTCGCTCCCCCCTCCAAGATTAAATCCTGGGTGCGCCACTGAACAGCGTCCTCTGGTACCTTCTTTTCCTCTTGAGGTGCACTATTTCAAATACATTCCTTATGGGAGCAAATTTATCAAATTCTCGTCGAGATGCCCTATCCCGAATGTTATCAAAACGAAGGCACCTGAGAGGAAACGCAAAACTGTTTGTGCTCTTTGTTAGGTAGCATGATTCTTACCCATTACCGTTCGTGTTATCCTATAACCTATCTTTATTTGTCCTGGAAATTTTATAAGTGCCTATCAAAAGAAGAAGTCTAGACTGGTCCAGAAGGTCCTGACTTCTACCTCGTTGGTGTTTCTGGCATCGTGATCCCTTTCAAATTTACATTTTATAGAATCAATGTAAATATTTGTGCAGTCTGCTATTATTTTATAGACGTGTTCGTCAATAAATAAATCTAATATTTTTTCTGGAGAAAAAAAAAATTGCTGCTATGGCTTTTGGCCCTGGAAAATGTGTTATAATGTTTTCCTGCCTTGTTCTGACATTTCTAACAAACTTTTTTTTAAATCACATTCCAAAACGTCATTAAAAAAGTTTGATGCAAAAAAACCTATTAGACATTGATTCACTCTTATTAGATTTTTAATCATAAATAAAGAAAAGGATCTAAAATCTAAATTTTCCAGAGACTAAAATAAATTTACGTTCCTTTAAAAGTTACGTAGATCGTCGCATGGGGGACAGGTGTCAACCAGTGAACTTTGGCGCGATTTAATCGAAGAACAGTTAGAGACTAACTAAAGTGAAAAGAGAGAGGACAAGAGGGAAGGCTCATTTGAAGGTAGAAGGAAAAGGGGAGACTTCCAACCTTCCTATGGCCACCATTAGGGAAGATGAAAGCAGGTGGGTGACATATGTCCACCGCGCGAGTATTGAAGGTTTAAAAGCATGTAACGAAAAATTGCGGTGTTTTGGGGGAGCCCGGAACGAATTAATGACATTTCCATTCATTTCAATGGGGAAAATTGATTCGAGATACGAGTATTTCGAGTTACGAGCTCTGTCATGGAACGAATTAAACTCGTAAGTCGAGGTACCACTGTATTCCAATATTGCACTTCGTAGGGTAGTTAACGTAAGGTTCATAGTTTTTGAAAAGGTTTCTTAGACAGTTTACAGTATGATTAACAGTCATCTATTACAAGGCGTAGCTGGATCTTTAGTGAGATTTAGTCAAACGAGGCCCCGAAGAATATGTAATAACTCGCGTGAGGATGAAGCAATCTGAATGAAACAACGTACAATGGTTCTCGAATGTGGCGTGGTTCCATTAATCGGGTTAAACTCTCAAAACACCCGTATATGGGCAGCTGAAAATCCCTTTGCCACTCACAAAACACCGTTCCAAGATCAAAAAGTATGTGGTGCTCGACATCTCGGTTGCACATCATAGGCCCCATTTTCTTTGACACCACCGTGAACACGGATGTTTACCTGGACTTTTTTAACAGTTCGGGAATTAACTGGATGATCCTGAGTTAATGGAAGGTTACATCCAGCAAGATGAAGCAATGTGTCACACATCGGCTAGGAGCATGGCGGAAATTGAGTTCTTCAGCAAAAGGATCATTTCAAAGGAGTTTTAGTCACCACGGTCACCGGATCTGATACCACTAGACTTTTTCCTTTGGAGAAAGTCTATTAGAACAAACTTCGCTTTTTTTTTAATCAGATTGCTTCATCCTAGTGAGAGTTATTCAGAATATTCGGGTGAATCTTTCGAGAGAATCTTCCTATAGTTTACTCACGGGTGGAACGGTCAGGTTAACATTATTTTTTCTAATAATATGTTGTAGAAGAGGTACTCTGAGATGTGGAGATGTTTTTATAAGATCGCTCATATTAACTGATGTTATGGGTGACTCAGTGCGACAAATTTCTATCTTCTTCTCTATAAATAAATAAATAAATAAATAAATTTAAAAAAAAAAAAGTAAGCGAAACATTCATTGAAAAATGAATTTATATGTCTTGGGTAAGAAATATTCTTTTTTTGAAGAGCTTCGACAAAACATAATGCAATTCGAGTGTTAAATTTTCAGTGTTTATGGTCAGTTTAAAAGCTTTAAATCTATGTAAACACATGCTGCCATTTTAT
This sequence comes from Dolomedes plantarius, assembly GCA_907164885.2. Lineage (NCBI taxonomy): Eukaryota > Metazoa > Arthropoda > Arachnida > Araneae > Dolomedidae > Dolomedes > Dolomedes plantarius. The sequence goes on from OU015498.1 coordinate 106,540,907, forward strand.
CTCTAAGTTGCTCGTTTTGGGTAACCGAACTTAACTACAAGTACCGCGCTAATGGTGTTAATATTTTCCTGAAATATTATCGTTTAGATCAGTGCATAATGCATGCAATGTAGGAAAAAGAAAAAATCTCAAAGCCTTTGGATGAAATGTCAAGTTTTCATTGGCTATAGGGTTCTATTTACTTAATAAATAGATGAATGTGAGTGAAAAATTTGGCATTTTCATGTGATCATATGTAAAAGTCTCTCTTTCTCTCTCTCTCTCTCTCACACACACACATTCCCATACTTACATGGCAGACAGATGCATTATTGCTCATAATGGTAGTTCAGATCACCTTGAAAAAAATAAATAATTATTATTTCCAATGGCAAGAAAAAAGAGCAAGAAGGTAAAAAAAAGTACTAGAAAGAGATAAAATGTAAAACGGAGAAGGAAACGGGAGAGTATTGAGCATTAATTGCTCAATGCTCTTGCCTTCCATTATCGGCTGCAGAGATCCAGAGCCGACTGTGCCTCACAGGTTTGGAGGTGGGAAATGTCCATAACTATTGGTTTATCACAAATAGTTCAGAAAGGACTCTGCACTATTCGAAATGCCATGGACATTTTATTACAAGGGACGAATATTGACGAATTTTGAGTATGCAGTCTTACATCCCCAAATGTCTTGAAAGAAAATCTGGTATTTTATCGTCTAGAACTCGTAACATACGATGTCTGTCGCCTAGTCTTTACTGACAGAGAACGCGCGCAACGATGAAGCTTTTTTACCATAAATAGACAGTCAAAAATGACGTGGAGGGGGGGGGGCAAAAATAATCTATCTATCTATATATATATATAAATGGATGTGTGTATGTTCCAGCATCATTGGAACGCCTGGAGCAGTTTCAACCAAACTTTATACAAGTATGACTTACGATCTGAGAAAGACACGCCTAGCACCCCTAGCGGGGAGGGAAGGGGGGAGAAGTAAAAATGATCGAAATGGTCTGATATCTGTGTTGAATTCATAGTTTTGGGGGTCACTGAGATGGATAGTAACACTCCCGATGCCGCTTAAGTGAAAGTTCAGCCACATCAACATTGAGGGGTGGGGATAAAATGCCCAAAATGACCGAGAGTAGTGTCGATTCCATAGTTTTCGGGTACGCGTAGATGAATGTGGACACTCTCGATGCAGTTTCAAGGCAAGTTCAACCCCCTCCCCCCAAAAAAATCAGCATTGGGGGAGGGGGGGGGAAGAAGAGGTGAAAAATAAAATGTCCAAAATGACCGAGAGTATTGTCGATTCCATAGTTTTCGGGTACGCTGAGATGAATGGGGACACTCCCGATGCAGTTTCAGGGCAAGTTCAATCCCCCCCCCCCCACATCAGCATTGGGGGAGGGGGGGGGGGAAAGAAGAGGTGAAAAATAAAATGACTGAGAGTTGTGTCTAATCCATAGTTTTTGGGGTCGCTGAAATGAATAGAGGAAACTAAAAATGCTGTTTGTAATCAAGTTTTGAGTTAAATTAATATTATAGTGAATTTGTAATTTTACTTTATTTTACTTACACTTTAAAACACCTGTAATTCGACAATATTACGGCGGCCACTCCTTTCGCCTATACGCACTGTAGAACCTGAAGACCAGTCGCCGCGTAACAATGCCTGCTAACTCAGCCGATGGTTCTGCGCCTGTTCAGTTAATTAGTACGGGCCTGGGCGCCGGACGGACAGTACAGATCTCCCGACCAAATGGGGCAACCCGGGGCCCTTAATACCTGTAAATAAAATTACTTTGATTTTATACTATAGATAGAATTAATTCCTTTTCCTGTCTAATAAGAAATTGGGATAAATAAATGCCCGGGGAACGCCGGGTAAACAGCTAGATGAGTTATAAATGCCGTCAATCAACCATTTAAGGATAAACAGGTGTATTGAACTCAAATCAATATGAAAAGTGTATTGTTTTAATTTTAATTCGAAGAAATCGACGGACTTCCTTAAAGCTGTAAAATCAGTCTGGAAACATAGTGCTGAAGAAGAAAAATAGGCTGTTCAAATGCTGTTTTCAAGCCTCCTATTTGCATGTACAGTGAAACTTCTCTAGCCAGCCACCCCTATTCGACAGCCATTTTTTTTTCTTCCCCGGAACCATTACTGGCCGTCATAGAGAAGTTCCACTGTATTGGTAAAACATTTTAGACAGTCTTCTAACGAAACTACCGCGGGTTATTAACGTAGGATTACTTATCATTGCTTACCTCTTTTGTATGTAGATATGTATGTATGTGTTATGTATATATGTATCTATATATATATATATATATACGTATGTATATATACATATGTATGTTAAAGTTTTGACGCATTTTGGTACTTTTCTGCTTAACTGTTTACTGCTTGCCCAAACGATACAGACTGGGTTTGGCAAAATTATAACTCGCGACGACGGACGGTTTTAGCATCTGAAATTTTGCTTTCCGGAGGACCGTTATGGAGGAACGTAATCCTACGCAAAAAAAAAGTTGAAAAAACATTGAACAACTATGAAAAATGAAATGAAATGCATAATACGGCCACTTTGAAAGGAGAAAATAGAACAGGATAACACGGTTTTAACATTACTGAGAATATACAAAGAACTAAGTACTACTAATAAAGAACTGTTTATAAGAAAAATGTGGATCAAAATTATTTTCGAGTATATTATTTATGTATTTTTTTAAACCATAACAAGGGGTCTCAAGAGTCAAAAGGGGCTCATCCCCCCTAGTCGCCTTTTGGTTACCACCTTGTTTTGAAGATCAAGGATTCTACTCATCAACGCGAAGGAAATTAATTGTTTAAGCACAGTAGTTCAAGTCAATAGAAACGCCAGTAAACAAAGATTCGTCACTTAACTTCGATCTTGACACATTCGTGGGCAAAAGCAATTTCGAATCTACATGCTTCTAGAGCCTCTTTTCCGAAATAAAAGTTTCAAGAAGTAGAAAAGATTAGATATATACCCTCCAACTTAATTTGGTTTCAAGAGGTGCCGGTAATTAAGTTAACGCTTACGGGGAGAATCCTGGAGCACTAAAGTTTTAAATTATATTAGTTCACTGAGCTAAAGTTTTCATTTTAAAATGGAATTGAGAACAGGGGTGTGGAGATAATTCCTGGTCTGTTTCTCAACCAAGAATAGGTTTAAAATTTCAGCTCCAATCTGATCATTTTCAATCGGATTTATTCCTTGTTCGATGCTAATTAATAAACGTTTAATACCCGCCTAATATTTTTAATTACTTAATTTTCAGGCACTCGGCGAATTGACTTGAAGTATGGGTGTTTTATATGAAACTATATAGAACACTATTGAATTTAAATTTTTTTCTTCTTACATACAAAATGCAACAAGTAACTTTAATTTCATTACACCAGTACGCTAGATTAGAGATAGCATAATGGTCTATTGCAACGGTGGGCAAATGCGGCTCCAATTAAAATTTTAGATTCATTTTTGTCCCTGAAACGTTTGCAGTGCGCGTGTGCTCAAACCGTATTAGGAAGTCCGGCTGATATTAATTATATATATATATATATATATATATATATATATATATATATATATATATATATATATATATATATACAGTGGACGCTCGTTAATTCGAACTCAAAGGTTCTCGGAAAAAAGTTCGAATTATCCGATGTTAAGAGAAAATATATAACTTTAAAAGTGTATCACTGAAGAAGAAAAATCTCCTAGTATGTATAACCCCAGAAAATATATTATACTATGTTATCTAAAATTAACATATTAAAAAGCAATACAGACTTGCCTTAATCATAAGATGAAGCAGAAGATATGCAGTAGAAAGTAAACTTTAATTAAAAATACGAATTGCACTTTGGAGAAAAACTGTAAAGTGGATGTTTGGTTTTGTTTATGGTGCCTACATTGTTCAGCCAACTTCTCGATTTGAAGTAAACATTTCAATTCATTTTCAGAGGAAGGTTCCATCTGAATAAATGCTTTCAGAGTTTTAATAGAGTCCATTATGGCTTTGTCCATTATGGCCGGATTAAAAATATCTTTCGGAAGGTAAGTAGAGAAAAGCCCTGGCAGTTTCCTACCGAAAGTAGTGCATACGTCTTCGTTTACATCAGAGCTTTGGCCACATACAGTTTGATAAGAAATATTTTGCCTTGACATAAATCGAGAAAGCCATCCATGTCTGCATTTAAAACCTTCAATACCCATTCGACTTGCTAATTCATCAGCCTTCGTCAGCACTAGGGGTCCATTTATCGGAAAATTTCGAGATCTAACATCCTGGAACCATAGCGGTAGAGCTTTTTCTAGATATTCTTGGGATGCAGTTCTCATGCGCTTCCTTCCTCTAGCAAATTTTGATTTTTCCCATGAATCTAAAATTGACTCCTTGTTTTTCAAATAAGTTGACAAGATATATTTTTTTAATTCCATAGTCAGCTGCTAACTTTCTTTTACATTCGCCATTCTCTACTCTCTTTAAAATTTCTACCTTTGTCTCCAAAATTAGGGTTTTGTACTTTCCATGAGTAGACATCCTGAATTTTTACACTTTCACGTCACACACTGAGGAAGAAAAACTAGATCACATTAAATTGTTTGCACTGCAGGCATAACTGACGCAGCTCCCTAGAATCTGTAGTAAAGACTAATTTTTCTGAAATTCTAAGAAAATCGATACAAATAACGGAAAATCGCTTTGTCCGTTAAGCACTGATAAGGACAATAGCCACTAACGTTTAGCGGAAATGCAATAGTCTAGGAATGCGGGCATGTGTCTCTTTACATAGAAAAAAAATACAGGTGATTTTGACACACAAAATAATAAATACAGCGTGTATTTTCTCCGTTAATTGAGGAAAAAGAAATTTTTTTTGTCAAATTTTTAGTTCGAATTAACCGAATTGATAAAAATTTAGTTCGAATTAATGAGATATTTTTAACATTAACTAGAATACAAGATTTTTGGGGCCTTTGGATTAGTTCGAATTAACCGAAAGTTCGAATTAACCGAGTTCGAATTAACGAGCGTCTACTGTATATATATATATATATATATATATGTGTGTGTGTGTGTGTATGTATATATATAGATATATAAAAAAATCGTAACGGATATTTTTATAGACATAATGTAGAAGAAAATATTCAAATTAAATCTAATAGAACATACCAAAAAATATAGTACAGCTAATATAGTACAGTTTGAGGAACATATCTTGTACTGTATTTTAATATTTTTTTTGGATATGTCCAATCGTCTGCCGCATTAGCAAGAAAAAAAAATATTTTTTAATCTATTTCGTTGTTATGCACGTGACGCAAAATTAGTTTAAAGTATCACAAAAAGAAAAGAAACCACGTGATTAGCATTAAAAAAATTAAATTCTAAAAATTAATGTTTAAAAATTCACCAAAAATCAGAAAATGGAGGTAAAGATTCGAAAAATATTTCATTTTAAAGAAAAGTTTTAAAAAAATCATTGAAGATGCATCTTTAATATTAACATATTCATATAATACTCCAAAATGAAAAGAGAAACTATACTTTGTTTGTATTTTAGCATTGCAGTCTCTAAAAATTACTTTCAAAATGTTGTTTGTTGAAGTATTGTCTGAAATTATGTTCCATGCTCTATCGATTATGTGAGAATTTCTTAACAGTAACTTCTCTCTTTGTAACAAATAATTTGGCGATCTACGGACAAGAAGCTTGATTCTATTATTCTCGAGTGTCTTATTTTTTTCTTCTTTCTTTTAAGAACTGCTCCGTGTCAAGATGAGTCAATATTAAAGTATCACTTATGTCTGAAATAATCTTTTGAGAACAGCCTACCCTATTGATGAAGAAATCTTATCATTAAGGTATCCGTACATCTTTAGAGATAATGTTTAAAAAAAAATTGTCTTTTTTATCTTTTTATTATGAGGAGATGTAAGTTGATACTTTGAAAAATGTATAAAATAATTTCACTGTTAAATTAAAATATTTTTTTTTCAAAAGGAAAACTGGTTAATCGTTGAAATGATGCTTCTGTATTTTTATGCGTTTTTTTATAATACATGTTTGTCTTATCAATCGATTAGAATGGACTGTGCGTAAAGCTTTAACGAAATCAAACTTTATTTAGGTCTTTGTCAGGGCGAACATATTCCATACAACAAACGTTAGACGAATATCATTTCACCGCTAGACAGGACTAACGTGACTCGCGGTTTACGTCCTTTTGGCAGCTTGCCAAAAGAGCGGCTGTAACATCCTGTCCCACGTTGAAATGTTACATTTCAAGAAACAAACAAAATAATATCAAACAAACAATAAAAGAATATAATGAATACAGTACAGATTTCAGACACATATACAAAATAAATCTATTACTGATTATTTTCCATTGGCATTAAACATATCTTAGAAATTGCTCTTTTAACAGTTCCATGAGGAGTTTTTATAACTACAACTCTGACCTTGTCATCCCTGCCTTTAATTATCTCTTGTATACGACCTACAGTCCACTGACATGGTGGTGAGTGATCATCCCTTAACAAAACCTTAGAATTTGGTTTAACATTTTCCTTTTCAAATTTCCATTTATTTCGTGCTTGAAGATTATTTAGATAATCTAATTTCCATTTCTTCCATATATTTTGCACGAATTTACTCAATTATTTCCACTGAGATAAGTAATTATCTGGCTGGGAAGTTACCTCTTGTTCTGCAATAGAAGCTAAAGGTCTTCCTACGAGGAAATGGCCGGGAGTGAGTACCGAAAAATCGTTTGGATCTGAAGATAAAGGTGTAAGGGGTCTACTATTTAAGACAGGTTCAATTTGAGCTGTAACAGTAATAAATTGCTCTAACGTTAGATGGGAATTTCCGATAGTTCTTTTTAAGTGATGTTTAAATGACTTGACCCCTGCTTCCCACAAGCCACCGAAATTTGGTGAATTGGGGGGGGGGATAAATTTCCAAGCGATTTCCTCATTTGACAAGTAATTTGTAACATCATAATTAAGGGTTTTAATAAGCTTGTACAGACGTTTTAACTCAGAACTGGCTCCCTTAAAATTAGTGGCGTTATCTGTACAAATTGTGGAAGGTTTACCTCTCCTACTACAAAATCTTTTTAAAGCTGCAATCATTGCGCCGGTAGTTAAATCAGTAACGACCTCCAGGTGTATTGCCTTTGTTACAAGACAAATAAAAATTGCGACATAAATCTTGTGATATATTCCCTTTCTTTGACCCTTGTATTTAATGAGAAAATAACCGCAAAAATCAATTCCCACATGAGAAAATGGAGAAGCGGGAGTTATTCTCTCCTGAGGGAGATTTCCCATAATTTGTTGTACAGCTTTAGGCTTAATTTTGACGCAAGTTATACAATTATGAATTATAGATCTAGCTGTATTACGTCCACTTAAAGGCCAAAATTCTTCCCTTACAAGATACAAAAGAGTTTGAGCTCCCACATGAAGGTATTTAAGAGGAAAATATGTCATAATCATTAGAGTTAAGTCATGGTTTTTTGGAAGCAAAATGGGGAATTTTTTATCTACTGATAAACTTGAATTAACTAATCTACCACCTACTCTAATTACACCTTGTTTGTCCAGATATGGAGTTAGGCAGCTTAGTTGTGAATCTTTAACATTCTTACCTTTCTCGAGCAATTTCAACTCATTACAAAAAGAAGTTACCTGTACTTCCTTTACAAGCCAAATCTTACTCTTTTGCAGCTCCTCTCTACTGAGTGGGCCTACCTGTCGGATCTTTGCTTTAGAATTTCCAATAAACCTGAAAACATAACTAATAATACGAATTAATTTCATGTAATTATTGGTAACAGTGAATAGTCCTTTAAGAAAAGAATCTCTTGATAATATTGGTAAATTAATGTCTGCTTTTTTAAATTCAGTCCTAAACACATCATTAGAGGACAGGTCGAATTTGTCATGTCATTGTCTCTATCAACGGAGGGTTCTAGTACATTAGGTGATGGCCCGTTCCACCATAAAGTCATTGATGAAAGTTCTTGAGGACTAGCACCGCGGGAAAGTACATCAGCCGGATTCTGGTCAGAGGCCACGTGTTTCCACTGGAGACCTTCGGTTAACTTTTGGATCTTGGATACTCTGTTTCCGATGAACACTTTCAGCTTATGGGGTGAGGTATTTATCCAAGCGATTGCAATAGTAGAATCCGCATGCAAAATAATTTCATCGACCTTCATTTTCAAAGATTGGTGGACTTTGTTAACCAACTGTGAAAGAAGAAGACAAGCACATAATTCTAAGCGTGGAGTTGAAATGACCTCTATAGGGGCCACACGAGATTTGCTTGCAATAAGTTTAGTTGTACTGCCATTCGATGCAATGCATTCCATGTAGATTACCGCACCATAGGCTGCTTGTGATGCATCGCAGAAACCTTTCAGTACAGTTCTTTGATATATATCAGCTAAAATGAATCGGTCTACTTTAACATTTTCAAGACACTTTAAGGATAGCACAAAATCTGCCCATTCATTTGCTAAGCGCGGCGGAAGAATCTCATTCCAGTCGAGTTTTTCGATCTATAATTTTTGAAGAAAAATCTTTGCTTTAGATATGACTGGTCCCAATAGACCGATTGGGTCATAAATTCTCGCAATAATACTTAAGACATCTCTTTTGGCGTAAACTAAGTCTTCAGGGATTTTCACTTGAAACAAGAATTGATCGTCTGCCAGATTCCAAAAAATGCCTAATGTCTTCACAGGTGATTCTGAATTTGTAGAAAAGAAATGTCCTTGGTCTTGAAAACTATTCATAAGTTCTTCAGAGTTGGAATTCCACTTATGAAGTTTCATGCCTCCAGCTTCTAGCATGTGTTTGAGTTGAGACTGGAGTGTTTTAGCTGTTTCGAATTCTGTTGCTCCTGTAACTATATCGTCCATATAAATGTCTTTCTGAGCAACTTGGGATGCCAGAGGGAACTTAGACTCCTCATCTAGAGCCTATTGCTTTACTGTTCTTACTGCTAGAAAGGGTGCACAGGTTGTGCCGTAGGTTATAGTTTTCAGTCTGTAGGTGATCGGGTGGTCTTCATTTACAGGTTTCCATAAAATTCGGAGCAAGTCACGTTGATCTGGATCGACCAAGATTTGTCGGAACATCTTCTGGATGTCGGCGGTAAATGCATATTTATGCTTTCTGAATCTGACCATTATATCGAAAATATCTTCTTTCACTTCACCCTTCATAAGAACGTAATTGAGACTTTTTCCAGAAGTTTCGTTGGAACTGGCATTAAATACAACTCGGAGTTTAGTACTTAATTTTTCTGGCCTGTGAACTCCGTGGTAAGGTAGATAGTAACACGGGTTTTCGGTTTTGGTTTCATATGGTTCCTCGAGTCTCTCCATGTGGTGAAGGTGAAGATATTCTTCCATGAATTCCTCGTATAGCTTCTGCACTTCATTATCATTGGATAGCCTTTTCAAGAGCTGATCGAGCCTTTTCTCGGCTAACTGCTTATAGTCTCCCAGCTCCTTGATGTCTTTAGTTGGCATTTGTACTATGAATCTTCCTTCTTCATTTCGTTTATACGTCTTTTGGTAGTGGGCTTCACAATAAACTTCTTCTTCACTTAGTATTTTATCGGAATCATCTATGGACTCTAGCTGCCAGAATTTTTGCAAATTTTCGTCAATACTTTGCATATTAGAAATCAATCCACAGTATGGACTTTGGCTACTCGTTTCAACTATTCCTGTGGCAATCTATCCAAACACTGACTTACGGAAAACTAAACTGTCTGACACTTGTGTCGTCCTTTACAATGTCGTATAAAAGTTCAGCTCCAATCAATAAATCGATTTTATTCGGAACCGCGAAATTAGGATCTGCTAGCTGATCAGGAATTCTACTTGTTACACTGATAGAAGCAACCGGAAGAGAGTCCGTTATTTTGGGAACTACTAGCAAATCTAAAGTTGCCGAATACGATCCATTTCCGTTCTGTATCGAAGCTTGTATTTTCGACCCAATGATAGTTTCTTTTCCTCCTAAGGTTGAAACAGAAAAACTAATTCTTTCAAATGGTATTCCTAAACGTTTTGCAAAGTCTGTCGTGATAATAGAAGACATACTTCCAGAATCTAACAGAGCTCTCACTCGTATGAAGGTTCCAGTTCCAGGACTAAATACCCATACTACTGCGGTTGAAAGAATAACCGATTTGTTTCGTGTATTAAAGCATGACATAGAAGTAGATACTGCTTGTTCTTGTTCATTTGTAAATATTTCGGCGTGAGGATTCAAAGTGTGTCCTACGCTTACGGAAGTAGGTGCTGAATTGTTCGTTGGACCTCGAACATTGCTTTTGAGGAGCAACGAATTATGCCTTTGGTGGCAAATATTACACAAATGCTTTGATGTACAATTAGAGATTCTATGCTGAATACTTAAGCAGTTATAGCAAAGCTTATTATTTCGTGCAAATTCGAAACGCTTATCGATATCCATGTTTTGAAATTGCGAACATTTATACAATGAATGTGTTTCTTTACACAAAATACAAATTCTCTTGGGCTCTTTTGAACTTACAATTAGACGTCTACTTTTATTGTGTTGACCGATATAGGTTCTTTGACTCACTTGATTGTTTAGATTTCGGCTTACATTTTCCAAAACTAAAGCTCTTTGCCTCCAAAAATGTTAGCAAATGATCTAGGGATTGTACATCTTTCGTTTTAATAGACAGTTCATACTGCTGCCTGGTTTCTCGATTTAATTTTTGATTTATTATATTAATCAATAAAATATCGGCTAAGCTATTCCGATCATAATTCAAAATTTTCAGCGCATGCAAGTTTTTATTAATACAGTCAACAAAATTACGGATATGAGTCGCAGAATCGTATACTATTTTGTTATAGTTAATTATGCAATTTATGTGGCTGTCCACGATTGCTCTCTCGTTATTAATCTATCTTCTAAGGCGCTTAAAGGAGAACCGTAAGTATCATCGACTGTTTCGATATTTTTTGCATCACCTTTCAAACATGCTTGGAGATAGTACAATTTCTGAGTGTCTGACAATTTTTTATTATCATCAATTAGGCTTTTAAACTGAGAAATAAATAAGTTATACTCTTCAAATTTACCGCTAAAATTCGGTAATGGAATATCTGGAAGTTTAACAGTTCCTAATTCTTTTATATCAGGCTTTGGCATGGAATTATTTAAGTTAGAAATCTCAGAACTATTTTCAGAATGATTCTTCGCGTTAATTTTCTTGGATGCTCTAAATCGCCACGTTATAAGTTTCTCTTTATATTCTGCATTAGATTTTAATTCTTTATCTAACTCTTTTAAATCTAAAATATTTTCTAACTCAGAATCGAGTTCTTTAATTCCGTAGAATTACATTTAAATGTTCTAAGAATTCTTCTAATTCATCTACCTTTACTGCCGATTCTGACACAGCACTTTCTATATCTTTAATAATTTTAGTTATTGCCGTCCTGGTTTTGGCTTGTCTTTTTTTTAATCGTTTGATATCTTCGTCAGCCATTTTTACTTAAATGATTTATATGTAAATCTCACTAGCACATATACAATTAAACAGTTGATTGAATACTGTTAACAAGGCATTCAGCTTACCTTGTTTGATGAAACAACTGCAACTGAAGATCTCGTGTTCTTGTCGAAGCACTTAACTGTAGTCAACCATTACTCTAAATCCGTGTTCTTGACCAACGCCGAATCACAAAGAAATGAAACTAAAGTTTCACAACTCACTTCAACAAAGAAATCTTATTTAAATATATCCATAGGGTTCAACTCCGGTTCGACGGACCAAATGTTTGTCTTATCAATCGATTAGAATGGACTGTGCGTAAAACTTTAACGAAATCAAACTTTATTTAGGCCTTTGTCAGGGCGAACATATTCCATACAACAAACGTTAGACGAATAACATTTCACCGCTAGACAGGACTCACGTGACTCGCGGTTTACGTCCTTTTGGCAGCTTGCCAAAAGAGCGGCTGTAACAATACATAAATACGTTTATTGTTATACATCTGAATGTAATGTCTGGAATAGCCCCCAGCCCCTGTGTGTTTTACTTCTTGAATGTATCTAAAACACGAATCTTTAACTTCAAAATTGACATTTTCGTGGTAAGGAGATTTGTCTAAATTTATGGCTCAATAATTGCAATCAATAAAATCACTGGAATTTGGCTCCAAACGAGCTTGAAAATCCCATAGCTTTGTAGTTTTATTGACGAGTATATAGAGAAAATGTATGACGTCACAGGGCCTTTTGTCGCTATCTCCTCTTTGCAATGTAAATAGGTTATTGTCAGTCCCTTGATTATCAGCTTTGCTCTAGACCAGAGTCCGCAATAAATTCCTTTTTCTGCGGTTTAAAGGTTTAAGGCTGCTGTGTACTAACCCTATTGCATTCGTTCTCCTCAATGTTAACCTATGGAGAAAATTTGTCCAAGGATTGCCGACTTTAATTTAAAGATTTTTTTAAAAAATTGTACACTGTAATAGAGAAAGAAATGTTACACCTTGGGGAACTTTTCGTTTTTTTTAAAGAATTCAAATAATATATTGAAATTTAAATTATTCACGGGAAAAATCTTGTTTAGTGTGTTTTAAATACACCTAAATTCCCTTGGTGAACAAAATTTATAAAATGAATCTTCTCTGATCGGAGTGTCTGTCTCGTCGGAAAACCAGATTGACAACTGGAATGTCTTCTGCTGCTTCTTTTGCCTCTACGGTCGCTTGAGCTTCAACGTCCCTTAGCATACGGTAAGTGTGACAAAGTCGATTAGTCGCTCTGAATAGCCTGTCCAAGTGGTCCAGAAGACGGGGGATGCATTGTTGATTAGCAGGATGACGAACTCTGATTTCTGATGCCTGTGTGCTGTCTATGACGTACAGTTGGGCATACTGTGGAGCTTGTCCATTAGGTGGTTGAATGTGGTATTGTGAAAAATTTGACCATGCACTTTAAACACGTAGGGTCCTCTTCCATTGAAATTAACCACTTTGGCTCCCATCGATGCAAAGGACAAAGAACTATTGTAAGAACGAATATTGTCTCGGAAATTCTTGTAATCTTGATTTTCTGGATTCATCAGCAAGTATTGAAGAAGCGGAGGGTAATTTAACTGATTTCCTTCAGAATCCATTGGTTTTCTCAATGCAACTTTCCCTTTTCGGCAGCAATTATTGAATTTTCTGTCCGGAGGTCGTTCACCAGCAAAATTCATTGAACCACAGAATTGGCAAATGTCAGTTATTGGGCCACAGTAATGTAACTCCACACTTTCGTTGTTAATTGCTTCTTCTCGCACTCTCTCATTGTTTCTTTCATTTCTTCAACGGTGGAATTCCCTATCTGCATATCTTCGCATCTGCTTTTGTGACTCTTTCTTGTTCACGACATCGCCTCTGCGATTCAGCATTTTTCCGTCGTCGCATATGCGCTTGTGAATCCGTTTCTTGTTCAAAACGTCGCCTCTGTAATTCTGCTTTTCCCTGTCGTCGCATCTCTGCTTCCAATTCACTTTCTTGTAGTATACGTTGCCTGTGCGATTCGGCATCAACATCTCTTCTCATCTGTGTTACCAATGGTGTTTGTAGCTCCCGATATTGTCTTTGAGCTATAGTATTAGCTTCTTGAATCCTGTTCAATGACTCCTGGCTTTGCCTTTGCAACCACTTCTTTTCCGTTCAGCAGTCAAACGGCGCCTTCTTTGAATTGGTGTTTCATCTGGATTCATTGCTATTGGTAACAATTTGCAGTGCTTTAGATGTATATAGAACAAATATAATTCGAGAAAGTGGCACAAAACAAAATAATAAAATTTCCCCTTATAATTACCTGAACTATTGTTTTAAGGTGACTGCCTACCTTCGGAGCCAAATTTAAAAAAAATCATTTTTTAAGGATTTTTTGGTCTTTTATGGTTAAAAAGAATTTAAAAATTAAAAAATAAACAAAAACTTGCCTGTAAATACCATACTTTTTTATAAAGTGGTCAATTTGAAGTAATTTTTATTGAAATTTAGCTAAAATGCGATACATATGACAATTATCTTCAAAACCCACAGTCTAAGAGTAAAATGCAAAAAAAATACAGACAATTTTATGTTGCAATATAAAAATTTCCCCCTATTCGTCATTCATCTCCTTATAGAAACAGCCCCCAACACAGTGACGCACGCAGGGGGGTGGGGTTGATGGGGGTTAACCCCCCATTGGTTGTGATTACATAAATTATTTAAATAGGTTTAAGCTCTGCACTGATTGCTCAAAACTACTCTTTCACAGTAACGCCCCCCCCCCCCCTTTGAAAATTTCTGCGTACGCTGCTGCCCAAACAAAAACTATTTATTATTATACATCAATTATTGAACGTCATTTCATTAACAATAGCATTTAAAACATTTCCTGAAAATTTTATCAAATTATATGCATTATTATGTGAAATATCATGATAACGGTAGAGATTTGTGCTAAGAAACATAATTCTGAGAAAAACGCATTTAAAGTTGTTTGCCACTTCAAATTTGTAGCAGACGTTTTTTAAAATAGCTATAACTCTGCTTCTAATTAATGTAGAATGAAAATCAAAACGGTTTTGAAAAGAGAAAAGATTGAATTGCACGATTCCCGGAAAAAATAAAATTGACCAAAATAGTCAAAAAATGACGTTTTCAACGTAGGCAGTCACTTTAAAAGATACACTATCATAGTAATAGAATGCTTTGCTAAAAATGATTACGGTGAGGTTTTTTTAAAAATATTGAAGTTTATAATTAAAAAATCGTCGTTCTTCTTGAAAAAAAAGTATGCTTACAGCTGATTTTGAAATCCGACTTGTACAGTCTAATTATTTACAAACATACATGTATTCATTTTCAAAACTAACTTCTTATAATTAACATTAACAATTTTCAGTACAATAACTTATACTTAATTGCAATAAAACTTTATTATATATTATGCTATATATATGGGTACTTTTCCGTTATAAGCACTACACTTGGCGGCGCATTTTTAATCTTGGCGATGCACAGATACAACACATCGTATTGGCGAACGAAATAGCTCCAAATAACTCCGGATTTTACGCAAAAGGTATATTGACAACCACAAATAATGAAGTTTATAATCTCTTTGACGGATCAGAAAAATGCAATAATATTTTTTTTTATCTTAAATAACACATATTGAGAGAAAGATATACAAACTACAGTAGGCGTATTTAATTACGGCATTCCATGAAGTTTGTTTATTTCCATGACCACGATAATAATCGTCCTCATATCGTATCGTGATCCTTGAAACTCACTTTTTGTATATTTTAGTATTGTAATCTGCCAATCATTAGTGTGATTATATATCGTTACTTTTCTCTCGTTGCGGCGATTTTTGAAAATGCGCCAAATTGGTGTCAAAATGATTGTAGTTCTTATAATGGAAAAGTACCTATATATGTATAAATAGGCTATGTATAAATATATTAAGCAAAAATAAAATACATAAACTAAAGAAAATCAAGGTTATGTACCTATTTTTTATTGGAACTGTTCAATTATTTACCGTCAAGTTTTGACGGGTACTATCTAGTTAATTTATAGTAATAGATTAAATATATAATACCACCGAGTAATTAAGCCAAGTATTCAGTTACAATTGAAATTCTTACAATTAACATTAATTAATTACTTTAAATAGTTATGTACAAAAGTAAACGCCTTTAATTACAGCTCAAAAACATTAACAATTTCAGTAAACAACTGAAAGTCATATACAAAGATGTGAGCGTTCATTTAAAATCATACAAATTACTGATGTGCAAAAAATTGTTGCACGAGTATTTCAATTTAATGTACATATATTATATACTAGCTGAAACCCGCGCTTCGCTACGGAGTACATTGAAATTAAATACAACGGTCAATGTATGCAATTAATTCCAAAAAGAAATATATATATATTTATAATAAATACGACAATCAATGTATACAATTGATGTAAAAAAACACATTTATAAAAAAATCGTAAGGGATATTTTCATAGAAAAAATAAAGTCCAATCGTCTGCCGCATTAGCAAGAAAAAAATATTTTTTTGTCTATTTTTTTTTTTTTTTGCACGTGACGATAAATTTATTTAAAGTACCAGAAAAAGAAATCACGTGATCAGCATTTAATAAATTAAATTCTAAAAATTAATCTTTAAAAATTCACCAAAAATCAGGAAATGGAGGTAAAAATTCGAAAAAAATTTCATTTTGAAGGAATTTTTATGATCTTTCTCGTGATATAAATTTTATAACCCTCAATGTATTATTTTAAATGCAAACGTAAAAAAAGTTTAAAAAACAGCTTAAAAATTTAATTTAAAAAAATCTAAGAAGAATTTTTGAAAAATCTTTCTTAGTGCACCCCTACACTATTAGAAGAAGTGCCATGCAAAATTTCAGCCCTTTAGGTCCAGCGGTTTGGTCTGTGCGTTGTATGTCAGTCAGTCAGTCAGTCAGTGAATGAATGAGTCAGTTACGGAACTGTTTTATATATATAGATAGTACAAAAATAAAAAAAGGATTTTAAGTAAAGAATATTTTTTTAAATTATTTTAAGCACCTAAAATAGTATTCAAATTAATATTACGTTAGTTATTAATTAAAGTTAATTTTTTAAAAGAAAGAGGTGTGCTTGAGACCGTAGTTTTATTCAAAAATAAAAGAAGGATTTTAAGAAAAGAATGCTTTTTTTAATTATTTTAAGCACCTAAAATAGTATTCAAATTAATAGAAAGAGGTTAAGAGATGAAATAAAAATACAAAAATAAAAAAAGGATTTTAAGTAAAGAATGTTTTTTTTTTTAAATATTCAATATTTAAAAAAATTATATTCTTAAAATAATATTCAAATTAATATTACGTTAGTTAAATTTTAACGTTAATTTTTTAAAAGAAAAGAGCGTGCCTGAGAACGGCTAGTTTCGAACCGCTAACGTCAGAACAGAAGCCCACCGCGAAGCACCACGCCAAAGATCGTTGAAGTGTTTGGTACAAAAAGCGGTAGAGGACAGTAGCGGTAACAATGGAGATTGTTAGGATTAAGCCCCTAACTTTATTTCTACTGATCAGATATACATAATATATAGCCTATGTCCATCTGGAATACTGTGCCTTTCAAACAGTGAAAGAATTGTTCAAATAGGTACAGTGGTTCTGAAGATTACCCTCCACGTACAAAATCGCTCTCTCTCTTTAAATATAAGTAAGTATAGATTATAGAAGTATAGATACACATTGGTATCTCAAAATTAGAGTAAGAGATGAAATAAAAATACAAAAATAAAAAAGGGATTTTAAGTAAAGAATGTTTTTTTAATTATTTTAAGCACCTAAAATAATATTCAAATTAATATTACGTTACTTAATAATTGTGTGCACGGCCGCCATCTTGTAATTTTTTGCGCCAACTTGGAGATTTTACCGTGTTTTGAGGAGTGGAAAATTTCTCGCCAATGTGTTTTAAGCGGTGTTTTCAAAACGCTGGACTTTGAATTTTTTTTAGCTTTTTTAATAAAAACCACCTGTTTAAATTATGAAACTTAGAAAAATTTTTGAAAAATCATTTAAACGTTGGACTTAGATTTATTTTTGGGTTTTTGATAAAAACCACTTTTTTGAAAAAATCATTCTCAAATATTGGAAATTTTGGGTTTTTCTTTTAGCTTTTTTAATAAAAACGACCTTTTTAAATTGTGAAACTTAGAAATATTTTTGAAAAATCATTTAATCGTTGGACTGAGAATTTTTTTTTGTCATTTTTAATTAAAAACTACCTTTTCAAATTATGATCCATATGAAAAATTTGGTCAAATGAATTTTACTTACATATAAAATTTCAATGCCATCTATTCAGTTTGCCCTAACTCTTTGACAAATAGCAATGAATCACCAAAATATTATGCCAATATATTGTTAATTAGAAAAAAAATACAGCATTTTCGTACCACCTAAATAACTTGCAATTTAAAAATTATCTAAAATTCAGCTTTGAAAAATGTAAAATAATTATGAACCCATAAATTTATGTTGAGTAACCAGATCCTCTTCTTTTTTTTTTTTTAGGGCATTGTGGTAATGAAATTTTACTTCAGATTTGACCTTAATCAAATATTTGGTGCATACAATAAAATCGGGACAAGGATTATTTGACCATTTATCCTGCTGTGTTGGAAATAAGAAAAAAAAAACCTTTTCCTAAACCAATAACTTAACCTTAACTAACTTTTTAACTTAGGTTCCTGGGGAGAGAGAAGTTGAACTTCAGTTATTTAAATTTATTTGTAATCAACTACAACTTGGAATTATAAAATATTTTAAAATATATTGTATTTAAAATGTATACTGTATTTTACATTTTACGAAAAAATGATGGCAGATAATTTTTACTTCAAATAAATGAAATGGTGTATCATTGTAGTATACTAATTGACAATCGATAAACAAAATTAAAAGCAACTTAAACTTAATAAGTTAACGAAAAACTGATAATGGATTCAAAAATTTTCAACAAAAAGACTCTTAGTTTTAAAAATAATTTACTCTTTTGAGTATAGTCAATTTGACTCAGATTTCCAGGTCAAGGCCAAGATCTGACCTAAAATTATTATACTGTAATTAAAAGATCACATCAGAAATAACTGTTTGATCTTAAAATTAGAGAATTTGACATTGGGTTATTTTTACCAGAACGCAATAATTATCGCCATGCGAAATGCGCCAAACCCTGGCGGAAAAATCCAAGATGGCGGCCGTGCACACAAATCTAGAGTATCCCCCCTAACTTTATTTCTACTGATCAGATATACATAATATATAGCCTATGTCCATCTGGAATAATGTACCTTTCAAACAGTGAAAGAATTTTTCAAATAGGTGCAGTGGTTCCGGAGATTACCCTCCACGTACAAAATCGCTCTCTTTCTTTATATATAAGTATAGATTATGCTATATATATGTATAAATAGGCTATGTATAAATATATTAAGCAAAAATAAAATTCATAAATTAACAATTTCATCTGTTAGTTCAACCATTCTATTACAATGAAATTAACAATTTCAGCCTATATTAATTTTATCAATTTGATCCGATAGAAAATGTTTTTTTAATTAATTTATTTATTTATGTGTTGTTGTCTATCTTTGGTTAACTTAGGTTTTTAATGATGTATACACGTGCATTCAATAATTGGATCCGGTAGGCAAAGCTGCAATCGCGTTTCAGAACTTTTTTTTATTTTCAAGAATTTTAAAGCTGTATACACGTGCATTGAATAACAATTAACTTAACCTACAAATTTGTTAAACAAACGATTTTGGTGTTTTTAATTTCTGTTTATTATTGTATTTTTGCACGTGAGATTATTAATATAGGTTGATATATTTTTGAAGCGGTCGCTCCGGAGGCGTTACTTGATAGAGGCATACACAGAACACGGCAACTATTAGGAGAATAAATAAATAAATAAATATATATATATATGTAAAATCAATGTAAGTAAACAAACACAAGAAATATATATAAAAAAAGCTTGCTCAAAATGTAACATTCTAAAATTATTTAAATATATGCAATGTAACGACCATCTTTCAGGGATTGAACCGGTATAGTCTTCACGTAAAATTTGGATTATCTCTTTAGCAAATGATCGAGCCATATACTTAAATCTCATTTCATTCAGATAATTATTCCAAAATTGACATTTTAACTGACTCACGGACAAACTAAACGCATGAACGCATTTCAGTTATTGTTGGAATGTGTTGATTAGAATATCTGATGTTTGAATAAATACAAATTAAAAGCATTAATTATGATACACTTCCAACTTAGGTACAAATAAACCGAACGTTTCTCTGATTGAGAAACGGCATTAACAGTTCATGCTTTACTCAACTATACAGACACAAGTCTATTTAATACATACATACATACATACACAAACATACAGACAGATAGATAGATAGATAGATATAGATAAATAACAAAAAAACGCGTCCTATTAAATTATATTTAATGCGTATTATCAATTCTCATTTTAATAAAGCACAACCCCTCTTCTAAAAATACGATCTATAAAAAACACAATACCGATAGTTTATATTTACCCTAAATGCAAGTGCCGCTGAATCAAGCAGTAGAAATATTCCAACCCCACAATCGATATTAAAATCTGGATAACATTACCATTTTTGGTCTGAACATAGGCCTCATAAGTCTTTATATAATAAATAAAGTCTGTTTACAAATTCCTTCTGACTAACAGAAGCCGAGACGCGCGCCTGCCTCAATCTGAACAATTTCATCATTAATGGAACACCACATGAGAAATACAGTTGTAAAAACCACGTGACTAAATCTGGCTGTAGTGTCGCTCCGGCAGACGACAATTAAGTCCACATCAATTTATCGTTTGGCCATCAAGATTTTAATTAAATAAGTTGAACATATGTGGCAACATAAGTCGATATAAAAAAAGAAGAATCAATGTTTGGTTGTGCCTGTTAGATGTATTCGATGTCAAAAATGTAGATTAATTATTAAGTTGTATAAGCAACATCTGATAAATAATAAAATAATATTCATACTGGAGTCAGAGAAGAGTTATTATTATTCACCTACAATTTAAGACGCTTCACTGGCCAATTAAATAATTGTATCCCTGGTGGTGGAATAGGAAAATAGTCATTTTATAATTACCTGAAAGGAAGATCTTTCTCTGTCTTGTAACTTGTGGCTGGCATGTAAGCCTACTCTCATCTCTAACTTGTGTTGCCCTGCAATCGCGATTCTTTCACTTTCCACTCTCCCGATAAAGTCCGATAGCCATTTCTGCATATATGTCTTCATAATGCTTGGACGAATAAAGTTACTTGGGTAACGTCTGTACATTCCATGTTATTACTCGGCTTCACGACTGCATCTCCAATAAGTTTTTAAAATGTTTACGCATATATTATCATTCCTACGATTTCATATCATTAGATTATGAAATTTACTAAGTGGTGATTGCTTATTACTTACACACACACATATATACATGTGTGTGTGTGTATGTGTGTGCATGTATGTGTGTGCATGCATGTATGTATGTATGTGATAAATAATCGACGATTTGGGTAACAACTGCGTACAACTTGGAGATGCAGTCAACCGAAGTGTTGATCCAGCAAAGCACTTATACCCCAGTCAAAATAGACCCGATTTTGACGAATGTCTTAAAAAATATATGAAAGTTTTGAAAATTGGTGGAGATGTTTGTTTAGGCATGCTAATGAACACACTAAAAGTCCCCACCGATCAAACTTGAGCTTTCGCCGCCATCTTGGAAAATGTGTACACTTTTTTGTTTTTTGCAAGAAACTTGAGAAATATGGATTTTATGTAAAAAATTTGAATACAAAAATTGAAGAGCATTAAATTGTGAACAAAAATATTTCTTACATATTTTCTATAAGTCTTACACGAACAAAGATAATTGACTTTGAAAGGAGCGAACTATCACACCTGGGACGCGGCTGCGTGGGTCATCCCCATCGCGATGGGGGGTTGACCCGCGCATGTGCACCAAAAGTCTTACATACTCACGTTTGTCAAATCTCTGCATATCAAATCTTGAGAGGAAATTGCAGCAACTTCCAATCCATTGTTGTCAGGTTGTATTGTGAGACTTGGTGGATTCTATCTTTTTATGTCATACTTAGGCTGCATTGGGTACATAATGACTGGAGGTGGGTAAAAATAAATACTAACTTTGATGCATGCAACTACGTCAGTAGAAAAAAAAAGTTGCCTGGCCATGCATACGCTAGAAAAATCCTAGCTAATTTAATTACCCAAACAGCTTTAGCAAAAATAAGTTTTGACGCCATGGATATATCTGATTTCAAAAGCAATAATCTCCATGAGTTGTTTATAGATTTTGCTACTGAACTACTATCGCTAGAAACCATAAACGGACATACTCATAGAGCCATCGTATATAAGATTAAAATGAGGATGACTTAGAAGCAGTTGAAAGAGAATTGTTCCACTGCAGCCATCTGGGTTCAGTACTTTGAAATAGTAAACCTTATGAAAGCTTGATCATCGTTAATTGTACGGTGAAAGTAAACGGTTTCAATATAGTAGTAAACCCCTTTTTGCTTTTTCAGAGGATAGAAATTGCTAAGCAAAACGACAAAGACCTAGCATTTTATTTAGAATATGAGTTAGCTCCTTTTCCGTTGGCTCTGTTTAATGAAGCTGGTATGGGAGAGATAACGATATTGACCGTGTACGACGTTTTTGAAGTTCCACACAAAGACCTTAACCTCCTGAACTGCGTCAACATTGTGGACAGTGGTTTTCTCCTGCACCGTGTCAAATGGGGTACAACAATAAATTAACTTTTTCGGCTGTTTGCACAAATTAAGTTAACTATATAAAAAAGCATTATGGTACCAACTGTATAGTCGTTTTTAATGGCTAATCCAACACCACTAACAGTACAAAAAAAATTGAACAAAATATACGGTCTACTGTGAAAAAATCTGTAGATATAAATTTTGATGGAAACATGTGAGTTACTGTTCAACAAGAATAGTTCCTTTAAAATGAAATCAACAAGAGCGAATTGATCAGCATTCTATCAGCTCAGCTGGAAAACAATGGGATTCGATTCCAACAAAGTAATGACGACATCGACATTCTCATTGTAAATACTGCAATTAATGAGACATGTTCTGGTAACAACATCGTTGTAATAATCGGTGATGATGTTGACCACCTGGTTCTATTAACAGGTCTCACTCCTACAGAAAAAAGACATTTTCCTTGTCAATCCACGCAAAGGGAAAGCAAAGAAAAAATATATTCATCAAATAAAATACAATCATCGGGACATACCAAAGTATCCTTTTTCTCCATGCGTTCAATGAATGCGACACTACTTATGCAGTATTCAACAAAGGAAAGAAACTTTATGTAAAAATGTTCCAAAGTAAAGATATGGAACACAACGTGACAGTAGTTAATAAATGCAACTCATCGCACAGTGGTGTTGCTCAAGCAGGAGAAGGCTTTTTCTGATCTGGTATGGAGCACATTCCAGTGAACAGTCCCTAAAAAAGTTTATGTACAAATTCTTCGCAAAATTTGGCACTAAAATAAAACCACACATTTCGTCTCTTCCCTCAACTGAAGAGGAAGCCAGGCTACAATCCTTTCGGTTGTATCATCAAGTGCAGAAGTGATTTGGGAATAAGTTGAATCCTAAAGTGTGAGGCTGGAAACGTCAGGAGAAAACCCTCGTGCCCATCACAACTATGGATGCAGTGGCTCCCGATTCAGTTTTAAGTATAGTGTTTTGCAACTGTAAGACTGACTGGGGAGAAAGATGCGTGTGTCGGAAAGCAGACATTAACTGCTCAACGGTCTGCAATAACTGCAATCGGGTATGTCACAACGACATACCCCATTGAAGTTATTACCCTGTAGATCATGATGATACAATAAAAGGAATTGATGAATAAGGTGATGCTAGCTGATCCATAGACGAACTTTTCAAGACTGACGACGTGAACAATCCCGTTCGCGTACACAATGAAAATACGGTAGTGAATACATCCAAGTTTATTACATTCGTTTATAAAATTGATAATGATCAATTACCTACATACCAAAACACATTAAAGTCTATTTTCTTGTGTTTAAAGAATGCCGCAATGAGGGAGTACAGATAATTCAAAGGAAAGCGCCTGCAACGAGACTTAGATGCTACCTCCATAATCAACGCGCATTTAATAGTCAATATTTTGGTACATGTTAGGGTTGCGACAAAATGTATTTAATATTTTTGTACACAATTTAATTTTCTTTAATTTTAATTATTAAACTTTTTTTTACATAAAGTTAATATTTCCCAAGTTATTTTCAAAAACACAAAAAAGGCCTTCAAAATCTCTAAACAACTCATGGAGATTATTGCTTTTGAAATCAATATGTCCATGGTGTCAAAAAGTATTTTTGCTAAGATGTTTGGGTAAATAAATGAGCTACGATTTTTCTAGCGTATGCATAGCCAGGCAACATTTTTTTCTACTGACGTACTTACGTACATGAAAGTTAGTATTTAGTTTAACACACCTCCAGCCATTATGTACCCAATGTAGCCTAAATATAACACAATGGGTACATAATGGCTGGAGCCTTGGTTGTTTCTATAAAGATAGAAACAACCAAGCCTCACAATACAACCTGACAACGATGGATTGGATGTTGCTGCAACTTTCTCTTGAGATTTGATATGTAGAGATTTGACAAACGTGAGTGTGCAAGACTTTTGGTGCACATCCGCGGGTCAACCCCCCATCGCGATGGGGATGACCCACGCAGCCGCGTCCCAGGTGTGATAGTTCGCTCCTTTCAAAGTCAATTATCTTTGTTCGTGTAAGACTAATAAAAAAATGCAAATAATATTTTTGTTCAGAATTTAATGTTCTTCAATTTTTGCATTCAAATTTTTTACATAAAATCCATATTTCTCAAGTTACTTGCCAAAAACCAAAAAAGTGTATACATTTTCCAAGATGGCGGCGAAAGCTCAAGTCTGATCGGTGGGGACTTTTAGTATGTTCATTAGCATGCCTAAACAAACATCTCCACCGATTTTCAAAATTTTCATATTTTTTTTAGCCATAAAACCTATTTTGACTGGGCTATAAGGAAATTTAGGAGAGAAACATAGACGAATTCCATAGACGTATTTATTTTTTTTATCAAGCAAGCTGTTGTGGTCACATAACTTTACTGAAAAAGAAATGATATCTAAGAGTTTGCAGTAGCTACATGAAAAAGTTTGGAGTGAAGAGGAGAGCCGTGACCTTACATAATATCAGTGGAGATGGGACGTCCGCAACAAGATGGAAGCGGAAAACTGCAGTGCTTACATGACAGAGTTAAATTAGAAGAGGAGGAAGAGTCTACCGTTCCAACTACTTTCAAAAAGACTGTTTCTGATCTGGGCATCAGGCTGGAAGTTACTTAATTGGTCAGATTTGGTGACGTGATGTCCAGAGCCGTAGTTTTCCTGGGGATAATTAATTGCTAGAGCACGCGTGTTGTATGACGAAAATACGCAAGGTCTTGAGTCTTCTCTGAATCACGCTCGCTGCATTTTAACAAAAAGGAAGAATCCGAAAACAAGTCTTATTTACTGTATACAAATTTAATGAGCCTCGGACTCGGACGAGATGTATAGGGATGTTATTGAGCTCAGATATTTCACATGCCTGCTTAATGATCCTCAGAGACAATATAAATTATAACGTGCATTATTGTTAGGTTAAAATTTGGAAAAAGGGGTTGTGCTTTAAAAGTAATTTGGGAAGATGCGTTTTCTTGTTACACGTATGTATGTAACGTCTCCAGAACTAGACGGATACATCACGGCAGGCGGCGTACTGTTGTAGTAGTCGTGCTTGAGTGGTCAGCAAAGTACGCTTAATTCAATTGATAAAGGAATAATCAGTTTATTTGCTTAAACACATTATGGGCAATACTAATATTTAATTCGTTAACATATTTATAAGGAGTATAAATAGTTATTTACATATTTACAAAGAACAGAGGAGAGAATCGTAGCGTCTGGTTCAACCTACATCCAATATGCTAAGTGGCGCACCGTTGGATTCTCCTACCAGGACAATGGGAATTTAGTTTCACTTGTACACGTGACCAGTATAGGAGGTGATCTTCTAAAGCCACAGCCAGGCGTCACAAAAACAGAAACTGCAGTAGTTCTACAAGGGGAAAGACGATATTAAAAGTATAAAATTAATAAATGGTAGGGTTAAAATTAATAATGGTAGGGTCAAAATTATCGTCTGCGGCTTGAAAGTTTTGTTTTTATTCAAAATGGCGTTTTTAACAAAGCAGTGGTTCGAAGGCTACATTTATGCTCTTTCCGAAGAGAAATATGCATACTCCGTTATCCAAAAACGATATGAGAGTCATGGTTTTGTGATATCTAAAGCGTCGGTAGGTAATATCGTCAACAAGAAAGGAAAAAAACGTCAAATTGGAGCCTCGAGTGGGGCAAAAATTCCAAACAAGTATCCAAGGAAAAAACGGACATCGACTATTGCAAAGGTACGTTGTTTAATGTTAAAAGAAAATCACCCTAGTCAAAGGACAGTTGCAAAATCATTAAAATGCTCGGTGTCCACTGTAAACAAAATGATAAACGTTGATTTAAATCTTAAGAAAGCGAAAAAACGCAATGTGCATCGTCTTCTTCCAAATCATATCGCTGAACGCAGGACACGCTGCAGAATTCTATATGAGAAACACTTATCCAAAGAAAAATGGAAAACAATTGTCACAATAGATGAATCATGGGTGTATTTAAATGATTGCAACAAAAAAAAGCCATTTATTATCATAAAAGGGGAGAAAAAAATTTAAGTACATGGTTCAAAGAATCGAAAGAAAGTTTTTCTAAGGGATTCATGATTGTTGCTGGTTTTTCTTATAATGGTAAGTTAAAAATAAAGAGAGTGGAAAAAAATGTCAAGACTAACTCCAAATACTATCAGGAACATATTTTATCGCCAATTTTTCTGAATGAAATACCATCGCTTTACCCACAGTGCCATCAATCTGTGAGACTCCATCAGGACAAAGCTAGCAGTCACACTTCAAAATCCACTGTAAATTTCCTAAAAGAAATGGAACAAAAACTGGTATCAAGGCCATACCCTTCACTGATATCCCTACTAAATCTCCAGATGTATCACCTATGGATTTTTGTGCTTTCGGACTTTTAAAATCTGCATTATCCAAACGTCGTCCCAAAACACTTACAGGACTCTGGAAAGCTGTTCAGGAGGAATGGGATAGAATACCTCTTCTGACACTTCAAAAGGCATTATTATCCTGGAAATTGCGGTGTCGAAAGATAGTTCAGAATAAGGGATGTCAAATAGAACATTTAAAACACAAGAATTTTATGTAATTTAGTTTTGTGAATACAATATACATCGTCTAAAAAATGTGTGAACAGCCTCTGTATATATATATATATATATATATATATATATATATATATATATATATATATATATGTAAGGAAAAACTAAAATATAGGGGGGGGGGTTTCTTAGGGAAAATGGGGAATTTATAATCAAAAATTATTAACTCACAAAAGTTCGCCATAAAAGAAGAAGGGTTGTTAATAGCAAAAAATAGCAATAGGGAGCGCCACTAGACGGGTGCTGTTCAGAAAAGAGATAGTTTTCGGCAGGAGCAAGTTACGTAAGGAGATTACATAACGAAGAAAGTTACAGAACATTCGATCTGACTAAGCAAAAAGTTTGAGCGGGAGAATGACAAAAGAAACTAGGCAGTCGGCACTTAAGTTTGAGAGAGGTAACATGAACGTCTTCATGAGAGATTTCTAGTGGGGTGTTTTGATGAACTTTGTCGGAGCTCTGGACAAAACGTAATGGAATATAAACCAGTTAATGGAACTATGTCGTGTATATTCATTGCAGTGCCCGATTGCTTTTCATTAATTAAAAACCCATGACAACGAACTCTTTCATCAGCCGACATGGACAGTCCTGTGCGGATTTGAGATTTTCTTTTTAATTTCGGGAAGGCCGACGTCGTGGAGCAACCACTCGTCTTTTCATTCAAAGAGTGTTACTCTCTCATAAAAAAATTGAATTTCGTGAGCTCCGACGTTAAAATATTCGTCTTTAACAAAAATTTTTTTGATCGGATTGGAAGCTTTGGAGTCAGGTCGATTTTTATATGCTGAAGCTGAAATTGCATTTTTAATCTTGCCCCTTGTTGTAATTTCAGGGGAAATTCTTTTGTGAAATTGAATCCAGGAGACTTTACATTGTCAGTGAAGAATTTTGTCAAAAATGCAAATGGATAAACCGAAGGTTAAGCAGGAAGGAAACGACGATAGTGCAACAGTCAACGACGATAATGAAAATAAAAATGAGAATAAAGGTGAAACAGAAGCAAGTGAAAGACTTGAAAAAGGAACAGTTCTAACATTGAATGATTGCAGTGAACAGACAAGTAACAAGTGAATGTTACGAGAAACAAAATTAATATTACCGAAATATGAAACGAAAATTTTCAAGAACATTTTGCCCTGGATAACAATGTTTGAAGAAAAAACAAATGATTTAGAGCTGGACGATGACTGGAGAAGAGAAAATTTATTAACTTACGTAGACAGTGAGATTCAACAATTCATAATTACTACGCAACTTTACAGGAAGACTTATCAAGAAATAAAGAAAAATCTCATTGCCGTTTATTCAAGAAGCAGACAAGAAATGGAAAAGGACTTTAGAAGCATGAAATTGACAGCTGAAGGAAATCTTTTAGAATATTACCAACAAAAAGTGGAATTGGGGAATTCTCTACAAAAAGACGAACAAGAAATAATAGAAGCCATGAATATGGATACACCACCAGCAATGTGCACGCTCCTGAGTCTACAAAAAATAGACTCACCAACAGATTGGACTGCAATAGCAAAAATGATTTTCCCATCTATTGCAGTCAAAGAAAGAAGAGAAACAAATGAAAAAACAAGAGACTTTGGATGTGTAGAGCAGACAGTCGGATTCCTGCACTGGAGAGAAAGAAACAACACCAAACCCCAGTCAAGACAATTTGAAAGTAATTACAGTGAAGACAACCAAGAAAGCAATTTTTTCAGACCAAGAAGAGAAAACTTTGGAGGAAACTATGGACAGCGAGGGAGACATCATCAAGAGCAAAACAGAAAGGAGTAACTATTATGAATACAGCAATTATCACAAACCAAATGAAAACAGACAAGAGAGAAGGTGACTACTGATATCTGCAGAGGTGAGTGACTTTAAAGTTTTAGTCTTTTGGACACGGGTTCTTCAGTAACGATAATATCAGAAAAATTATGTAAAAATTTGACTAATTTAAAGGTTCTAGACCATCAAAAAATAATTTTAAACCAAACAAATGGTCAAATCAATGTGAAAGATGTAATAACTACTAATGTCAGGATTGGAAAAATTCAAAAAGCAATGAGCTTATATGTTGTGGACACAGAGTAACCATATTTGTTATTAGGTCTTAATGAAATAAGAAAGTTTAAATTAGAAATTAATTTTAAAAATTTAAGGGTATATCAATGTAGAAATGAAATTAAATTATGTTGTGATTATAAATTAAAAAGTCCTAATGCATTTCATATACAAAATTTTGATAATTATGGTGAAAAATGTAATGCTTATAATGTGTGTAATGCTAAGAATTTAAGAAATTGTGATAATGTTGGTAAAACTTTTAAAAGTTATAACAGTGTTAAAAATGGTCATTCACTTAAGCAGAAATTTGAAAATGAAAATGTTTGTTGTGATGATTCAAATGTAAACAGTGATTTAAAAAATGATTGTTTGAAACAAAAAAAGGGCTTAAACCCTAATGTGAGAGAACCAAACTTGAGATGTGAGGATTTTGAAATTGAAAAAAAACTGTCTTGATTTAAACTCTCTACTAGAAAACTGTTTTATGTGATGTTTTGGATCTTCTGAGTCAACCACCGATTATGACAAGTCTAATTCTTTTACCTTTTTTAATTTCCCTCTTTCTTGAAGTTCTATACTATCACCCTCTTCTACCCACTCGTTGGAAGTCATCCCAATTACCTAATCATTTGTATATAAGCAATTCTACGTGTCAGTCACATTAAGTGCTGAATTAATCCAAAATAAACAAAATAATGACCAAAGACAGGCTGTGGAATGACCGCTCCTTTGTCCTCCCTTTCCTTCAGGTTTCTGTTGACTCATGTTTTCCCCATTGGAATTCATGAGTGAACGGATTACCTTTTTCCTCTTGGTTGGCTGGGTGTTAAATCCTCTCCTTTTTCTGGAGTCAGTGAGTGAATACTGATCTCTTTTGAGCCTTTCCCAACCTAGAGTTTCAGTGTCGTGCACTATACGCACCAATTTTTCACTCTAAATTTTGTTTAGAGTTGTCAGTTGTGGTTAAGACGGTAGGAAATTGTTGAACCTGCTCTCCTCTGACCCAACTAAGCACTTGTTCACTTAACTACACAAACACACACAAACAAAAACATACACCTTGAATTAAACAGAATGTACACAGATGAAGGAGTGGTACACCAGTACCAGAAGTTAATTGTATTACATAATGAATCTGTCATTATGAAAATTTAATGTGGGAAATTGTAACTGAAAATTATGTCTAAATGAAAATTGTAAATTAAATTATGAAGAAGTGTTGAATTTCATGTAAGTAGATTTTAAAATGTTGGAAAATTTCTATAAGATAAATGAAATTGATGAAGCTTAAAATATGATGTGTTATAAATTGGATCCTATGAGAAAAGTCGAATTTGTTAGTGTCAAATATTAATGTTTTTGCCCATGAGTCTTTGCAGAGACAAGATAGCTAACAAGATGGAGGCCTCCTGGGATACGTGGCGCCACAATATCTATTTTTTCAGTACTTTTGTATTATTTCCTTGTTTTTAATGATATTTTATTAATATTTTTGAATTTATATGTGAAATGTTTTCTGGAACTGTCTAAATGGCTGGAGTAAGAATGTTTGATGAAGAACTAAAATTTTGTAACCAGTCAAAGAACTATATAACTCCAAGGTAGCCAATACTAGGCATGGACTTGACAAAATTAAAGCATGTGAACATTTGTTTAACTTTAATTGTGGCAGTCCAATTCTTACTACTTAAAATTGTTGTGGATAATTGATTAAAAAAAAAGAAAAAAAAGAGGGTACTACTGTTAACTATTGAGTACTTAATTTTCACGTGTCAAGATACTAATAATGTATTTTTAGTGATTTAATTTTGTTTTGATAAGTGCTTTAAATTCTTTTTGACTTTTGTAGATAATGTTGTGAAGTTTATTGTAATGATTAATAATGTGATATATTAGTTTCTGTCTCGACTGAAGACAGCTGTAAATTGTATTTTTCATCTAGAGCTCCTTCATGGTTGTGTACAATAATAGTTTAATTTAGAGATAGTTAGGAAACCAAGTTAGGAATAAGAAAAGATAAATTAAGTTAGGAATAGTTTTCATTTAGGTTTTCATTTAATTTTGTTGATTAGGGACTGCAGCCCTGATCAGCATCCTTTTCAAGTAACTGTCAGTTGAGTTTGAATTAAATTTAAGTTTTCTCTTCTGGAGACTTGCTGCACTGAACTGGCCATTCTTGTGTGCACGCCTTCAGAGGACGGGGGGGAAAGTTGTAAGGAAAAACTAAAATATTTAATGCTTTTGTTAGGGAAAAAGGGGAATTTATAATCAAAAATTATAAACTCACGAAAGTTCGCCATAAAAGGAGAAGGGTTGTTAATAGCAAAAAATAGCAATGGGGGCGCCACTAGACGGGTGCTGTTCAGAAAAGAGATATTTTTAGGCAGGAGAAAGTTACGTAAGGAGATTACATAACGAAGAAAGTTACAGAACATTCGATCTGACTAAGCAAAAAGTTTGAGCGGGAGAATGACAAAAGAAACTAGGCAGTCGGAACTTAAGTTTGAGAGAGGTAACATGTACGTCTTCATGAGAGATTTCTAGTGGGGTGTTTTGATGAACTTTGTCGGAGCTCTGGACAAAACGTAATGGAATAAAAACCAGTTAATGGAACTATGTCGTGTATATTCATTGCAATGCCCGATTGCTTTTCATTAATTAAAAACCCATGACAACGAAATCTGTCATATATATATATATATATATATATATATATATATATATATATATATATATATATATATATATATATATATATATATATAACTTCTATTTGTGGTACTCGTAATAATCTCCACGTTTCTCCGTAAAAAAACTTTCCTCTTTAATTCAGCCAGAAGTAAAAAGCCGACTGTATATAATAAGAAAAATAACGTGTTTTGCTTACTTTCGAATTAATCTTAGTAAAAATGGAATTTTATTTCTAAATAAATCTCCGGTGATTTCTCCTTTTAAACAGCGTGAGTAAAGGAAAAATATCCTTCTTTCTTCTCTCAATAATAAAATGGAAAAATAACTAAATAAGGAAGAATTATTTTTTATAGTTTTACACATAGTTGAAATTCTTGTCACTGGCAGTAACTCTTTTATAGAACCGTACAAAACTGTTTTATTCTGAATAGGTACGGGATAAAAAGATATATAAATAAATACGAAAATAAAATGAAGTGAGGTGTTAACAAAAGAGGGAGAGGTAATCAGGTGACTAATTTTAATAATTAAAAAAGTTAATTAATGGTAATTTTGATACCGATTTAAGTACTCAATAAATCATGAGGTACGCTTAAAAATGTACCATATTTACTCGATTCTAACAGACATTTTATATTCACAAACAGCATGAAAAAATTCGAACGCTTGGCTAGATTTGAGCACAGATAATGACAATGAATTCGACCTAGAGATAGGGTACCTTGTTACATAGGAGCACATGTTAGATTGGATTAAATGTGATATTTAATAACTATTCTGACTATTGTGAAGAATTCGCAATTGGGACATTTTGACTCCTTCCAACAGTATGTGACATCGCTATTTTTTCCGGCAGCGCATTTAATGGGTCGTAAAACGGCCATATTGGAGAAAGGGACCCTGCAACTGCACCGAGTTCTGAGAAACGCCGCACCCCAAAATTCTTTAGGAAGGGAGGAAGAGAGTTCCACGAAGGGACAAGGCCATCCAATTTTGCGAAAATAAAATACCACGTGGTCAACCGTGGGAACTGTCGAATCTTCCTAGCCACGAATCAAACGTAAGGAACAGCAATAAAGTTACGGGAAGACCAACCTGGGGAGGAGCCAGTACTAAAACGGGGGGAAAAAGTCCCGAGTTTTCTTGAATCGACGAGAATCGACGATCTGAGTGAGAAGGACGCAGATCCGATGTTCGGGAGCTGTGGCAAAATCCCCGACTGTTGAGCAATGACCAGCACAGTCGTGATGCGCCCTCGATAAAGCCCGTCAGCAACGGAAGCACCTCCGATATATCCGTCCCGACTTGCCGCAACTCGCCTGCTACCGCAACCCCAAGACGTACCGCATCATTACCTGCGCCGAGAGCTTCTGCAACCGCAATAACCCAGGTTGGGCAATACCCCCTAAAATAGTGCTAGCATAGACTAACTGGTAGTTTATTTTATTTCGCTCGGACTGTAATGTTTCTCTCACAGGGAGCAGATAAGATATGATCTCTTTTTATATATTATATACATATAGTCAAGAATTTGTTCATGCAATGTTAATTTTATGTTAATTACTGCTCATTTATGTAAATAAATTGTGTCAGACTCTCGTCTTCCATTCTTAAGTGGAATTGATGAACGTGTGTAATAGCGTCTTCAATAAGCACCAAAAGAAACGCAAACAGGTGTCGAGAACCATACACCTTTGGAAACCCTCGACAATAGGAGGTAGTCAGCTCATTTAGAATGATTAAGGAAACACAGCGGCGCACTTCAATCCAAGGTAGGACCGTGGACAATGAAATCCACGATAGGTGGTTTGCGTAGACGGATGAAAAAGGCCGGTTGTTGTTCGAGAAAGAGAGGAGAAGGAGACATAAAAGACAGACGCGAGTAACGAACGAGGAGAATAGATTTGGACTGTTGAAGGGTCAACACGCTTACGGAGAGACGGGGAGCTCGTCGGACTTTGAATAATGAGCCCTACTCTCATGGTGGATTTTATGTTCGTCGAAACGAACCTTTGTAAATGACGTATTTAACCAAGAGTTTAATGTATTAATAAACCAGATGTAAATAAGAGTTGATTCTACAGTTATAATTACTGCTACATGATAATGATTTGTCGGATCACGACTATAAAGGTTAACAAATTGTTTATTATTTATTTGTAATTTCATATCGATTGGTTAGTATCTTGTTGGAGTTTATCTCCCAATTTAGCACCCAACGCAATGGGGTATCTATGGTACTCCTAGTAACACTGACATTAAAAAAATTATAAAAGTTCAGAACTGGATAAAAGTCCTCCCCCAAAAATTTTAGTCTTTGGAAATGACAATTGAAAATATATCTGATTAAATCTCTTTTTGATCGCTATACATAAAAACCCCATAGTAAACTGCCTCAGTGCACTATAGGGTCCTTCTATAGAAGTTCAAAAGTGAAGTTCTTTATATCACCTCATCTTTGCTTATCCATTAATGATGAATATAGTACACACACAAAACTGATCTTAGAAGGAACGAGATTAATTTTTCTACCTAGGGAACAAAATGGGCTTTATATCACAGCAATTAAACTCGGCGGAAATACTTGGAACCATCTGGGAGCTAAAACTCTCACACTAAAAAGATGCTTAAGCACCTTATTAAAATTTCTCTCATAGCCTCTATTTCAGCCAACTTGATAACATAGCTACAAAGGAGTTTATTTATGAACCAGATGATTTTATATTTTCCTAATTACTGTTTTTGTACTTTACATTCAATTTATAGTTCCACATCCTGCAGTGTTCATTATTCATTCAAAAGTCTAAAAAAGTTCCTCCTCGCAGTTCATTTTATACAAACATCTATCTTACTTCCAGTCTAGACGATATTTGGCCTCTTTTGTAAAAAAATCACAAAGCCTTCGAAAATAATTTCAGAAAAACATCTGTACATATACAGCACTTGGTTACACTATGCAATTGTATGCATTCTCTGAGAGTTTCGTTGAGTCACTACACACAACACGATCACAATATCACCAACGAGATTATACCTGGACGACCCCCCCCCCCCCCCCTTCACACACACACACGCACAGACACCGAACCAAATAAAACCCCAAAACCTCTTGTGAAAAGCCTCAAAATGTATTAATAAAGTTTAATGCTTAAAAATTTAATTTTAAAATATTGATTTACCGCTTGAAGAAAAGACAACCCATGTTCTCAAGATACTTGTTGAACTGTTAATATATGCAAAGCAAACACTTATGTCAGTGTTTGCTTTACTCCGATTCTTTGCTTCAGGGTTCAACGGTAGCTGGCAATTTTATCGTAAGGGCCAATTTTTATTACATTATTTAAGCTATGTTTAAGACTGCCTTAAAAACGGTACAAATATAATGATATAAAACCGATAAAAGTCTGTCAAAAATACGCAGTTACGGAAAATGTCCCGAATGATTTACAGACGCAGAATATCTAAAAGAGATACGCTGTGAATCGTTCAGATTCTCGCACATGAAGATTTGGCGACATATTTATTGCCCTTTCTCGGAATGGTTGGCTGCGATGAGAAGAATGTCAGAGAGAGACAAATTACGAGAAAACCGATAAATGTGTTGCCTGGATTCGAGGGAGGAATTCCTTGCATTAGGGATGCGGTATTAAATAATTTCATCCATGCTTTCTGAATAATTAGAGTAGGAAGTTACACTGTAATCGAGTGTGCAGAGTTTTTGTATGTACTTTGATATTCCCGCAAAATCTAGGTATCTATATAAATAAAAGAAAAACTGTCGGTCGGAGAATAATTCCGGGTAGAACGTTTCCGGTATGGCACCCGTTATGAAATTCAGCCATGTTTGAAAATGTCGAAATCGATGTTTTTTTTTTCATGAAAGTACATAAATGTTACATATTTGGAAAGAGATTTAAAAACTGATAATTTTTTTCTGCGTACACTTAATCTGTTACTTTAATAGTTTTTGAGATATTTCAATTCTAAATGCATACTCCATCGAACAAAACGTAACCGCCATGTTTTACGATGTAAACACAGCGTGATTCATTTACAGCGTGATTCTCACTAAAAAAGGAATCACCGAAAAGAAATGTTTCATCGCGTGTCTAATTTTTAATTATTTTTCTTTTTAATTCAAAATTTTTAATCATAAATAAATCATTTGAAGATGTACTAATTTTTTGGGGATTTTTTGGCAATTAAAAGTGAAAAATTTTTAATTCAAGTAAACTGTGATTCGATAGCTGGGCGAAGCCCGGCTAGTTACTTACAGGAAATTTACAGAATATATTTACCATGAACAAGAACTTATAATCAAAATTTTGATAAATCAGTAACGTTAGGATGATAGTCGTAGGGATGCAAAATCGCATACTCTGAGCGGAACTATGAAACTATGACGAATTTTGCATAAATCCATGCATTAATGAGTTAACAAAGAACAACAGGTGGTAACAAAAACTGAGAATTTAATGTAAGTCAGGCAAAATTTCATATTAGAGAAATCTTTATTTGCACTCCTCAGAAGATTTTATTTCAATATTAATACATGTTTGTTTATAAAATTGAAAGGTGTATCAAAGGCAAGGCACAGTAGTTCAGTGGTTTAAATATCGTGTCTCTGATAGTGGGTTCATTTCTTTCTCCAAATGTTGTTGATTTTTAATGAAATAAAAGTAATAAACGATTGCTATGTGACAGATTGCATCGGTGAAAATGTCAAATTTAGAATTGTTTCCCACTTACCAACTTATCGAGGTTGATATCTATAAGCATACATATCTAGTCAGAATCTTTAGAAATAGAAGAAACAACTGAAAATACAATTAAATAACAGTACCAAAGGTGTTAACTTACCCCCCCCCCCTCCCTCAAAAAAAATGTTGAAACAGTTTCATCTAAGCTGAATGATCACTGATAATGATTAAGACACACGTCTTACTAGTGCTAGTGAAATAAACATGCAAAAATTTTGTCACCATACCCGGATGTTATGCTCTAACGCAGCGGTCGTCAACCTTACCGCCCACTTTTGTACCTTTGTTGATGGCAAAGTTTGTTTACCGCTCACCGATGCATATCCGCAGTGACTCAATTTAGAGCAAGTGCGAAGTAAATTTTAGAGCAGAGGGTTTGCAAAAAATATGTAATTAAATTTATATTTTTATTTCCATGTTGTTATTAACTTGCTTTCTAGTTTGTTTGTGTGTTTGTCCAGTACAAATCTTGTAATCGATTTTTAACTAACTTCCCGACTAGCTAGACATTTAAAACTCTTAGAATAGCTCAGAACACGATGACAATGCATTTTTTAAATACTTTTAGCAATCTTTAAGCAGATTTTACCATGTTTTTATTATTTTCAGATAATTTTGTAAGACTGGTGCAGCCATCTATCGGCCGTAACGGGAACGAAAAGTTAAACGCAAGTTAACTTCAATTAACTTCATTTTATTTCAAGTTGATGGGATAATTCATCAAAAAAATTTGAAAAAAGTATTTATTAATACATAGAATTGTCAAGTTTATATAATTCAACAGAAAATTTAAAAACATGGTATATAAAAAGTTCTTTTTATCTTGCAATTATTTATACTTTATATATACATAAATAGCTAGAGATGGCTACGAGGCTAATTCGTTGCTCCCTCGTCCACAAGAATACTTCGAGAAGTGTCCGGTGAATTATTACTTGTAATCTAAGTTTAGAGATGGTATTCAAAAGTAAACTGCAAAAGCATATTTTAAAAAGTCAAATTCACGAAAGTGTTAGAGGTGTATTCGATATAAATGGAGGAAGAACAAAATTTGTAACAACGGACAAAAATTCCCACTGCCTACCATGAAAGCTCGAATCGCCTACTAGAGGGTGGTAGGGACCAGGTTGACTACCACTGCTCTAACGAATTTCGGTGCCTACCGTGTGAAAGAACGTATCTCTTAATGTACATTCCTAAGATGGCACCTTTACAAATTAAATTCATTACAAGTTTTGTGGGGGCTACGTTCTTGCCCTGACTCACCTCACAAAATTTTTGAGCAAGAGAGCCTCTCATTACACAGGGCAACAGTGGTTTTGGTGCCGGGGTATTTGGAGCTGATTTCATATGAATTCGATGCCCTAAATTTAAATATGACATTAGTTTTTGCCTAGGAGCTCAAATTTGTAAGATATAACATTTCAGTGAAATATACGTTACGCTGTTTTAAGTTAAATCCATGGATCAAATTAAAAAACTAAACACGGAATTTTTTATCATTATATATTCATATTTTATTAAAATATGAATATATAATGATAATTCATATCATTATATATTCATATTATTTTTAAATGTTAAAGGAACATAAAAATTATAGATTATATTGCAGTAGTACTTATTTAATTACAAAGATCAAGAAAAGGAAAAAGTTATCGATCGATGAAACCAACTAGTCACTAAACACTTCAGAACCTTCTTTTTCGTGAGATTCTTGAATGTATTTTGGAACAGTCCCTTTTTAAACTCCAGCAGTAATCTGCCATCATGTGTGTGTTCCATCTTCCTTGGTAGCAGTCAACCATAGTTTTAATATCCTGGTGAAATATTTCACCTTTTCCTCACTGGTGACTCCTAATTTTCAGGGAAATGGTCTAAGTGGCTGTGTAAAATAGTGCACCTTAATGCTCATGTTTCACCGAAGGGATCTGAAACTGTTTAGCATCTCGTTTACCAGTTCAACATAGTTTTAAGCTTTTCATTTGCCCAAAAAATTTCCGACAACTGCAACGAATGAAGTCCAGGCTTTTTGCTCAGCATCATTCATGGAATTTACGAGGGCAAGATCCTTAATGAGTTGTTTTATTTGTGGGCCATCAAATATTCCTGCTTTAACCCGGGAGTAGTCGCGCGTTGGTCTATTTGCCGCCGAAATCAGTTATCTTTCTGTAACCCATCTCCCCTTAATTTTTTTCCGTACTCAACTTAGGCATTTCCCCCCTTATATATGCAAAGCATGATCCGTTCTTATCAGGAGCCTTTACAAACTGCTTCATTAGGCCCAGCTTCATATGCAGTGGAGGAAAGATGATTTTCTTTCATCCAACTAAGGGGTCGTTAATGACATTTTTTTCCCAATGTCCTTGTTTTCTCTCTTAAGCCACTCTTTTCTAACCCAGTGGCGTGTTTTGTCTCTGCTATTCAAGGAGCTCAGAATGCAAGGATATTTGGTGCTGTCCAAGGAGCAAGTTTACCATTTTTAAGTCCATACAAATCCTCCATTGATGTTCACGATACTTTATCTTCTCCAAGACCAAAGCTATGATGTCATTCTTCTTTCATTTTCGTTGAGCGAGCAATCAGTATTGAACCATATATGTTCCCATTGTGTAGAAGGACAAATTTCAAACTTCACTTTGAGCTGTCAATAAATAGGTGCCAATCATCTGAAAAATATTCAGGAAGACCCATTTTTTCCCAGGAGGACAAATCACCCATACTTGAATATATTGAATAGATAAAAACATTGATAGATAAGTGGATGTACAGTAAAGCCTTGTTTATCAGGCTCTCGTTGATCCTTATCATATTTGTACACATTATTTTTATTTAATGTTCACATTAGATTATAATTTTAACTATGGTAGCAAGACCATAACTACAAGTACGCCAAATATTCGCTTTTTAGTTTGATTCAATGTACAGTTCCTGCATAGATTGTGCAAGAAATTATGATAATAAAATGTTTTTTGTTCTGTTTAAGAATGCTTTACTAGACTTACAAATTCTTTGTTAAGAAATAATGTGAAAAGTTAATTTTATATTTTTTAATGCCTTGTAAACAATACTATGGAATTTTGTTACAAAACAAAGTAAGTCTTCTTAGTTAAGGATTTTGTATTGCTTATTACCCGGATTATACGGTTTTTCGATTGTCTGGATTGCCTATGGTCCCAGTTAGTCCGGATAAACGAGGTTTTACTGTATCTAAAAAAGTAGAGCTGATAGAGAAAAACCAATTTCATATTTAGATTCAGCGCCCCAAATATAGCTAAAATCAATTCTAAAATCCTAGGCACCAAGAAAATTTTCTTTTTGTAGAACTGTGTTATCGACAGACATCAGATTAAATGAGCAGTTGTTTCTAACAGATGAGATTTTTAAGAGAAAGTGAATGATCCTTATTTAGAAAAAAATCTAGACAGAAATTAGATGATATATGGATAATGCACACCATTAAAGGAAACCGTTATAATATATTTAACACAACAGTCAAAATCACAGCACTACACTCCAAGTCTATGGAGTGTGTAATCAAAGTAATTTTAAAGTTATCAAAGTGAAAAAAATGTGTGTGCTTTTTATAAGATTTATAAAGTTATCAAAGTAGTTTAAGTTACTTCAAATATTAGCCTATTTAATTTCATAAAGATGATATTTTAAGAGAAATTATCTTGATGCCATATACAGAACAATACATAATTTAATAAAGATTATATAGAAAGAGAATTTATCATGATGCCATTTTTAGAATAATGCATAACATTAATTTTTAAGAATTTGTCCCATCAATAATATAGTTTATCTAACTGTTGTTTACCTTCGTAATATTGAAGTTAAATGCGTTTATATATATATATATATATATATATATATATATATATATATATATATATATATATATATATATATATATATACATACATACACACCTATGGCTGCCAGCAATGGTTCCGGCAAAAGTGGCTGTTTTGAGGGGTGGCTGTCAAAAATCTTCCATGACATTGGCTCTATGTGGTTTTTCATCGGTTCTGAACAAAATATGGCTGTTTAGAAGGGTGACAGGCTAGAGAAGTTTCACTATGTGTGTGCTTGTTTTGTTTATTTGTTTAAAAGATCTCTTAGTTTTACTATTTTATGGTCATATTATCCAATTCATAACAATGAAACTGTATCGATTATAAAATCTTGAATATCTGCTTTTTATCACTGAATCATACGAATGATGGGATAAATGGGCCATCATTAAAAATAAAACGGTTGACTTAACTCATTGTAAAAGGTATAAGTCATATGATTTCTCTGTAACAATTTTCCATTGAATTACAGAAGTTTATATCTGAAAAATGAATTTATTCTGTTAAAGATATACGTTTCTTAACTGATGTGGGCAGACGAACGAAAAGACAAATTGTTTTCTAATTCTGATTGAGGTCATCTCTGAAGGTTTTGTTATCTTTAGCTTTTGTAGTCTATGTTGGGTCAATCATGAAATGTATCTGAGAAAGAGAAAAGAAAAAAATATTTGGCAATAAATTTCTTTTATAACCGATAAAAGCATCTACTTTTGAGTAAAACTGTAGATTCAGAATTTCCCCGTGTTCCGCGGAACCCTGGGGTTCTTCCAAACAATTTAGGGGTTCCACGCGACAGTCATACTATATTTTTGTTTTATAATTTGTTTAATATTTTGGTTTTATAATCACTATTATTTGTTTTTATGAAGAATTTTTTTAATGATTTTTTTGTTTAATTTAACAAAACCTAAGTATTAAAACAATATTTGTTTCAATATCGCATTAAATTTAAGGGAGGAAAGGGTCTATTGATAATAAATGTAGAGGGTTCTGTAAACTTTGCAAAAATGTTCTGATGGTTAACCGCGATCAAAAAGAGTTTCGGGAATTACTACTCCAGATCATTGTAAAGTTATGAAGAGTTTGCACGCTGAAAGACAAACCAAGATGCTATAGCGTTAAACAATACCGATTTGAAATCACATCAGCAGAAATATATGTATACTAGCTGAATACCCGTGCTTCGCCACGGAGTACATTCAAATCAAATACGACGGTCAATTTATGCAATTAAAAAATATATTTATAATAAATACAGCGGTCAATGTATGCAATTAATGTAAATATATATATATATATATATATACATTTATAAAAAAATCGTAACGGATATTTTTATACACAAAATAATGTAGAAGAAAATATTCAAATTAAATACAACGGTCAATGTATGCAATTAATTTGTATGTTTAATATCCATAAAACATACTAATTTGAATAAAAATATTTAAAAACTTCCAACTCAATTAGTCTAGTGGTCAAATTTTATCTTTTACCGTATTTTAATATTTAATTGCCAATTTATTTCGTTGTTATACATGTGACGCAAAATTAATTTAAAGTATCACAAAAAAAACAAAAAAAAACACGTGATCAGCATTTAATAAATTAAATTCTAAAAATTAATCTTTAAAAATTCACCAAAAATCACAAAATGGAGGTAAAGATTCGAAAAAGATTTCATTTTAAAGAATTTTTATGATCTTTCTCGTGATATAACCCTCAGGTTATTATTTTAAATACAAACTTAAAAAAAGTTAAAATTTAACAGCTAAAAGTTAAAAGTTAACAGATTAAAAATTTAATTTTTAAAAGTCTAATCAGAATTTTTCAAAAATCTTTCTTAGTGCACCCCTACACTATAAGAAGAATCGCCATGCAAAATTTCAGCCCTTTAGGTCCAGCGGTTTGGTCTGTGCGTTATCTGTCAGTCAGTCAGTTACGGAACTGTTTCATATATATAGAATAAGGAAAATGAGCTAAGTTCATTTTAATGGTTATAAATCCGTTTGTATTATGAGACTTCATAAGTGATCTAAAAGCGAGGTAGATATTGGTGGATTCGAAATCATGTATTATTAGAACACACATGTCGTTTAAATGTTTGGTAGATCTCGGTTGATTTGAATTATTGATAATTAAATTACACTTCCCGGTAACTAGATCAGGGTGAAGTGAATATTAAATTAACAGCCATAAATTAACCAAAATAGAAGAGTAGCTGAATTTCCTCTAACGCTTAAAAATATGCTTTAATAAGATATTCATGACTCAACTCTCTGAGTATTATTTTCGATTTTGGCGGCATAATCCAAGGCGCTA
Organism: Dolomedes plantarius; assembly: GCA_907164885.2. Lineage (NCBI taxonomy): Eukaryota > Metazoa > Arthropoda > Arachnida > Araneae > Dolomedidae > Dolomedes > Dolomedes plantarius. The sequence goes on from OU015498.1 coordinate 106,583,746, forward strand.
GGAGTAAATGAATTTTACGTTTTTAATTTTTACCAAAGAGGATTGTTTGAAGTTAGCTTAAACATTCTCTATTAAAGATCATGCGTGTTGTTTAAAAGTTACCTAGAAGTTGGTTAGTTAAAATTTCAAAACTAATAGAACAAATGTGTCGTTTGAAATCATGTTAGAGGCAGGTTAGTTCGAATTATTATGTAATTAAATTATAATTGTCGGTTATAGGCTCTTGTTTAAGTGAATGTTATTTCAATGTCCTTCAACTAATCACAAGAAAAGAGTCCCTAACTTTTACCCCAGGATTTAAAATTTGTGTTCAAAACATTTATGATTCAGCTCAATTTTAGGACGCGTATGCCTACGTTCTGTAAAAAATAATGGTTTTTATGCTTATGTATTTTACTGCTAAAAGGATGTTTCTAAGCTAATTTGGAAAAAGATTACGCTACTAGAGCGTTTAAATTCTATTTTGATGGAATTAACTGGTAAACTAATTGACGAAAATAAAAAAATAGTCAGTGATATCGAGCAAACGGGATCAATTTTCATCAGAATCTAGATGTGGTGGAAATCAGTCCCAGATTTAATTTCTTATGATATATCCTGATTTATTTCTGGAAAATTTAAGATGAAATTTTAATACGTTTGAAGAAGGAATTTTAGAGAAAAGTAAAATACAACTGGGTTTCTATTTAACGAATCCCCAGCTTCCGAATTCAAAACTTTGTTGAAAATTTGTTCAATAATTAATAATCCAAGTTTTAAAAGTGATAAAATGAATGAAACTACAAATACACATCTCATAACACAATCTAATAAAATGTTTTATATGCATTTCTTAAAAATGCATTAGAAATTAAAAAAATAGCCTATTTTATTCTGTATACATTCTTATCATAAATAAATCGTTAATTCTGCTCTGTGGGTATTTCATGTGAAGAGCATTTTATTCATCAAATTTATCTATTTTTAAGACGGAACACTTCATATTTTATAGCCTTTAAGGAATTGTATTGTCTTTGTGTTTTATCGAATATCCATATAAAAAAGAACTTTTTTACACAGAATCTCTGTTACACCATAATCTGAGGATTCCGTTTAATGTAAATGTAATTCAAAGCTCCGTAAAATTTAAAGTCAAAGCTCCGTAGAAAATTTCGTTAGCTTGGAGACTTCGTGAAACTGAAGTTCGACAAATGTCCGTTATAGGGATTGTTCTACAGCAGGGGTTTCAAACTTGCGGCCCGCGGGTCGCATTCGTCCCGCGATGAACATTTTTGCGGCCCGGCCAATATATTGGCACACAATAATATATAATAAAATAACCGATACAGAATTATAAGATAGGAAGAATTAACTAAATGTTTTTTTAATTATACTCTTTTTTACTATTATTAAACAAAATGCTTATATTTATGTAGAATATACTGTAATTAGGTAAATAAACCTTCGTTTCTATTAATATTGATTTTTTTTTTAGGCCCACCTATAGTTAAACCTTGTTTGTTTGGCCCAAGTTAGCCTCTGAGTTTGACGCCCCTATTCTACAGTATATTAAACTTGTAGAGAATAGCTCACTTCTACCCAGACTTAGGTGTATATAATTTGAAGTGACACTCTAAATGAATTTGATACAAACACAGTTTATACATGAAACAATGTTTATTGAATTCGTTGCACATATAGAATTTTCTTTTACAGCAATAAGCATACGTACTATTTGTACGGAATATATATTATCATTCAATAAAAATACACTTTGCAATACTCACAAACCAGCAGAGAGTCAAACCAGCAGTTCTGCCACGTAAACTTTGGGCATGCTAAGCACAAGGCCAGTTAATCTTAACAACCTTAACAACCTTCTCACTTAATCAAGCTGCTTGGTAATTTATACCAAGCGCGTATGCCGAAATTAGCATATCTCAAGCAGCTTCTTTAATTCATTCACTCAAAAGTTCGATTCTTGTGAATCGAATCTTATGTATACCCTACAAACTGTTATCTATATATATAAAACACATCCGTAACTGACTGACTGACTGACAGACAACGCACAGACCAAACCGCTGGACCTAAAAGGGCTGAAATTTTGCATGGCGATTTTTCTCAAAGTATAGGGGTGCACTAAGAAAGATTTTTGAAAAATTCTTCTTAGATTTTTAAAAATTTAATTTTTAAGCTGTTTTTGTAACTTTTTTCAAGTTTGCATTTAAAATAATAATCTGAGAGTTATAAAATTTATATCATGAGTGAGACCATAAAAATTTCTTTAAAATGAAATCTTTATCTCCATTTTCTGATTTTTGGTGAATTTTTAAAGATTAATTTTTCGAATTTAATTTATTAATTGCTGATCACGTAATTTCTTTTCAGGTACTTTAAATTAATTTATCGTCATATGCATAACAACGAAATAGACAAAAAAATATTTTTTTCTTGCTAATGCGGCAGACGATTGGAAATTATCCAAAAAAAATATTAAAATACAGTAAAAGATATGTTCCTCAAACTGTACTATATTCTTTAGTATGTTCTATTAGATTTAATTTGAATGTTTTCTTCTACATTATTTTGTCTTAAAATATCCGTTACGATTTTTTTTATAAATATATTTTTTTCGTTTTTTTACATGAATTGCATACATTGATCGTTGTATTTATTATAAACTAGCCGGGCTTCGCCCAGCTACGCTCAAGCCATCAAAGGAAGACGATGAATGAATCAAGTGAATGAATGACTCAATCGTTGTTTACAACCCAAGGGGAGAATTTGCCGTTCTTCGCGTTTGAAGAACCGATAGAAAATTTGTGTTAAGTATCGTTCTTTAAAATTCAATTAAAAACAGAAATTTTAAGATAGAGACTTGAAATGAGGTTTATATGAATCAGAAAGCTTTCACCTTCCAGATGATGTAAATATTTTCTGTGTAAGATAAAAACTCGAAGAGCATGGACCTTAGATCCTCGAAAGTGCGTAAATTTCTCGAAAAAGTGGGTTTAGTATTTTGATGAAAATATTAGTCTGTTTTAAATTATTTTTAAACAAATGAGGTCTTGTTTGAAGGTGAAATGTCTGTAGTCTTAGATTGTAAAAAGATCAAAATTCTACGACCATTTTTTGCCGTGATATCGTAATCTGAAGTTAAAAAACGTAAAATTTCCCACAAAACATAAAATTAAAAATTTTCTAGAATAAAATTTAAAATTCGGGCTTCGAGGTGCACTTTCCCATAGTCTGCACTACCCGTGTGCCAAATTTCATGGCTGTAAGTTTCATAGACTGCACACACGCACACATTGAGGCGGTACACCCGGAGAGTGTGACCGACAGACAGACCCGGACCTTGCTTTATTAATATAGATATATCTATACATATTTTTGGCATTAATTGCATACATTGACCGTTGTATTTAATTTGAATGTACTCCGTAGCGAAGTACGGGTTTTCAGTTAGTTTATATAAAGCTTCCAAGAATCAGTTAATTACTTAATATTACAAGACTACACGTGTTGCAAATAACGCAATGTAGTCTAATTTCACGCTAAGACCATATTGTTCTTTTTATTTGACAGAAAATTCGAATTTGTCAAATGCTCTGAGAGGAAAATCTCTTCGCTAATACAGCAGGAGAAAAGCCAACAACAACAATAAAAATAAAAAAAAGCTGCGAACAGACAGAATCCAGAATGACGCGGGGGGAGGGAAGGGTAGAGGGTTTGGGAAAATGTCAGGCGAGTGGAATTCGATTAGGATCTAACTCCTTGATGCCTCTCTCTCATTTTGTTTCGACAACTAGGTAAATAACGCTGACGCTTATTCGCAGCGATGTCCGATTATCACAAGGAAGGAGTGGGTGTCGTGCGGGAAGAGTTCTTTTTGTTTTGCGGTGGACTTAAGGACTGATTTGGACATTGATCACTTTTTGTTTCGCTTCCAAGTATCTCTCCCCTGAAATAGAAACCCCTCTCATGGAGGGTTCATTCCGATGTATATTTTCAACATTTGTTATACGATGGATGTTGAGTAACTCGGATTATTCTATTGTGAGACGTGAGTTTAAAAGCATTGTAGATGTTAGGGAATTCGTACTGATGAATTTTTAGAACACGTGTATAATTTAAAAGCCTTAAATGTTTGTTAATTTGAATTCTTTTATTCTTAAGGCCTGTTCACGTAGCGGAGTCCGGTAGCGGAAGCGTTAAAGTATTGAAATAAATTTAACCAATGATAAACCTCCAAAAGATGAGCAACGAAATTTTTAACACCTATGATTGGTTTATTTCCGTCTCACCGCCACCTTTCCTTTTATGCTTCCGCTACCGGACTCCTATGTGAACAGGCCCTTAGAACACTCGTGTGTCATCTAAAAGTATGAAAGAAGTTGAGTAATTCGGATTATTCTATTGTTAGATATACCGTTTAAAAACATGATAGATGTTGGTGCATTCGTATTGTTGTATTTTTAGAACACGTGTATAATTTAAAAGAGGGGTAAATGTTAGTTAATGAATTTGAATTTTTGCATTCTTAGAACACTCGCGTGTCATCTAAAAGTATGACTGAAATTGGGTTATTAGAACACATATGTAATTTAAAACGTGGTAAATAATGCCCAATGTAAATTCTTGTGCGATTAGAGCACAAGTGGCGTATATAAGTATGGTTGGTGCTTTCGAATTTCAGTGTAATTATTACTTATGGGTAATTTAAAAGCGTAGTAAATGTTGGTTAATTTGAATTCTTGTGCTGTTAGAACACGTGAAGTTTAAAAGGATGGTAGATGGTGGGGAATTCGCATTCTTAGAAAATGTGTTTAATTTAAAAGTGTGTAAAATAGCTGTTAATTTGAATTCTTGACTTGTTAGAATATTCGTATCATTTAAAACTATTGTAGTTATTGATCATTATAATTGCTGTATTGTTAGAATACATGTATATTTTAAAACGTGGTGAATGTTACTTAATTTGAATTCTTATGCTGTTAGGATATCAGAAAAGTATGGTTGGTGCATTCGAATTTATTCATAGTTATAAGGTGTAATTTAAAAGCGTGGTGAATGTTGGTTAATTTGAATTCTTGTACTGTTAGAACACCCTTTCTTTTAAAATTATAGTACACATGTTGATCCGAATTATGGTGTAATTAATTTATGTTTGTTTATTGATTTATGAGGACGTTGTTAATTAAATGACTTTGAATTAATAAAATTAAGGAGTAGCTAAATGTTCATTAATTCATGAACATTTATTTCTAAAGCATTAATAACCTCAGCTATCTTACAGAAACCCTGTATTTTTTCCAGTTTTGGAGCATATATACAAATATTTGATTGGGACATGGCAAACATTAAAAGTCTCTTTCAAAATCACAAAAAGAAATAACCATACGATTTTTAATTATATAAATTGATTCTTCAGCGAAAAGTATACCCCTTTATTAAAAATAAACTATGTCTATTTCAGAATTTTAACATTTTCTGTAGATGGAAAGTATATATAAACGAATTGAAAGTATATACAAACAGTTCAATATATACCTTCGAAAATTATTGCACTTAAAGGTAAACAAGATTGAAAGATGAGTTGCACTGCATCTCTCAGTATAGATGTCGAGTTGTTCTTTTTAGATGGGCGAAAAGAAGAAATTAGAGAGAGGTGGCATGTTATAGAGAGAAGAGGCAAATTAGAAAAAAAATGGCATGTAGACATAAATTAAAGTGCTCATATAAATATTTTTAACCGTGTAAATATAATTTATTAGTATTATTAAATACAAATATTCAAATATTCTTTAATTTTAATACTATCAGATTAAATTTTAATTCTACATCTAAGCATTTTATCGAGTCACATTGCTGTACATAAATTCAGGCACAGAATCTTTAATGTCCTCGGGAATGCGATAAAGTGGATCACTAACGTAGGGTTTCACTTGACTATTGTGAAGGAACGGAGAAATTTATTTTCGTTATTTACAAAGTATTAACGTCTTTATAGAATTAATATGTTTGAGATCATAATTCTAAGAGTTTTTTTTAATTTTGTTGCACAGCACTTAAAGGATTAAATATGCATGATAATTTTTTCAGTCTCTTCATATTGGCGAAGAAAAAGCCTACGCCTGTGATCCAATCAATGGTATTCTCCCGAGAGCATGAGGGATTTTGAGTTTGAATTTGAGAACCGCAGTACAACTGGATAAGATACATTAAATTTTAATTTGTAAATACTAAAGAAAGTTTTTTAACAGTCACTGTAGGAAATTGCTTCAGAGAGCTAAGATTTAAGTCGCACTTTATCTACCACTAGCTGAAAACCCGCGCTTCGCTACGGAGTACATTCAAATTAAATACAACGGTCAACGTATGCAATTTATGCCAAAAAATAAATATATATATTTATAATAAATGCGATGATCAATGTATACAATTGATGTAAAATATATATCTATCTATCTATATATATTTATAAAAAAATCGTAAGGGATATACATTTTTTTTTGGATAATATCCAATCGTCTGCTGCATTAGAAAGAGAAAAAAATATATTTTTTGTCTATTTAGTTGTTACGCACGTGACGATAAATTTATTGAAAGTACCAGAAAAAGAAATCACGTGATCAGCATTTAATACATTAAATTCTAAAAATTAATCTTTAAAAATTCACCAAAAATCAGGAAATGGAGGTAAAAATTCGAAAAAAATTTCATTTTGAAGGAATTTTTAGGATCTTTCTCGTGATATAAATTTTATAACCCTCAATGTATTATTTTAAATGCAAACGTAAAAAAAGTTTAAAAAACAGCTTAAAAATTTAATTTAAAATATCTAAGAAGAATTTTTGAAAAATCTTTCTTAGTGCACCCCTACACTATTAGAAGAATCGCCATGCAAAATTTCAGCCCTTTAGGTCCAGCGGTTTGGTCTGTGCGTTGTATGTCAGTCAGTCAGTGAATGAATGAGTCAGTTACGGAACTGTTTTATATATATAGATTATAGAAATGTAGATACACATTGGTATCTCAAAATTAGAGTAAGAGATGAAATAAAAATACAAAAATAAAAAAAGAATTTTAAGTAAAGAATGTTTTTTAAATTATTTTAAGCACCTAAAATAATATTCAAATTAATATTACGTTACTTAATAATTGTGTGCACGGCCGCCATCTTGGATTTTTTTGCGCCAACTTGGCGATTTTACCGTGTTTTGATGAGTGGAAAATTTCTCGCCAATGTGTTTTAAGCGGTGTTTTCAAAACGCTGGACTTTGAATTTTTTTAGCTTTTTTAATAAAAACCACCTGTTTAAATTATGAAACTTAGAAAAATTTTTGAAAAATCATTTAAACGTTGGATTTAGATTTATTTTTGGGTTTTTGATAAAAACCACTTTTTTGAAAAATTCATTCTCAAATATTGGAAATTTTGGGTTTTTCTTTTAGCTTTTTTAATAAAAACGACCTTTTTTAATTTTGAAACTTAGAAATATTTTTGAAAAATCATTTAATCGTTGGACTGAGATTTTTTTTTTGTCATTTTTAATTAAAAACTACCTTTTTCAAATTATGATCCATATGAAAAATTTGGTCAAATGAATTTTACTTACAGATAAAATTTCAATGCCATCTATTCAGTTTGCCCTAACTGTTTGACTAATAGCAATGAATCACCAAAATATTATGCCAATATATTGTTAATTAGAAAAAAATACAGCATTTTCGTACCACCTAAATAACTTGCAATTTAAAAATTATCTAAAATTCAGCTTTGAAAAATGTAAAATAATTTTGAACCCATAAATTTATGGTGAGTAACCAGATCCACTTTTCTTTATTTATTTATTTATTTATTTTTTATTTATTTGGTTAGGGCATTCTGGTAATGAAATTTTACTTCAGATTTGACCTTAACCAAATATTTGGTGCATACAATAAAATCGGGACAAGGATTATTTGACCATTTATCCTGCTATGTTGGAAATAAGAAAATAAAACCTTTTCCTAAACCAATAACTTAACCTTAACTAACTTTTTAACTTAGGTTCCTGGGGAGAGAGAAGTTGAACTTCAGTTATTTAAATTTATTTGTAATCCACTACAACTTGGAATTATAAAATATTTTAAAATATATTGTATTTAAAATGTATACTGTATTTTACATTTTACGAAAAAATGATGGCAGATAATTTTTACTTCAAATAAATGAAATGGTGTATCATTATAGTATACTAATTGACAATCGATAAACAAAATTAAAAGCAACTTAAATTTAATAAGTTAACGAAAAACTGATAATGGATTCAAAAATTTTCAACAAAAAGACTCTTAGTTTTAAAAATAATTTACTCTTTTGAGTATAGTCAATTTGACTCAGATTTCCAGGTCAAGGCCAAGGTCTGACCTAAAATTATTATACTGTAATTTAAAGATCACATCAGAAATAACTGTTTGATCTTAAAATTAGAGAATTTGACATTGGGTTATTTTTACCAGAACGCAATAATTATCGCCATGCGAAATGCGCCAAACCCTGGCGGAAAAATCCAAGATGGCGGCCGTGCACACAAATCTAGAGTATCCCCCCTAACTTTATTTCTACTGATCAGATATACATAATATATAGCCTATGTCCATCTGGAATAATGTACCTTTCAAACTGTGAAAGAATTTTTCAAATAGGTGCAGTGGTTCCGGAGATTACCCTCCACGTACAAAATCGCTCTCTCTCTTTATATATAAGTATAGATATAGATAGATAGATTATAGAAGTATAGACACACATTGGTATCTCAAAATTAGAGTAAGAGATGAAATAAAAATACAAAAATAAAAAAAGGATTTTAAGTAAAGAATGTTCTTATAATTATTTTAAGCACCTAAAATAATATTCAAATTAATATTACGTTATTTAATATAATTGTGTGCACGGCCGCCATCTTGGATTTTTTTGCGCCAACTTGGCGATTTTACCGTGTTTTGAGGAGTGGAAAAATTCTCGCCAATGTGTTTTAAGCGGTGTTTTCAAAACTCTGGACTTTGAATTTTTTTAGCTTTTTTAATAAAAACCACCTGGGTTTTTGATAAAAACTACATTTTTGAAAAAATCATTCTCAAATATTGGAAATTTTGGGTTTTTCTTTTAGCTTTTTTAATAAAAACGACCTTTTTAAATTGTGAAACTTAGAAATATTTTTGAAAAATCATTTAATCGTTGGACTGAGATTTTTTTCTTGTCATTTTTAATTAAAAACTACCTTTTCAAATTATGATCCATATGAAAAATTTGGTCAAATGAATTTTACTTACAGATAAAATTTCAATGCCATCTATTCAGTTTGCCCTAACTCTTTGACTAAGCAATGAATCACCAAAATATTATGCCAATATATTGTTAATTAGAAAAAAATACAGCATTTTCGTACCACCTAAATAACTTGCAATGTAAAAATTATCTAAAATTCAGCTTTGAAAAATGTAAAATAATTATGAACCCATAAATTTATGGTGAGTAACCATTGACCTTAACCAAATATTTGGTGCATACAATAAAATCGGGACAAGGATTATTTGACCATTTATCCTGCTGTGTTGGAAATAAGAAAAAAAACCCTTTTCCTAAACCAATAACTTAACCTTAACTAACTTTTTAACTTAGGTTCCTGGGGAGAGAGAAGTTGAACTTCAGTTATTTAAATTTATTTGTAATCCACTACAACTTGGAATTATAAAATATTTTAAAATATATTGTATTTAAAATGTATACTGTATTTTATATTTTACGAAAAAATGATGGCAGATAATTTTTACTTCAAATAAATGAAATGGTGTATCATTATAGTATACTAATTGACAATCTATAAACAAAATTAAAAGCAACTTAAATTTAATAAGTTAACGAAAAACTGATAATGGATTGAAAAATTTTCAACAAAAAGACTCTTAGTTTTAAAAATAATTTACTCTTTTGAGTATAGTCAATTTGACTCAGATTTCCAGGTCAAGGCCAAGATCTGACCTAAAATTATTATACTGTAATTAAATGATCACATCAGAAATAACTGTTTGATTTTAAAATTAGAGAATTTGACATTGGGTTATTTTTACCAGAACGCAATAATTATCGCCATGCGAAATGCGCCAAACCCTGGCGGAAAAATCCAAGATGGCGGCCGTGCACACAAATCTAGAGTATCCCCCCTAACTTTATTTCTACTGATCAGATATGCATAATATATAGCCTATGTCCATCTGGAATAATGTACCTTTCAAACAGTGAAAGAACTTTTCAAATAGGTGCAGTGGTTCCGGAGATTACCTTCCACGTACAAAATCCGCTCTCTCTTTATATATTAGTATAGATATGTCTTATAATTTTTAATCACTTACATCTGTTTCCTTTGCAACTTTTCTCATCCTTTAAAAGAATAATCCATTAAAGAGTCAAGAATGATTCTTTCCAAAATGTTGAACATATCCACTGATACAGAATCCAGTTCCATTGTCAATTACTACTCCCTGCAAAATCTCTGTTCCAAATTCTTTTAAGGTCAAGGGTCCAGCCACTTAGGTGTAGTACGAGTGGAATTACTTATCAAAACTTAACTTCTTCGACTTGAAGATGGGTTTGGGAAACCTTATCAAATCTCTATCAGCTACCTTAAAAAACTCTGAGGACTGTTTTAGAACCTCGATGATTCCAATCTCTACCTATCCTATCCTGCAGCTGAGAAGAGAGAAGGGGCTAGTCAGCGCAGTACCTTAGGTTTAATTTTATCCATCTAAAGATATTTTTTGAATCGCATGCTTTAGACCAGCGGTTCTCAACCTGGGGGGCGCGCCCCCCTGGGGGGGCGTAGAAGAATATCAAGGGAGGCGTGATTAAAAAAGTAAAATAAAAAGTAAAACTAACTGTAATTTACTGTACTCAATTTTGCGGTCACAATGTAATCATAACATATTTTCGACATACGAACACGAATACGATAATTGTCGTACACGATAATTGTCGTAATTGTAAAAACACTATAATTGTCGCACGTCCGGACGTTGAAAGTCACCTGAGGTGTGCTTTGTAACAGTTACAACCTAATATTCAAAAACTTGTCAAGGACAAACATTGTGAGCCTTCTCATTAATGTAGTGAAAGTGACTTTTATTACATGCCAACCTAATCTAGATCCTTGATTACCTCAAATATATTTGATCTGTATTTAATTCTTTGATTTCATATGTTCTAATAACGATATGGTCCAAATTAAGATATGTGTAGTAATATTAAATTTTTTGTATGAAATTATCTATTCTATATTTTCATTTAATAACCGGCTTCAGTTTCAAATTCCGATTGTACTACATGCATTAACCACATATGGTGGTAGTGGTGGTGGTGGGGGAAGGGGAGGCGTTACCTCACATCACTGTTCAAAGGGGGGCGCAGAGCCTGAAAGGTTGAGAACCCCTGCTTTAGACGACTATAGTGACACTTGAAATCAAAATTTGTAATATTGTGTATTTTTTGTTTGAACACTAAGGTATTTTTTGGCTTAGGCAAATGGTATTTTCCCTTTGATTTTGTGAGTCCATCAGTTCATTTAAATCAGGTGACCTTTTATTGTCTAAAAGATGGGCCAATTTAAAAAAAATAAATCAAATTTTTGCTCATGCCATGTTTATTTCAAACACGTGTTTATTTTAAATTTGCTTCCAAATTTTACATTTCGATAAAACCGAATGATTTTAAATTCGTGACCGTGTAAATATTAAGGTACCTGCACCTTACTTTGAAGTTTTTTTTTCTCGATAAATAGCTGAAACTATTCAGATTCTGGTGCTAAGGACTCAATAATTATTCATTTGTGCAAATTTTATCTTGGAAAAAATAACAAAATATACGTTGAGTGCAAACTTTTCTAACTTTAAAAAATTTTTGAAGCTGCAACATAGTTTTTATTTTTGATTAGCCGCTTTAATTATGAACGCTTACGTTAATAAGTGTGCACTATTGAACCAGGGCTTAGCTTAATCTATAAATATAAAACAGTTCCGTGACTGACTGACTGACAGATAACGCACAGACCAAACCGCTGGACCTAAAGAGCTGAAATTTTGCTTGGCGATTCTTCTTATAGTGTAGGGGTCCACTAAGAAAGATTTTTGAAAAATTCTTCTTAGATTTTTCTAAATTAAGTTTTTAAGCTGTTTTTCTAACTTTTTAAAAGTTTGCATTTTAAATAATAATCTGAGGGTTATATCGCGAGAAAGATCATAAAAATTCCTTTAAAATGAAATCTTTTTCGAATCTTTACCTCCATTTTCTGAGTTTTGGTGAAATTTTAAAGATTAATTTTTAGAATTTAATTTATTAAATGCTGATCACGTGGTTTCTTTTCTTTTTGTGGTACTTTAAATTAATTTTGCGTCACATGCATAACAATGAAATAAATTGACAAAAAAAATATTAAAATATGGTAAAAGATAAAATTTAACCACTAGACTAATTGAGGAAGTTTTTTTAAGAATTTAATTCAAATTAGCATGTTTTATGGATATTAAACATACAAATTAATTGCATACGTCGACCGTTGTATTTAATTTGAATATTTTCTTCTACATTATTTTGTCTATAAAAATATCCGTTATGATTTTTTTATAAATATATTTTTTAGGGGGGCATGAATTGCATACATTGACCGTTGTATTTATTATAAATATATTTTTTTGGCATTAATTGCATAAATTGACCGTTGTATTTAATTTGAATGTTCTCCGTAGCGAAACACGGTTTTTCAGCTAGTCACGTATATATTTGCACTTATAGATTGTTATTTAAGTTAGTTTCTCATTAGTCACAGAAGTTCATTCTTTTGGGGTAAGTCAGTGAAGCAAAAGTTATGCTCTTGAAAGCAGTGCTCTTTTTACCACTTAATTGTTCGCTTGACCGCAATATTTCAGATATCCATGTGAGTTTAAATGTTGCTTCACTTACAAAATGTCTTTTATTCAATGCCTAACTTTTAAGTTTGGCAGTGAACCTAAAAATTAGGCAATGAAGGGCTGCTTTGCTTTTCTTACATTTTCCGGGATGTTGAGGACTTATAGTCTGTTTAAATTCAGTTCGCTGTTTTTAATTTGACTGTTCAGTCTGAAAAGCGAAGATATTTGCCCTTTAATGAAATATCAACTTCTTTTAACTATAATTATGTACGTGCGTGTATGCATTATTACCATTTTTAAAGGTGTATTTTGGATATCATAATTTTTGCAAACTGTTTTTATGTTCTTCCTTTCTAAGTACCTTAATTTTGCAACTTCTTTTAACTAACTAACTCTCTCCCTCTCTCTCTCTATCTCTCTGTATATATATCTATATATATAAAAGAGCTTGTCTGTTTGTTTGTCCGCTATAGAATCATAGACTGTTTCACCCACCGGGACCAAATTCGGCACAATTAATGTTTTGGATCCGAGAAACTTAAATCAGGAAAAACGAAATTTGGGGCTCAATTAGTTTTTTTAAAATTAATTTTTTAATGATTTTTGTGCCCCTAAGCGCACCTCTTAAATGTGGATACAGCCCCTTCATCACAACCATTCAAATTCGATACGCGGGGGAAAAGTTTGTTCTGAGGGGTGATCTGGGGGTAGTTTGAGAGTTGGTCTGGGGGTGACGGGGGGGACGAAGTGTTTATTTTATTTTTCTTACATTTAGTGGAGTCGTGAGTCTAAAAAGGTTGAGAACCGCTGCTTTAGGCAATTTTAGACAATGGCGTTCAAACTAATAGAACTTAATAAAATTTGGGAAAAAAGAAAAATTAAGTTTATCCCATGGCCAGTTTTTAGAAGCCTTCTGTTGATCTAAATATATTAATTGTTTGAGGATCATAAAATGGGAAGAAGTATAAGAGTTCTACAGGTTTTTTCCCCTAAGTTCGCGAAACAGAGTTAACATACGATATGTATTTGAATTACTTATTTCGTGAAATCATATAAGATAAATCTTTTAGAGTTTTGGGGTTTTTTAAGCAGTGGCAGGAAAGGCTCTTTAAACAGAGAAACATAACGACACATAACTTTCATTCCGAACTATTAGTCCATTAGTTATATTAAGGCATAAGAAAATTAATGAAATTATTTTTAAAGAATGATTGATCGGGTAGATATATAGATATAAAATTTTTCATGCTTTTCATAAAAAAAATACTGGGTATATCATTTCAGTAGAAACGCGCTAAGTGCTTTCTGTCTGGCCAGATGAACATGAAGAGCGGGGGGGGGGGGGGGTGCAGCCCAGTATTTTTTTGATGGAATGCATGAAAAATTTTATATCTATATATCTTCCCGGGCAACAATCTATATATATAAAACAGTTCCGTAACTGACTCATTCATTCACTGACTGACTGACTGACTGACATACAACGCACAGACCAAACCGCTGGACCTAAAGAGCTGAAATTTTGCATAGCGATTCTTATAATAGTGTAGGGGTGCACTAAGAAAGATTTTTCAAAAATTCTTCTTAGATTTTTTAAAATTAAATTTTTAAGCTGTTGTTTAAACTTTTTTTACGTTTGCATTTAAAATAATACATTGAGGGTTATAAAATTTATATGACGAGAAAGATCATAAAAATTCCTTCAAAATGAAATTTTTTTCGAATTTTTACCTCCATTTCCTGATTTTTGGTGAATTTTTAAAGATTAATTTTTAGAATTTAATTTATTAAATGCTGATCACGTGATTTCTTTTTCTGGTACTTTCAATAAATTTATCGTCACGTGCGTAACAACTAAATAGTCAAAAAAAATATTTTTTTCTCTTTCTAATGCAGCAGACGATTGAATATTATCCAAAAAAATGCATATCCCTTACGATTTTTTTATAAATATATATATATATATATATATATAGATATATTTTACATCAATTGTATACATTGATCATCGCATTTATTATAAATATATATATTTATTTTTTGGCATAAATTGCATACGTTGACCGTTGTATTTAATTTGAATGTACTCCGTAGCGAAGCGCGGGTTTTCAGCTAGTATATATATATATATATATATATATATATATATATATATATATATATATATATATATATCTTTTAATGATATATAAAATTATAAACGGGCAAATATGCATTATTACCCTTTTCTAGGGTTTATTGTTAGCTATCTCAATTCAGTTTAAATATTTCACTTCAAGTAAGTTCCTTCATTTTTGAACAATATTCATGATCCTCGTATCGTCGTACTCTGTTGAACTAACAGTTTTCTTCAGTAAGAAAACTGCTAAACTGCTAAAACTCCAAAATCAAAAAACGGTTGTTATCCATTATTTCTTTATCTGAGAAGGAGAAGCACCAAAAGAAAACCCCAATGTATTTTTTGTCTATTGGATTTGGCCATCAATGACCATAATTCGAACAATCTTTATTTTATCGCAAATTCGGAGTCATTATTTTCTCTCGTTTGATCACATCTCATTTCTTGGTTGCCACTATCATCAGATAAATTCAGGAAGATTCTTTGTAGATTTGTTTCTCATCTCCGCACTGCATTTGGAAAGATGCCATACTCTTTTCCTACAGCAGTGAATTCTTTCTTCGGCTCTTTCCGTTTATTTCAACATAACTCGCTATAAATATGGGTATTCAGTAAAAGAAATCTGACTGAAAGTATATCAGTGCTAACTGCCTCGGGAAATATAAGGAATAAATTGCTTAATATTTCAAGAATTATTTTTTGAATTTCGAATTAAATTCTGTTTTGATCGTTTAAACTTTAAACGATCAAAACAGAATAATCTTTAAACTAAAACAGAATAATCTTTAAACTAAAACAGAATAATCTTTAAACTTTAAAGATTAAAAGCGTTCGTTTACGTTTAACTTCTTTACACAATATAGTGCGGAACTTTTTTTAGATTGTGTATGCAATAATCAATTGAAATTCCCTTCAATGTATAAAGCTTATTACTTTATATTTTAGCATAAAATAAAGAATTAGGACCAATCATAGAACTCTCAAATTTCTTACTTCCTGTTTAATTATCTCTTTACGGTATGAAATTAAGCACTCAAGATATACAACAATACTATATTTAAATGTTTTAATTTGTACATATACAGAAGATTTTGTACTGACTCTAAAATAATACATCTAAAAGTTTCGCGGTATACTAAGTGGAGTAAACTGATTCTATACTATTCTGTCTATCGTAATCGTCCAGTATTTACTCAGTCACTCAATTAATTTCCACTCTATTCATTTTAGCTATACACCACTAATACTTGTAGTTTGTGAATCATTGTAATCGCCCAGTATTTACTCAGTCGCCTCATTAATTTCTATTCATTTTAGCTATACACTACTAAAACTTGTAGTTTGTGAATCATTCTAATCGTCCAGTATTTCACTCAGTTTATTTCCACTCTATTCATTTTAGCTATACACCATTAAAACTTGTAGTTTGTGAATCATTCTAATCTCCAGTATTTACTCAGTCACTCAGTTAATTTCCCCTCTATTCATTTTAGCTGTACACCATTAAAACTTGTAGTTTGTGAATCATTGTAATCATCCAGATTTATCGAGTCACTCAGTTAATTTCCACTCTATTCATTTTAGCTATACACCACTAAAAATCGTAGTTTGTGAATCATTGTAGCAAATATGGGGAACAATATCATCATATTTATAAGAGCACTGTACTTTTCAAACAAGCAGTGATACAATAAAACCAGTTTTTTAAAAATTAGGACAACCGAGTTATCTGTATTTTTAATTGAATTTTGGAACATTTATCATTTATTTTGAACGAAAGATAGGCCATTAATTTTAAATTTCGTTTCTACCACCTGCTGACTGAAAGATGATTCTTTGTTGGTGATATTTTTTCCCCAGAAAATGCCTCCAACTTGAAACCAGGATACCGAGAAATAAAAAAAGAATAATGTCTTTTAAACTTGATTTTTTTTAATGTTACCTGTAACAGCTTTCTTTAATCAACACATTGAAGTTACTTCTCAAAATAACGACGAATAATACGTTTTAGCTCTTGGATTATGGATAAAAATTAATGGGTTGAAATACTTACTTATTTTTCTTAAATAAATCTTGAATTCGCCGAAGTGTTATAATTATCCTAGATTCTTCTTAACCTATGGATAGTTGGTGCCAGATTTCTGTCCTTTTCCCTAAATGACGAGTTTCTTTTATCAGGTGCCTGTCATTCCAAAATGTAAAATTAGGAGTATCATTCTTAATTAGGTTTAACGTACTACTAATAAAGTTTAAACATGCAAAAACACAATCATTTTAGAGAGGTCATTACCAGAGTTTCAAACGGTCGCGGACGCTTTTTTAAAGTTGTATCATTATACTAAAGTAGAGCTATATAGATCTAAAATTTGGGACACTTCCCAGAAATCATTCCTGCAACTAAAAAAAAACATATTTCTAAAAGCTTCAGGTTTGCTACAAGCATGGTTTTAGAAATAAAACTACCTGGTAATGTAAACTACGCCTGATATTATGGTATTTTCCTCAATAATTAAAAAAAATACTATGCTCATCAACACTATTGACTTATCCCTAATTTTCTCTCTATATATAAAAATGAATGTTTGTTTGTTTGTTTGTTCGTATTTTATGCGCTGCCGTACCGTTCATCCGATTGCGATGAAACTTGGTCAACTTATTGCTTGAACTTGCGCGAAGGTTATAGACTATTTTCATTCTGCGTTCCATTCCCGAATTATGTTAGAAGTATCAACGGATATTGAAAATCGCCAAATTTCCCCAGATATTTTTGTTCAAAGCCATTGTAACATTATTGTTGGCAATTAAATTATAACATTTCCATTAAAATAAATAGACATGAATTAAAAACGTGATTTATTCATATATTGGCGCATGCAAGAATGAATTTGATATATTATTTTCATGTACGTGGCAACGCCGGAATGTTTCTTTTTAAAGATGAAAATATAAGGATGGAAAGTCATTCATTTTCAATGAATGTTTTATCTATCCATTTAATGAATTGAAACTATTCCAAGCTACCTGTTCAAACTCAAATATACTGCAGGACATGTTGACTTAGCTAGAAACACGTGCGTTTAGCCTTGACGCGATGATTTATATAACTGAAGTGACATTGAAACATAGCAGATGATTTAGTTTTGAGAAAGAATTACAATCATGAAATACGTGTATATTATAATTAAGAAAGTCTGAAAGTGGCATTGAAACGTAGCAGACGATTTAGTTTTGAGAAAGAATTCCGAGCATGAAATACGTGCATATACTTTTTCTATAATAATTACCAGATTTGCTGTGTTTTAATATTGAATGTGATCTCAATCCATTCAAACATTATTGATTATTTTTCTATAATAATAAATCCATTCAATTCCCATTGACTAGCTGTAAAGAAAAGCTTTAAAATGCCCAAAAAGAATAGAGCAACTTTTAATTCTGCAGAAGTAAGGGGAAAATGTCAAAGATTGTTGAGAAATGAGCAATGTGATGAAAAAAAATCAGAAGAGCGCGAAGCCAACAGAATTCGAAATGCAGTTAGACGCACACAAGAATCTGAAGAAAAAAACATTCCCAAGGGCTCGAAGGTAACAGAATTCGAATTCTAGTGATCCGAAGCAGTGAGACTGATGAAGAAACTTTTAACGTGTCGAACATACGATTGTCTTCAAGCTTCAACATCGAAAGGAGAGGAAAGCGATGAACAACGACAGCACCGACAACAAATTAATGCTATTTGCTACGTCAAAAGAATTTTAGCGAAAACTGTAGAACATCATAACATGAGGCTAATCATTGAAAAAAATAATAACAGAAACGGAATCCCGAGCGAAGCCGGGTAATATATCTAGTATATATATATATAACAGTTCCGTAACTGACTGACTGACTGACAGACAACGCACAGACCAAACCGCTGGACCTAAAGGGTTGACATTTTGCATGGCGATTCTCCTTATAGTGTAGGGGTGCACTAAGGCAGATTTTTGAAAAATTCTTCTTAGATTTTTTAAAAATTAAATTTTTAAGCTGTTTTTGTAACATTCTTTAAAGTTTTCATTTAAAATAATAATCTGAGGTTTATAAAATTGATATCACGAGAAAGATCATAAAATTCCCTTTAAAATGGAATATTTTTCGAATCTTTACCTCCCTTTTCTGAGTTTTGGTTGATTTTTAAAGATTCATTTTAGAGTTTAATTTATTAAAGGCCGATCCCGTGGTTTCTTTTCTCTTTGCGTCACGTGCATAACAACGAAATAAATTGACAAAAATATTTTTTTTCTTGCTAATGCGACAGACGATTGAACATTATCCAAAAAAAATATTAAAATGCAGTATAAGAAATATTCCTCAAACTGTACTACATTAACTGTACTATATTCTTTAGTATGTTCTATTAGATTTAATATGAATATTTTCTTCTAGATTATTTTTTCTATAAAAATAACCGTTATGATTTTTTATAAATATATATATTTATTTTTCTTGGCATTAATTGCATACATTAACCGTTGAATGTACTCCGTAGCGAAGTGCGGGTTTTCAGCTAGTTATTTATACACTCATGGACAAAAAAATTAGCGCACCAAGAAGGAGTCGTCAAAATGAAACGAAATTTTACATACGTAATGACTACTTTGATATTAGTAAATGATAAGAAAATCAAAGAAAAAGGATAATTTATTTCAGAGAAAAGGGCAAAAGAACGGAGGAGTTAATACTCCGTTGGACCCCCTCTAGCGCGAATGCACGATGCGATACGATCGGGCATTGAGTCATACAAGTTCTGTATGATGTCTTGAGACATTTCGTTCCATATTTGCTGTAACCTTGCCTCTAGTTCGTTCAAACTCGCGGTACCCAACTCGTCGTCCCAAATGCTCGATTGGAGACAAATCTGGGGATCGGGCAGGCCAAGGAAGGGTAGTAACAGTGCGGTACCCTTGCCGTATGAGGCCGAGCATTGTCTTGTTGAAAAATGGCTCCTGGGAGCCGTTGCATGAGTGGCAACAGATGTGGTTGCAGGATTTCATGAACATACCGCTGGGCTGTCATGGTGAAACGGAACAATACTAGGGGTGACCGTGTATTGTAGGCAATGGCACCCCATACCATCACACCAGCTGTGGGAGCGATGTGTCGCTGTACAGCAAAGGCAGGATTGAAGCGTTGACCACGGGCTCTCCACACACGAACACGATTGTCATCACTGCCGAGATTGAATCTGGATTCGTCGTTAAAGACGACCTGGTTCCATTCCGCTGCAGTCCAGTTTCCTCGTGCGCGGCAAAACTCCAAACGGAGGCGTCGATGGGTGGGCGTCAAGGGCAGCACACGTAATGGGCGCCGCGATACCAACTGTCCTTCAGCCAGGAGCCTTCGTATGGTTCGAGAAGACACAGAGGCCCCTAGTGAAGGTGCTACCTGTGCCTGGATGGCGGCCGATGAAGCAGTTGGCTGTACGCGTGCATTTCCTACGATGTGGCGGTCTTCTCGACGACTGGTCTGTCGAGGGCGTCCTGAGCCTGGTCTTCGTGTAAATGACATCTATCGGGTCCACTGGTCCCAGCACCTCCTCGCAACAGAATCAGAGCGGCCTAATTGACGAGCTACTCGCCTAGCTGACCACCCAGCTTCCATCATCCCGACGATTCTCCCCCTCTCAAACTGCGACAACTGCTTATATTGTCTTCGAACACGGCGTAATGGCATGTCTATCTCAGCTCTTCCTTTGCAAATGATTCAGCACACTCAAACAAGCTTTGGTTACCTGTTTTATACTCCACAGAGTACGATGTTAAACGCCCTCTACCGGCTATACGTAATGCGCAATCACGCTGCATTTCTAATCATTTGCATATCTCCCCGACATGTACCTTCATTGCAAGTTTCGTTACGATCCCGCAATTATTTCTTGGTGCGCTAATTGTTTTGTCCATGAGTGTATTTTATACCTATTACAATTATTCGTAATCAGATACTTTTCATTCTCTTGAAATATATGAATTAAAAATTTTAAAGATTTCGTTATTTGGTTTATGCTGTATACATGCAGTAGTACGGTACAGTTTAATAGTGCAGTAAATACACAAGAAAAAATTTAAATAAAATTGGAAGTAAAGGGTATAATCTGAGTTGAAGCGTGCAGGATGTATTTAAATTTAAATAATAGAAACTTCAATTTGTGTATAAACTTTACATTCCGCTGCATTGGATTACTTATAGTATAAAATAATTTTCGAGATTCGGCTTCTAACTCTTTCTATTGTAAGTTTAATACAGAAATAGTAAAATGTGATCATTTTTATGTTCTGCTTATGGAGCTACTGCTTCTTTCGAATATTCGCAAGTTACATCATGCTAAACGAGAGCAAAATGTTGGCCTAATTTTAAAATTGTTTTATTCGTAATGCATTACTTGTAAGTCTTGTCTTAAATTTTATAATTCAATTACTTGATTTCATGTTTAAAATGATTCTTTATATGATTATTTCATATATATATATGATTATTTGATATACCTGATTTATGTATGTAAAGCTGTTTTAAAATGTTTGATGAACCTCCCGTTCATCGAGGGAGGGGGGGGGGCAAAATGTTGCAAATTGAAATGATATATTTATTTCGGACGTACTGGTGGCGCCACCTGGCTGCTTTGCGTTTTGCGCGAAGCGTGTGTATTTTCAGATGGACTCTTGAACGAATAAAAGCCTGACTCTTGAATTCTTGGATATATATTTCTTGAATTTCTTCATCTTGTACTCTTCTCACTACCTATAAATAGAGAAAAATAATTTTCTTACTTTGGGGCAACTATCAGCTCTTGATCAAGTATTTTGAGAGAATTTCACTTGAGAGAACTAGAAACATGTAGCAAGAAAATAAGGCTCCCAATTTTGTTTGTTTACTTTGGGATGGATGGGTATGAACTTTATCGGTTGTCGAGAAACGAAAGCGTGTTCCTACATGAAACTGATTTCGCCGTAATGAATCTGAATTACATGCAAATGTGCTGATATTCTATTGAGGAATTAATGCAATGGGTTTTAGTTTAGGCAGATTTCATTATGTAATCGATAACTCTCATTTTATATGAAGATATAATCGAGTAAATTGGGATTGCTACTCTTTAGCTAATACTTATAGTGATTGCATTGTTATTTTTGTATCTATTTTGCTGAATTTGGAACACAGTTTGCTTTTTTTAAAGAACATTTATTAAATGTAAATTTTCTAAAATTCCTTTTTAATTCTGGCAGCACAGAAAAATATGCTTTCTCACCATTTTCAAAACAACGTGCACTATTACAAAAAAACCATGATACGTTTGTAAATATATATTTTAAAATACATCTATTATCTTATTTCTCTCTCAGTGTTTCCAGTTAAAACGCAAATAACTTTTCCAGCTTTTATCCAGTTCTAACGAACGCTCTAGAAACTTCTTTCTCTAAGGTTTCTGGGTAACACAACTCGTGTTACGTGACGACGTTATTTATTTTTCCACAAATAAATATTTTACGTATTGTATTCACGCTTCAATAACTTGAAAACTATAAGTGAATTTTATAGCTTTACTGATTGAACATAATGCATAAAATAAATCTGCAGTTTGAACTTCTAAAAATTATTATTATTTTAAAAATTTATATGTTTTATTGGCTTTTGAATTTATGTACAATTTTAAGCCCAAGTTGCGTAAATCGAACTTGAATTATTGAACTTTATTCAAAAATCAGTGTGTTTTATTGAAACTGTGAAATTTATTGATTATTTCGAATAGGCCTATGTTTGTTCCTTTATAAGTGAAAAGGTATTGCTTCAATTGAGCTGAAATTTTGTATAGATATAGTTGATAGTTCAGATTAAAACATAGGTGTATTATTTTTTTGAAAATTGGGTCTCGGAGTTTTTTTAATTAATGCTCTAATGATTTTGTCCCTAAAAGTTGCTTATTTCGACAGCTTCCGCGGCTGTCCTCGCTGACAGCGAGACTATGGGGTCGAATCATACCAAAATCGGCACGCGGGTGGCCCCGGACACGATTCAGTGCCTGACTTAGCCGGATTTTTGAATTTTTAATTAAAAAAAAAATTAAATTTTTTGTACTTTTTCATGTGTGGAGTCTGCAGCGGATAGGCTATGGGGCCGAATCGTATCAAATTTCGTATATCAATCGTAATAAAAATTTCTTTTGCCATCACCATCAACAAATCCCAAGGTCAAGCATACAAATATATTGGACTTGACTTACGGGAAGATTGCTTTACTCATGGACAATTAATTATATGTTGCTCTTTCTAGGTCAGGAAATGCGGAGAATCAATTTATTTTAAAACCTCAGAAAAACGAAAAATGTGGTATACCATGAAGTTTAAAAATAAATTACACCTACCTAATATCTACTTAAGATAGATAATGAGGAATTTGCACATGTGGGGAAAATGCTCATTTCTATTTTTTATTAACAGATTGGTTATCAAATTGTTCGAAAACATCAATTAAAACGTATATATAGATCTAAATAATAAGAATTTTAAATTTAAAATAAGCCAAAAGTGTTGAAAAATCATGTGACCTCAAAACGCTACGTGATTGGTTCTGACGTCACTATGCACCATGCTTCAATGTTTACATTTGTCTAGCTTGAGATTCTACGTTTCCTCCTCTTAAACTAACATTTTAAAATCATATTTTTTTCTAATTTGGTTTAATTTTTCTAATTTTAGTTTGTGGCTATTGTTTATTCCCCCTTTTTTTTAAATTATATTCTATCGTCGTCTTTATTCTTAGTTTTATTTCTGTTTTGCTTACCATGGCGTTATTACCCGGTTTTGCAAAAGGGCAATCTGACAACCTGCCTAAAATGGATTCATTTGCAGTGTTTTCCTTTTTGGGAAATAATCCAAGTTTTATGGGAGCAGAAATACGAGGATTTAAAGTTCAGAGGGATGTATATATTTGTTTGCATTTTTTATTCTAGTTATGTAATGTAGATTGTAGAACGCTGACGTGCGTTGTACTTTACACAAACTTTAAAGTTACACATTGTTTATGCGTATTATTAAATTAATATCGTACTCTAAAAGTTTAATAAACAGCTTCTATTATTATTCATTCATAGTACATGTTTAATTTTGTAGAATTAATTAGCTCTGCAACATTACAAGTAGTGTCTGTTATAGGATATTTAGTATTTTTAATTGTGTATTACAAAGTTGACAGAAATTAAAAACACTACCAAATTTACGAATGTGTTCAGTGTTCTGCATTCATATCATAGAAATATGTGTATTTTAAATGGTAAAGGAATTATAATAAATCTGAACTATGCATGATAATTAAACTTTTGACTAATCACATACTAAGTGGTGCAAAGAAACACATGTTTACTACTCAAAATAATTTTAAACAATCCTCTAACTCCATAATTTTGTGTTTTAAAAACACATTTTTAAATTAATGCTTTAGTACTTAGAAAGTTACTTTTACTTAGATTTGGACGATAAGGCTATGGAGATAATGCTGTAGGATATGTTCAGGTAAAAAGGGATGGAGACATCTGTACAGTCAATGCAAGGGTGACACCAGAACATAATGTCACAAAAAAGACTTACAGTGTGGAACTCAAGTTGAATGAAAAGGAAGAAAATGTCCTTTCCGTCCAATGCAATGATTGTGCAGCATCTTTGGATGAGTTCCTTTATGTATTATATTTAATTTTATCTAAAAGTTTTAATGATAGTGTGTTTGGGGTAGATACAATAGACCATCCATGGTTAGCTTTCCCCGCTTTAAGTAATTTATAAATAATTAGAAATACTTCAGCAGTTATAAAAAAATCTTTTTAATACAATACTTTATACATTTTATGTAAAAAACTAGCACCCAAAACTAGTGTAAAAAGATTAATTAAAAATAAACTTACAAAATAATTAATATATTTTATGCTTTTGTCACATTTTGCACACAAATTGTATTTATTTTAAAATTTCATCACCTACCCCCAACCCAGCATCTGGTGAATTCCATTGTAACGGACATTCACACACAAAATAAATAATAAAAAGATTATGAGATGCATATTAATGCTTCAAAATAGGAGAGTATTATTTTTTCCTGATAAAAACTAAAGATAAACTTGACAGGTTTCAAAATTTATTTCTGGTGTATTTAAGCTGAAAAAAAAATCTTTAATGTAACGGATGCTACATAAAATGGAACATCATTTGTACTATAGCATCATAAGATAAAAAAATCTGTGAATCTATTATGTCAATTTGTTCAAAAATTTTAAAAATAACATCACAAGACATGCCTGTAATTTATCAGAACCTTGACATAAAAAATCAGTCATTTTTTTCTGTAATAAAAAATATTAAAACTATTTGTAACAGATGTTACATATAATACATGATGCTGCAACTGTACCCTTAACTAGGCTATTTATATTCAAAACAGTCACAAACATGCATTTATTTTACTTTTATAGTTTTTACATTAATATTAAATTTACTCCAATTAAATTCAGTGGCATAATTTACGTAAGTAATAAGGTATAAAAATGATAATTTTACTTGCTAAAAAAACTTACAAATAGATATTTTCCCATTACATCCCCTACAAAACAAACTTAATATAAGGAAAAAGCAATAGTACGTTCTAGTTCTAGAGGTCATAAGCTTTCCAATGATATATAACACTTAATAATTTGTTTAAAATGATTTTCTTTCGTAATGGTTTCATGTTAGGTGGAATTCACCATCTGGAGAATATAACTCATAACAAAACTCGTTGTGTTTACAAATATATTTAAATATTTATTTAAGTGGAAAATGTCAAAACTTGTATTTTAAATTCATATTTGCTGCAATGATTTGGCAAATCATCTGTATCACATTAAAACTCACAATTATAGCTAAATTAAAAAATTATTGAATGAGGATTTTTTTTTTCGTCGCGTTTCATTGTAACTGTCCATGATTTCCTTTTGACATTATCTGTTGGAACACTAAAAAAAAGCTTTCCAGGTGTATTTACCGTTGTGCTTGTGCAGCAAGGTACTAAACAATATTTAAAATTTTCTGTAACACACTTTGACATCTTAAAAATAAAGAAAAAACACTAGATATCAAACTCAAACTATGCAACACAATCCAAACACCGAAGTAAACAAATTCGCCATAGTGCATTGTGACGTCACATGTATCCGCGTAGGAAAAGTAGCGTTTTTGAGACAAAGTAAATAGTGCGCGTTTAAAAACAAATTATGTTAACTTTTAGAGTTCTAAAACTAAAAAAAAAAGATGCTTTCGATCATATTTTTCTATTTTCTATATCATAAATGTAAAATAAAAAAACGTGCAAATTCCTCATTGTTCAACCCGGATAAAGTCGGGCTGGCCGTTAGTCTCATACAGTAAATATTTTTTCCAATGCGGAAGGTACTCGCCCTGAGGACGTTTGCCCATACATAACGCAATTTTGCTGGCTACTATAATATGGAAGCGCCATATAGGTGAATCAAAACTTTTCCCTATAAGGAGGGGGGCTGCAGAGGAACGCCCATGCCTTACTCGCGATTCGAACTCGAGCCCACTTTGTGAAAGCTTGAGATGCTAACTACTGTATGTTATGGTCAGCAACTGGGTTACAGTACACATGTTTATATCAATTGAAATAGTAGCACTCAAACTAAGATGATCTAGAGCCGAAAGGGCACTAACTCAAGAAACTGTATTGATTTTAATCGAATTTAATTCTCATGCCTACTACAGACGATTAACGAAAATCTTGAATTTTGGAGACTCCACATGAAGAGCTTTCTTGCATTTTGTCGCAGTGTGTTGCGCTTTGAGAGAAATTTAGGGAGTAATGATAAAGGGGTTAAACTGAACGATCGTAGATACCCAATTATGTGCTATGTTTTAATATATTGTCTGGTGATCTCAGGCTTTTTTGTTTTTTGTTACTCCACAGGTTCTACTCTTTTCTGCTTCCTAACATGGCAATTCCAAACTTCAAAGTTTCGCTGTTGTCGAATGGCAGCAGCTCCCTGGGCACCATTTCACCTGTCTAAGCTTACTGTGTTGGACCTCGCTTTTCTTCACCTGAAGAAAAAAGCTGAATTTGCTTTGAAAATTCGAACCAAGAATAATTTCTTTTAATTTATAAAAAATATATAAGAATTTTCGTATCTCCGATCAGAGGTGCATATATATAACGTTACATAAAAGAAGAAATATGAACATGACTAGAAAACGCATCCCTTGGTATTTGAATTTATACGCTGAAGGTCAATCGTAGCTCGCTTTAAAGTGCAAAGTGCTATCAAAATATCCACTTGAACATACAAAAATTCAGTAATTATCGCAAAACTAAAAATACATGCAGAAAATACCTACAGTGGCCGAAGCTTTAATAAGCACAACGTTAAATTAAAATACATAAACTACACAGAAACTGAATTATCATCCTCTCTGCTGTTATGGATATTCACACGACACTGAAATAATGTTCGACTCATGATTCGAAATATCTTAACTGTGATCTACTGAACCATTTTGTTTACTTTCCGATGGAGACAGTCAGGCAGTCTGCAGAGGGTTTAACAGGTTTGTTTAATGGAACTAACCGATCACTGGCGTGACCTTGGCGAGAAACGCGAGATGTGAGATTTAATGATGAAATCTGTTTATCAGTCTTTACTCGAATTTCGAGGCGGATGAATGTGAGACATCAAAAACTGAAGTAATTAAAGTAGCGTAAATTATAAATGCTTTATTTGATTCGATAACTACGCGTAACGAGTCAGTGATAATTTAAAACAAATGTGATGTTTATGTATTTGTTTCAGGTCAGGGGAAAGATGTATGTTTATTGGTCTGTGACAACGTAATAAGAACTTACTCTTTAACAGTGTTTAACTAAAGAAAAACTAATAATACAACTTATCAACACCAAACCATTTTTATTTTTCAACTCAAGTGGATTCTAAAAGAAAAACTACATATATATAACTGTTGCCAAAAAATTGTTTTTGTCAATAACTGCAAAGTAACATTTAAAATTATAAAAATATTTGTGAGTTAATTTTAAATTAATTATTTACATTTTATGCCATTACAGGTCAATTCTTTGGTTTTGATGACATATGTGTATGTACACATATGTCATTAAAACCCATGCCATGTGTATATTGGTATGCTTGTTGTTGTGAAGGATCCACAATTTGGACATTTTGAACTCCTTCCAACGTTATAGCCATTTTGTTCTTCCAACACGATTACGGGGCATAAATCTGCCATATTGGAACTGCACCAATTTTCCAAGAAACATCGCACCCCCTGAATTCCTCAAGACGGGGGAAAGAAATTCCAGGAAATTCAACGGACTTCCAATTTTCTTGGAAATAAGCGTACCACGTGGGTCAACCATGGGAATGTCAGAGCATCCTGCCCTCGAATAAAAAACTCGAAGAGGCAATAAATTTACGTGAATAACTAACCTGGGGAGGGGTTATAATGAAGAATGTAGGAGCCCCGAGTGTGGGAGAAAACAACGTTCGGAGGGAGAGCGAGAGAGCGTTTTGAGGTAGCTAGCTGCGAAGTGAGCCTGGGAAGAAAAGACGCCCCCGTAAAATGGCGAGATACCCGTCTTCAACCGCCAGCGCCGAATCCTGTTGCCTCCGCCAGTGAAGAGCCACATGAATTTCCGCCCGATGCCTAAAGCCTCCTCCGGTAGAAGTGCCTCAACGATGCCATGCTCTGCTGTTTCATCAAAACTCCCCAGGTTGGTCATAAATTCCCCCTCTAAATAGTGCTCATGCCTTCTGAGAGATTACGAGACTTTTATTTCACTCGACCCGTAATGGTTATGCCGCAGGAAGCGGATGAAGTATGCCCTAATTCGGTTAAAAATATGTATAGCCAAGACCTTAAATATAATATGTAAACCCGACCTTTTCTTGTAAAATATTGTATAATAAATGTTGTTATTTTTATTTATAAACGCATAGTTCCCTTTGGAGTTCACCTCCCTAAATTTACACAACGCAAAGGGGTATCTCTGGTACCCCTCATAACATATATTAGTGCCTCGTGACGAGGATTTCCCTGGGTATGTTATAATATTTTTACTTTAGTGCAAAACCTGGGCATACTAAAAAAAAATTTTTTTTTGTGTATCTTGGCAAAAGCTTTTAATGTCGTGCAAGGTTCTTATGGTTCATATATATATCGGTAAAGTGTTATGCATACATTTTTTTTTTAAATTTCTCTCTTTTCTTTCCCTTGTACCTGCCATGCCTACATGTTGTGTGAACAAATTGTATTGAAATGTTAGAGTTTATGTGTTCGTGGCTAGTATATATATAATTCTAGGATAATGATTTTTACTTTATTTTGAGTATTATATGTTTCGCATGTATATGTTAAAACAAAAATTGTTTAAAAGGGTTTGTCTTGAAGCACAATAGCAGTATCTCGGATTACCTTTCCCTACTTTATAGTATTATGGCGACCGATTCAGCCGTTAGCGGGAAAACTCCCGGCTTTACGCATTTAGTGTCCACGTTCGATGGTGCCCCTGATTCAGACTGCAATGCGTTTTTCATACAATTCGAGGCTTTAGCAACATTGGGACAATGGTCGCCCGTAGAGAAGATCGCAATTCTTAAGTCGCGGTTAAGAGGTAATGCGCTGAAATTCATAACATGTTCTCCCCAACTACGCGAAGAACAATCGTACGACATAATAAAAGATCAATTGATAAATTTTTTTTCGGAGAAACCGAATGCACAGACGTTACACACAGCGTTTAACAATCTACGTCAGCAGGAGAACGAGCTAGTTAAAACTTTAGCGTATAGGGTTGCAACTGCCACCCAAAATTATCTAGAGGTACATTTCGCGTCAGCCGAGGGGGTTAAAATACTCGAAAAATTAAAATTATCTAAATTTCTGGACGCCCTAAATAATAACTTGAAACGTGAAGTTTTAAAACTAAACCCTTCTACGTTTGCCGACGCAGTCAAATATGCGCAAAGCGTTGAAATAGCAATGCAAACGACTCCCGAGCCCAATAATTCGAGTTCTCAAATTGACCCCAACACTGCCGCCTTGCTCGAGATGCAAAGAATACAGCAGGAACAAAATACAAAAATTATGGAGTCTCTAACGCAAGAAATAAATACTTTGCACCTAGAAAACCACCGTCCGCAAAATAAAGAACCGCGATTTAGTGAGGACTCTTATTCAACTCCACAGCCCGTAAACGATGTCCGAATTTGCCTCTATTGTGGTCAAACGAGCCACTATTTTGTTATTATTTGTTTTACAGGGTATGCATACCATTTTCTATGATGTTAGTTAATGTTGGTCAGAGTTAATGTAAGCTTAAAGAAAACTTTATAAATTTTGAATTTTTTTTTAAATCAGTAAAACTTGCAGCACTATAAGGGGAGATTTTGACCTCCTGAACTTTTACAACTGATGTCATTCATGATATTTTTTTTACTGCCATTGTGACTTTTGTGCAGTTGAAGTCTATTTTGCTGAAGCGAATGGAGCCAATCCGTTCTTCAACCCCTACAGACTGTGGCGTGCCAGCACGCCTAGAAAAGGGGGGGGGGGGAGTGATTTTTGTGAAGGATCCACAATTTGGACATTTTGAACTCCTTCCAACGTTATAGCCATTTTGTTCTTCCAACACGATTACGGGGCATAAATCGGCCATATTGGAACTGCACCAATTTTCCAAGAAACATCGCACCCCCTGAATTCCTCAAGACGGGGGAAAGAAATTCCAGGAAATTCAACGGACTTCCAATTTTCTTGGAAATAAGCGTACCACGTGGGTCAACCATGGGAATGTCAGAGCATCCTGCCCTCGAATAAAAAACTCGAAGAGGCAATAAATTTACGTGAATAACTAACCTGGGGAGGGGTTATAATGAAGAATGTAGGAGCCCCGAGTGTGGGAGAAAACGACGTTCGGAGGGAGAGCGAGAGAGCGTTTTGAGGTAGTGAGCTGCGAAGTGAGCCTGGGAAAAAAAGACGCCCCCGTAAAATGGCGAGATACCCGTCTTCAACCGCCAGCGCCGAATCCTGTTGCCTCCGCCAGTGAAGAGCCACATGAATTTCTGCCCGATGCCTAAAGCCTCCTCCGGTAGAAGTGCCTCAACGATGCCATGCTCTGCTGTTTCATCAAAACTCCCCAGGTTGGTCATAAATTCCCCCTCTAAATAGTGCTCATGCCTTCTGAGAGATTACGAGACTTTTATTTCACTCGACCCGTAATGGTTATGCCGCAGGAAGCGGATGAAGTATGCCCTAATTCGGTTAAAAATATGTATAGCCAAGATCTTAAATATAATATGTAAACCCGACCTTTTCTTGTAAAATATTGTATAATAAATGTTGTTATTTTTATTTATAAACGCATAGTTCCCTTTGGAGTTCACCTCCCTAAATTTACACAACGCAAAGGGGTATCTCTGGTACCCCTCATAACACTTGTATATGTAAATGATTCCAAATAAATGTACCAAAGAAAAGTGTTACAAACACGTGCCTGTATATTTTAAAGGAAAATAAAAACACTTAAGGTTGTGAAAATTAATATGTATTCTATTTCTCTTTTTATAATACCATGTTTCCCCGAAAATAAGATCTAATTGGAAAATTAGCCCTAGCATCATTTTTCAGTATACTCGTAATATAAGCCCTACCCCAAAAATAAGCCCCAGTTAAGATGATCAATAGAGTTTCGGTTTCAATCGAAACTGAAAATTTCGGTTTTGAATTCTAATAATCGAAACCGAAAACCGTAGAAAATTGGTTTTGATATTTGGTTTTTTAGGATAAATTTTTTTCAGAGCAAATCTCTAGAAGTTTATATGAAAAAAAGCATTTAAGCTCAAACTAAAGCTCGTGCTTGGTGTTTTGTTTATACAAATTTTTGTTTTTCTGGGAATCCCAATTCTACAGTAAAAAGTAATATTCTGCACCAATAAGCAGGATTGCCAAATAAAAACACCGAAAATAAGGGACGGGTTTTGATAACTATATTACTGGGGAGTATGGAATACCCCCAGGGAAAGAGGGTCCGGGGGTACTCCCCAGGAAATTTTTCGAATTTTAACCTTTCAAATAGCCATTTTCAATGCATTTTTCTTTCAGTTTTGCAACTTACATAGAGTTTAGGTTAAGTAAACTATAATATAATTACATAGAAAATTTGCAAATCAAAAACAATTTAAAGTTGGTTTAGGCATATAGTACAAAACTGATTTTTATTTTATTAGTTTACTACAACTAAGTAAGTGCCTTTATTAAAGTGTTAGGGACGTGTATGTAAAATTTGTAATTTCATTATTGTACAATGTACATAATATAATGTGCGCAGGAAATCTTTAGGGCCACTTTTGAGTCATAAAAAAGTTTTCGAATGAGCGTGTTCCTTCAGTCCATTGAATGAGGAATTTGCACATGTGGGGAAAATGCTCATTTCTATTTTTTATTAACAGATTGGTTATCAAATTGTTCGAAAACATCAATTAAAACGTATATATAGATCTAAATAATAAAAATTTTAAATTTAAAATAAGCGAAGTGTTGAAAAATCATGTGACCTCAAAACGCTACGTTATTGGTTCTGACGACACTATTTACCATGCTTCAATGTTTACATTTTTCTAGCGCGAGATTCTACGTTTCCTCCTCTTAAACTAACATTTTAAAATCATATTTTTTTCTAATTTGGTTTAATTTTTCTAATTTTAGTTTGTGGCTATTGTTTATTCCCCCTTTTTTAAAAATTATATTCTATCGTCGTCTTTATTATTAGTTTTATTTCTGTTATTTCTGCTTTGTTTACCATGGCGTTATTACCCGGTTTTACAAAAGGGCAATCTGACAACCTGCCTAAAATGGATTCATTTGCAGTGTTTTCCTTTTTGGGAAATAATCCAAGTTTTATGGGAGCAGAAATACGAGGATTTAAAGCTCAGAGGTATGTATACATTTGTTTGCATTTATTATTATAGTTATGCAATGTAGATTGTAGAACGCTGACGTGCGTTTTTCTTTACACAAACTTTAAAGTTAGACATTGTTTATGCATATTATTAAATTAATCGCGTAATCTAAAAGTTTAATAAATAGCTTTTATTATTATTCATTCATAGTACATGTTTAATT
Source organism: Dolomedes plantarius (assembly GCA_907164885.2). Classification (NCBI taxonomy): domain Eukaryota; kingdom Metazoa; phylum Arthropoda; class Arachnida; order Araneae; family Dolomedidae; genus Dolomedes; species Dolomedes plantarius. The sequence goes on from OU015498.1 coordinate 106,616,994, forward strand.
TTGTAGAATTAATTGGCACTGCAACATTACAAGTAGTGTCTGTTATAGGATATTTAGTATTTTTAATTGTGTATTAAAAATATGACAGAAATTAAAAACACTACCAAATTTATGAATGTGTTCAGTGTTCTGCATTCATATTGTCGCAGACTCCATGGTTTACCATGGTTTTCACTCGTTGTTTGATTTACCTTTGTTGACTCCTGCCACATTTCGCGAGATAACTTTTTGATGTTTGGCAACACGCAATTAAATTTTGAGTTTTATTCTTTTCTTTTATTATTGTTATGTTAAGATACGGCGCCTGTTGGTGAGTATATTTTTCGGTCCCGTTTTTACGGCGGGAAGTATGTAACTTTGGTCTAAATTAATATATATATATATATATATATATATATATATATATATATATATATATATATATATATATATATATAAAGTTGTGTGTGTCATTAGTAATCTGAATTAAACATTTTAATATTTCTCGATATTATATGAGTACCTAAAGAATAACATCACAGGATCTGTTTCATTTAAAGGAGCTCCCCCAGGACAATGGAGGTAGGAATTTTGCTTACCCTATAAGTTCGGTGTCACTTCGAAATATTTAATTTGAAAGTTGGGCGGAGTGACAACACATATCATAGAAATATGTGTATTTTAAATGGTAAAGGAATTATAATAAATCTGAACTCATAACATAATAACTCATAACAAAACTCGTTGTTTTTACAAATATATTTAAATATTTATTTAAGTGGAAAATGTCAAAACTTGTATTTTAAATTCTTATTTGCTGCAATAGTTTGGCAAATCATCTGTATCACATTAAAACCCACAATTATAGCTAAATTAAAAAATTATTGAATGTGGATCCACTTACTGAGCATTTACCTACAACTGTTACAGCATCAAAGCTATTATCAAGTAACTGTATGTAATATAATTTAATAGTTGTATATTGCATATCTCTGCTGTGAACAAACATTTTATAGACCGCTATCCAGAATGCTAGTTTTTCTGAAGTTATTCAATGTATCAGGTATATTCAAAATAATCTAATCTGATAGAGATAATATGGTAGTTTAACGATTTTCAATTATGGATGAAAGTTTATTCATTTAATGAACACAGAAGAAAATTAAAGTCAGAAATAACAGCATTTTATTTGAAACATTTTTCATAAAATCAAAATTTTAATGCAAATAAACATTTTACAATGATTATTCAAGTGAATAAAATATGATATTCTCAGAATATAGTTTTAATTTTTGCATTAAATGCTAGTTTAAATTTAACCGATAATATTTTGATTTTTGTTAACTAAATTGTATATTAATATTTCTGAGGGTTTCTATAATTATATTTTTTACAGGCGGATGTAAACATGCTGTAGCTTTGCTTATGTGGCTTCATAGACGGAGTGAAGAATCAGCAGTGACGTCAATTTCGAGTTACTGGAAGAAATCAAAACTTTCGTGTGTAGGCAATTCTATAAAATTCGTTAAAGGGAAAGATTTAGTAAAAAATAATTTGGAGCCTTTAATACCACAAGATGGCTCATTTCGAACCAAAGTTGTTGAGAAAATTAGACTTTTAGAGAGACAGGACACTGTTCTCACTAAATATTATAAAATGGAAGACCGGTTCATTACCTTATCTTTTGGAACACTACAAAAAAAGCTTTCCAGGTGTATTTACAGTCGTCCTTGTGCAGCAAGGTACTAAACAATATTTAAAATTTGCTTTAACACACTTTGACATCTTAAAAATAAAGAAAAAAAACGCTAGATATCAAACTTAAACTACGCAACACAATAGAAACACCGAAGTAAACAAATTCGCATGGTAAACTGTGACGTCACATGCATCCGCGTAGGAAAAGTAGCGTTTTTGAGACGAAGTAAATAGTGCGCGTTTAAAAACAAATTATGTGAACTTTTAGAGTTCTAAAACTAAAAAAAAAAGATGCTTTCGATCATATTTTTCTATTTTCTATATCATAAATGTAAAATTAAAAAAACGTGCAAATTACTCATTGCATGATATATTGTGCTTTACTGTGTTAAATACATTCGGATGTGAACAGGCCCTTGTATGCGCCCAACTCGTATACAATAAATTTCTCATTACGGCAAAAAACGGGACTTTTGCCGTCCCGTATCAAAGTTCCCCGGAACGCGGGACAAAATTTACAAATAAGGGACTGTCCCTTAAAATTCGGGACATTTGGCAACCCTGCCAATAAGTGAAAAATTAACACAATAATGAACTTGAATTGATCTTAGACTGAAAAACACGCGGGAATTCGATTGAACCGATGACTGAGAGGTTTACTACTGAAAAACAGCATTCGTGACAGGTTGAAGGATTGAAGTTCATCTGATATGTTAACAGAAATTGATTTCGAGAGTTGGGGTTTGAAGATTTATGACGATGTTTCAGAAGATGACGACATGACTGTACTTGAATAAATGTAAATTTTTGTACATAAATATATGCATAAATGTATATGGTTGTAAATGAATAAAAGTAAATTTTTTTGTGCATGAAAAAATAAGACCCCTTGAATAAAAGGTTCCACTAGCTGAAGTACCCGGCGTTATCCGATATTTTAAGAATCTTTGTTTTCCAAAATCAATTTAAAAACTTAACACAGTATAAATAACATAGATAAAAAAACATGCGAAATGTTATACACATGAATAAAATGAAAACCCAATATGTAAATTTATAGTGAACTCCTCAGAATTCCTCTAGATTCAGCCTTTCATTATTTGAGCAAAAAACCTGAAATCACATGTATAGCAGAATTTTCAAATAGAACCGTGAAATGACTCCATTGTCTCTTAAAATATGAAGTGTTTGATCGAGGGCTGCAAACCATTCAACTGTCTAGATTAACTCCTATAAACACCCTATATACTCCTATAAACACCCTATATACTCCTATAAACACCCGCGGTAGTTTCGCTAGAAGAGACTACGTGAAATTTTTTTTTAATTCTATAATGTGTCTAAATCTCCATATTGGAAATATTTTCGGAGCGTACCATCATTTCAATAAGAAATTTCTAAAATGAAAATGTCAACAAAGAACGTTTGTTTACAATCTAACGACGACGGTCATTTAACTGAAATGCTTTTATATATAAATTTTAGAGTATAAAATCTGACTTGAAAGATTATTATTTTCATTTATTATTCTGGTTTAATATACGACCTGAAACTTTTTGAGTTTATCTATCGTTTTTACTTCTCGCTGTTGAGTTGTTGAGTAAGCCTAACATGGCTGGCTGATAGGCTCTTACATTTCTGGATTCACACTCTTGGTAGACGGCTGTGAGGCTCTTACATTTATGGATTCACCCTTCAAAAATTGTTAGATTTTTATCAATTAAAAATTAACGGTAATTAATTTCGATTCCGGAAGTTTTTACTTGTCTGCGCTGTGTTTAACGACGCCTGCATGTAAAATTTCACTTTCGTCTCTTCTAATCTGTGGATTTCTATGCAATTACAGACAAATAGAGAAATTTTTCATTTTTATATATTAGATTTTCAGTTTTACCAATATTCAAATCCAATACATTGTACCTTTCCTTTTATGATTTATCTGTTCACTGATGGGGGGGGGGGGGAGGTGTCTTCATTGCAGTTCTTTTTCCCTTAACTACCCACATCTCCTGCAGAAGGAAGCTACTTTTTTCTTTCGAAATTTGAATTGTTTAACCTATTATAGGATATATTTAAGATTATTTTTATTTTTGTGTCTTAACACTGTATTTCATGAGTATTTATGTAAAATTTTTGCACAGGATTTGGCAACATACTCTAGTTTCAGGACAAAAAAACACCACTGCAGTTTTCTTACTTTAACTATAATAGAGAGCGTATTATTAAATAGCTAAGGGGCACAGCAGTAACTATTAGGAAAACAGACATAACATTTATAGATTTCAATATGAAAGGAGCATGAAAAACTGATAAATTACTTTGAAATATTATTATAACATTTGCAGGAGACAATAATTTGTTTAGTGATTCATTCTTGTTTTATTCTTTTGGCCTGCCTTTACATAAGCATCAATGCTTTCAAATATGTGTGCTCTTTCTCTTATCTATATATATAAAACAGTTCCGTAACTGACTCATTCATTCATTCATTCATTCACTGACTGACTGACATACAACGCACAGACCAAACCGCTGGACCTAAAGGGCTGAAATTTTGCATGGCGATTCTTCTAATAGTGTAGGGGTGCACTAAGAAAGATTTTTCAAAAATTCTTCTTAGATTTTTTAAAATTAAATTTTTAAGCTGTTTTTAAAACTTTTTTTACGTTTGCATTTAAAATAATACATTGAGGGTTATAAAATTTATATCGCGAGAAAGATCATAAAAATTCCTTCAAAATGAAATCTTTTTCGAACCTTTACCTTGATTTTCTGATTTTTGGTGAATTTTTAAAGATTAATTTTTAGAATTTAATTTATTAAACGCTGATCACGTGATTTCTTTTTCTGGTACTTTAAATAAATTTATCGTCACGTGCCAAAAAAAAAAGACAAAAAAATATTTTTTTCTTGCTAATGCGGCAGACGATTGGACTTTATTTTGTCTATAAAAATATCCCTTACGATTTTTTTATAAATATGTTTTTTTTTTACATCAATTGTATACATTGATCGTCGTATTTATTATAAATATATATATATATATATTTATTTATTTTTTTTGGAATTAATTGCATACATTGACCGTTGTATTTAATTTCAATGTACTCCGTAGCGAAGCGCGGGTTTTCAGCTAGTTTGTTTATAATGGGAAAGATAGCTCATAAAAACGAAAGATATGTAGAAATTATGAGCGCTTTCAGGGTAGATTACCAAAGTTTATTTTTTAGGAAAATTATGAAAACGTGTTTTCGCCTGACAAAACGTTAGCGTCCGTATCTAGGGCCATCGGTTCAGGAGGCATACGAAAAAAATGTTGTAGAAAAATAACGCCATTATGACGATAATTTCTAAACAATAGAATTTATAGGTAGACTAGCTGAAAACCCGTACTTCGCTACGGAGTACATTCAAATTAAATACAACGGTCAATGTATGCAATTCATGCCAAATATATATATATATATTATATGATAAATACGACGATCAATGTATACAATTGATGTAAAATATATATATATATATATATATTTATAAGAAAATCGTAAAGGATAATTTTATAGATAAAATAATGTAGAAGAAAATATTCAAATTAAATCTAATATAAAGAATACTCATGAATATAGTACAGTTAATATAGTACAGTTTGTAGAACATTTCTTTTACTGTATTTTAATATTTTTTTGGATAATGTCCAATCGTCTGCCGCATTAGCAAGGAAAAAAAATATTTTTTGTTTATTTAGTTGATATGCACGTGACGATAAATTTATTTAAAGTACCAGAAAAAGAAATCACGTGATCGGCATTTAATAAATTAAATTCTAAAATTTAATCTTTAAAAATTCACCAAAAATCAGGAAATAGAGGTAAAGATTCGAAAAATATTTCAATTTGAAGGAATTTTTATGATCTTTCTCGTGATATAAATTTTATAACCCTCAATGTATTATTTTAAATGCAAACGTAAAAAAAGTTTAAAAAACAGCTTAAAAATTTAATTTAAGAAAATCTAAGAAGAATTTTTGAAAAATCTTTCTTAGTGCACCCCTACACTATTAGAAGAATCGCCATGTAAAATGTCAGCACTTTAGGTCCAGCGGTTTGGTCTGTGCGTTGTATGTCAGTCAGTCAGTCAGTCAGTGAATTAATGAGTCAGTTACGGAACTGTTTTATATATATAGATACTAGCTGAAAACCCGCACTTCGCTACGGAGTACATTCAAAGTAAAAACATCGGTCAATGTATGCAATTAATGCCAATATATATATAATAAATACGACGATCAATGTATATAATTGATGTAAAATATATATATATTTATAAAAAAATTGTAAGGGATATTTTTATAGACAAAATAATGTAGAAGAAGATATTCAAATTAAATCTAATATAAAGAATACTAAAGAATATAGTACAGTTTCTAGAACATTTCTTTTACTTTATTTTAATATTTTTTTGGATAATGTCGAATCGTCTGCCGCATTAGCAAGAAAAAAAAGTATTTTTTGTCTATTTAGTTTTTATGTACGTGACGATAAATTTATTTAAAGTACCAGAAAAGGAAGTCACGTGATCAGCATTTAATAAATTAAATTCTAAAAATTAATCTTTGAAAATTCACCAAAAATCAGGATTTGGAGGTAAAGATTCGAAAAAAATTTCATTTTAAAGGAATTTTTATGATCTTTCTTGTGATATAAATTTTATAACCCTCAAATTATTATTTTAAATGCAAACGTAAAAAAAGTTTAAAAAACAGCTTAAAAATTTAATTTAAAAAAATCTAAGAAGAATTTTTGAAAAATCTTTCTTAGTGCACCCCTACACTATAAGAAGAATCGCCATGCAAAATTTCAGCCCTTTAGGTCCAGCGGTTTGGTCTGTGCGTTGTATGTCAGTCAGTCAGTGAATGAATGAATGAATGAATGAATGAGTCAGTTACGGAACTGTTTTATATATATAGATTAGAAAATAAATGTCATGACGTCACATCGACACGTTATTACCTGATTTTTATATCGGCCGAGACTGTAAGGGCTTGTTCTCATAGAATTTGTCATGGTGAGCGAAAAATTTTTAAACTAATCATATAGAAATTATTGACCGATTTAGCCAATCAGCGCCAACGAAATCTTTGACTCTGACCAATTCTATGTGAACAGGCCCATTCCAGGTGAATATTGCTATATTTCATAAAAAATATTGAGAACCACGGTGGAAGAGAAAATTAATCTAGACGATAATAATTCTAAATGCAAAATACACATATATCTCACATATTCATACAGCAGTAGTGTATTACTTTTAACTTCGTTAATTGCCTTTTCAAGTCTGCCTAGCTGGTGAAGCTAATAAAAAGAATTAATTTCTGACAATGAAAGTATTGTAAATGCACACTGCTTCTATGCGCTGTTTTCGTCAGTACAAGCTGTATTTTGCTTAATTAGATAAAACTGTTAATAAAATTTGTTATTCGTATTAACACCCCCCACCACTTGGTATGATATGAGCATACCTGCATTACAAAAATATAAATTTTCATGCGCTAGCCTGGAATTGAATTCTAACGGAACAACATTAACCTCCTGAGACCCGAGCAAAATAAAATTTAAATATTTTTAATAAATATACACTGAAGTGCCACTGAATTAGGGATAGCAAATCCTATGCAAATTGTGTAGCGCTGCGCATCAAGTGAGGGCGCTGTGGTAACTGCATATATAGCGCGTACTGTGGTTGTTCTGAATAAGTTGTTGGAATTACCAGTATGGGGTAAACTGCCTGATTTAGACGCCTTCGATCGCAGACAAATCGGAGGTGCGCGACGCATGGGCCATTCAATTTCCGAAATCGTCAGATAGCTAGGATTTTCAAGGTCGACAGTGTCAAGAGTATACCAAGAATACATGGATGGTGGAAAAAAAAACTAGCTATCGGGCAAACTGCAAAGGACAATTAGCCTTGACAGTGCGTGGTGAGAGACGGCTCAGGCGTATTGGACGTAGCCAGCGAAGCCAAACATTAGCTCAAATTACCACCCAGTTTAATGACGGTTCCAGTCGTACAGTCAGTAAACGGACTGGGCAACGCTCGCTTCACCGTATGGGTTTTGGGAGCCGTCGACCTACGAGAGTACCATTGCTCTATACTCGCCATCGGGCTGCACGTCTTGCCTGGGCAAGAGAGCACAGAGAATGGAGTGTAGAGGACTGAAAACGAGTAGCATGGAGTGATGAGTCTCGATTCCGACTACTTAACGCCGACGGGAGGCTGAGAATATGGCGTCAGGCTCATGAAGCCATGGATCCTGCATGCCTGGCTGGAACTGTACAAGGGCATGGTGGCTCAATCATGGTCTGGGGTGTTTTTTCGTGGCACAGTTTGGGATCTTTGGTGCGTGTACCAACCTCCCTCAATGCAATTCGGTACGTAGAGTTGCTGGGTGATCACCTCCATCCGTTTATTCTGTTCTGTTATCCGCACGGTAATGGAGTTTTCCAGCAAGACAACTGTACCTCTCACAAGTCTCGGTTGGCTATTGTCTGGTTGGATGAGCATTCCTCTGACTTCTCTGTCATGAATTGGCCACCTAGAAGCCCAGACTTAAATCCTATTGAGCATCTTTGGGATGTTTTGGAACAAGGCGTGAAAGGCCATCACATAGCACCAAAGAACCTTACTGAATTATGGACAGCTTTAGCGAATATTTGGCAAGCCATTCCAGTGGAACGTTTCCAGAAACTTGTTGAATCTATGCTTCGTCGTGTGGCAGCCGTTAATAAGGCCAGAGGAGGCCCAACTCGTTACTAGGTAGGTATCCCTAATTCAGTGGCACTTCAGTGTAGTTTATTAAAACAAATGGGCATTAAAGCTTGTTTTTCAAGAAATTAATGAATTTAAATTTTGTAATTTTGCAGGGGGGCACATCGGTTTTATTGGATGTTGAGGTCAGAAACTCGATAAATAATGACAAACCGGCACAAAAACTTTTAAACAAAAAACTATATTTAGGTAAACCAATAAACTTTATAAAGTTAATTCTATGCTAATTATTGAATTTTAAACTAAAATTTAATTAAAAAGTTAATTATTGAATTTTAAAAGTGTATTGCTGATAGTTAAAATCAGTTAATTACTTATCAATTTACATTAAGATTCATTAAAAACTTAAAAACCATTTCTTTCGGCAGTAATACACAAAAACGTTTTGCAAGCTGTGCAACGGAGTTTTGTTTTTTTACTACATCCAGTATTTCTGCAGTATGCAGAATTCTTGATTACAGCAAGCTGATTAAAAATACAACCAAAGAATAGAATGCAACTTATTCAGTTAGCAATAATACAAAAAATTATTTTAAATCGTAGTAAACAATGAAAAACATTATACACACTTCAATAATAGTAAAACATAACATGATGGTAAAATAGAAATGAAAGTTAAAACAGAAGTAAGAAGTTAAATTTTAAAATTATTTAGCATGTAAAAAATTACATGTAATCACATAAGCATGTAAGTTCAATTTCCAAATTCAAACTTATTATGGTATTATAGAGCTTTTAAAGCTATTTCTAAATATGTAAAATTTAAGTACTTTCTTTTAAACAAAAACCATCGATTTTAACTTTTAAATCATGGCGGTTGTGTTTTGTATCGGTGGAATATGCATTTAGAATTGAAATATCTCTAAAACTATTGAAGTAACAGAATAAATGCACGCAGAAAAAATTATCAGTTTTTAAAGCTCTTTCCAATTATGTAACATTTATGTACTTTCATGAAAAAAATACATCGATTTCGACATTTTCAAACATGGCCGAATTTCATAACGAATGCCATACCGGAGACGGTCTACCCGGAATTGCTCTCTTTTCCGGCCGACAGACACCGTTTTCCTTTTATTTATATAGATGATGGCAATTTAACCGTAAATTATTTTCATCGAAAGCATTACTTGTGGAACATTGAGAAATTTCTATTAAAAATACCGAGGAATAATCAGCTCAGAATATGAATAACGAGATAGAATTTAAATAGTTAATTGCTATTAATTATAAATCGTAAGATGGGGTTACTTTGTGACGGATTTTAAGATTTTTCCTGTACCAGCCGATCAGTTTTAAAAGCAGCCGAAAACGAACAATTGCAAAACATTGGTACATCCCTTCCTTACGTAGTGATGTATTGCGCAAACCCGTATTTTTAATTACCATTGAGAAATTAAAGTTAAAATGTGTCGCAAAGTTCCCCGCCGCGTGGGGCTACTTTGTGACATCTATGTTTTCGCCTTGAAATCCAAGAGGAAAAAATTACTTGACATAAAGTTAGACAGTAAAACGCTTATCAAGAGCTTGATACACAATTAGATATACCTATTACAAATATTGGATAGCTTTATCTTTCACATCAAAGAGACCTCGGGTGCCCAGGGCAGTCATCAGGTCTTTGAGAAGATGAGAAAATTCGTCTTTCGGCACATTCTGCACCTTTGTGTAGTTTTTTCCGTATAATCACTACTTCTTGCTCTCCAGTGGTATTTTAGAGGTCATAAAAATGCAACTTCGAGCGGCTGGAGGAGGTGGGTCGACTTTGTGGGTTATTTTGTGACAGTGTCACAAAGTAACCCCAAAACCTTTCGATATTTAGATTATGTTCTCATATCTCTCGGAAATATCACTACACAAAAGTTATATTACTCCACAATCTGACCAAGATATTGTCAATAAAAAATAATTACCTGTGGTAGTTGGTTGTATAAGGTGTTAGCCTTCAGCACACAAAGTTTACGAAGTTTGAGTCAATAGCTTGACAACAGGTTTGAACAATACACTGGCCAGCGGAGACAAATGGCACGCAGAAGCTTCGGACACTGACCACTAGGTGTCTCTGTATCTCGGACAAGCTGTTGGCACTGTTCCTTGCCTACTCGGTATCACGGGCGCGGCGCAAGATCCGAAAAACGAAAAAATTACTATGTGTCATAAAGTTACCCCTGTAGTCACAAAGTAACTCCACCCCATTTTACGGAATTAATTTTTATATTTCAAAATAAACCTTCATTTTAGTGCAATATTAAAATGAAATCTTTCTGCCAAAAGATTAGTATACAGGTTATGGGACTCAGCTAGTAACAGATCTTGACGGATTCTAGAATAATTTTTAATTTACTTACATTGCGTTCAATTCTTTTTATCTTTGTACGTATTTATTCAATTATTTATTTCCATTCCTGTTAGAAAAAAAGTTTAATCAAAGACGCATGATATAAGTTTCATTGTAAAAGTAAAATATTCAAGGAATCACATTAAATGAGCTTTCAATTTAAATATTGATAAGTGTTAGACAATATTAATGTTTAATTGTACATTTTTGTTCAACTTTAACATTAATTGTTAATACGTTTATTCCCCTGCATGAATATTTTCTGTTAATCCTTGGTCATTTTGCTACTAAGGAAACCGAATTTCTTACATATTTCTATTTACGTAACTTGTAGACATCTAATTACCTAGAAAGGGTCTTCCTCTTAGTTCTTTACTTATTTTATTGAAAGATGATTAAGCTGTCTAATATTGATGTCTGGAGCTTTGCTCATCAACTGTAAGGGCTAATACGAAAGCAAATATTTTATCCCAAATATTGTTTAATTTCTCCACAGTCTGTAATCACCTTGCACTTTCCTATTTGCTTGAGAATTCTTGATTCTGCTGTGGACAGGATGAAAAATTGGGCTATATTAGATAAAGAGGGATTTAGATTATAGGTTTATATTGTGCTATTGAGGAATTTATGCTCTTCCAGTGCAAATCGTTTTATTATTTCCAAAACTTATTCAGATGAAATATACAATCTATATTCACTAATTTCTAGCTCTCATAAAACATAAATCATATGAAAATAGAATCTATATAAATAAAGCAAACTGTCTCTATGTATGTATGTATGTATCGTATACAAATCTACATTTCTTGACGAATCTGGTTGAAACTTCGTATACTTATGTTTTGAAACCTTAGAATAATTCTAAGATAAGTTTGGAAGCTTTTAAATAATCATAAATAAATACAGTTTTTAAATAATATTTCTTCTCCAGGCGTTGGAATCGATTATGCGATGATTGAGTCTGCGCATGCGCACATATTGGATGTTAATTCTAGATGTTGTGAACGTATGGATTTCAATTTTTATAAATATCTTTCCACATATTATTGTTATTTTGTAGTTATTTGGTGTTATAACTGAAATAAACCATTTTCCAGATTGTAACAAGATGGAATACGCCATTTTCAACATCGTACCCCGTTGGAACAGCTTTGGTATAATAGAATTCGTATATTGGTAATTTGGTATACACAGAATTCGTTTACAAAGTTTACGCTATTTTCATTATTGTATTATTTTTTAATTTATATTGTAATACTTTTTATTTATATTTTGCAAAATTAAATTTCTATGTAATTCATACGATATTTACGATGCGATGTTTGGCTAGGCAACAAAAAAAAATCGCCAATACAAAATATCGCCAATGTGGTTCTATATCGAAGCTGTTCCTATTATTAATATAGATTATTAATTTTATTACTTATTTTATGTTATTACTTTATTTAAATTGGGCTCAATCCCAATACACGGTGCCGCATATTTTTTAGAGTTTTGCGAAATTGGCGATAAAATGCCAAATGTGGTTTGTGTTTGTTAATTGGTTTTCAGTTAGCCGTTTATTGCTATGTTGGTTGATGTTTCTAAATATCAGGAGAGGATTTTAAGATCGGATGGTATTTTTTGAATTTTTGCGAGCGCAGCGGAGTGAAGCAAGGGTATCTGAGGGAAGCGAAGATCCCGTGTGCGCCTACGAGTTTCATAAAGCCAGCAGTATGTTTGTTTTCCAATTTATTTGCTCTTCTTTGGTCGCCACATTTGTTTACATTTCGCAGTTTAAGGGTTGATTTATACAGGCAAGTAAAGGGAACGTAACGGGAACGAGCCGAGCCCGAGCGCCGGATGCATGTGTTTATACAGAGACGGGAGTAGAAAGTGGCGGGAACGTGTTTCATTAGTTGTGAAAGATTTGTAACGTCATGGCGCGGTTTCATTTTTCAGTTACAGATTTAGTCATTATCACACTTTTGTTAGAGGCGGAGGAAGAGGAGAGCCAGGGCCGTGCTTAGGGGTGGACAAACTGGGTAACCGCCCAGGGCCGCCATTTTTATTTCTCATAGCAACACTTTTCTAAATGTTACGGGTTTTTAAAGAAATTCATCATTTTTCGCGGTTTCTATAATTCAACTTATAAAAATATATATGTTTCGATTTTTTCTAAAGAATCTCAGAAAGAATCTTAACTGACAAACTACCCTTTTGGTTCGAAAAATTTCTCGGTTAAAAAAACATGATTTATCTTCAATTCAGTTATAGTAAACCCTTGATTATCAATCCTTTTTTTCAATATCAGTTTCTACTATCTGTCAGTCACTACATACAGTCATTTGAAGAATTATAAACCGTTTTGTCGGACTTTGTTCGTTTTCACGGAATAGTTGCAAACTGAGAAAAACGTGAACATATCCTTGTGAACGAATACTAATACCATTTGGTCAAATGTTTGCTCTATTCAAAGCAAACAATAGACAAGACATTTCTCCAGGGAGTGTAAGACAAATAAGTAAATGCGCTCCAAACAGGACAACCCAGAGACTTTACGGGGCCTGGGGCAAACTTCTGTTGGGAGCCCCAAGAAACCTGATTAATCGAATTTTTTTTTTCTTTTTTGGGGGGGGGGGCCCTTTTTTCAGGAGATTATTTTGAATTTTGAAGTACGGTACAAGTTTCAGAATATTCTTTCGGAGGAAATCTAATAAATAATTTTTTAAAAATGTTTTGGGACCCCTCCGGCAGTTTGGGGCCTGGGTCAAAGTGCCCCAGTTGCCTCCCCCCTCTGAGCGGTCCTGGCTCCAAACCTGTTGGGAAGAAAGGGGTTTGAAGGCTGAAGGAGTGAGGTAAACAAAAAATGGCTTTTACTTGTTCTCCCTATCATTATAATGGATTTTATTTCCCACTTTTCCCACAAGAATTGAAAATATTACAAAGCAGGTACAATCAGAATGCTTTGAATACGGATTGTACGCCTGTCCCCCTTGGCACTTATTTCTAATGAAAATGATCTCTCATCATCTTTGGACTTTTCACTTTTAATATACAATTTTGCTGCTCAGAAAGCAAGAAAAATTGCTTTATAACAAACAAATCCATACATGTAAGTATTTGTTTTTAACAATTTACACTCTCTAAATCGCGTAAAAAATTTTTTCCATTGTTTCATTATTCATACAAATTGATAAATTTTATATTTTAGTGGACCAATTGTAATTTCAAGTATAATTTTCTCCTATTGCCTTCCGAATTGTTATTTTGAACTTTGGATTCATGTATTTTGATGGGCCAAATCGTACAAAACCTCTCACCAGCTCAATGAGTTTTCATCATCCATATTAAATATCAAACATAAATAACAGTATGTAAATTATATCTTGAATAGCCACTTTTTACTTTCTGCCATGAGACGTCCGAGCAGTGAACGACTTCCTGCTTCGAATCGTTGGCGCCGATTCTCGGCCGGGAATCTGCCGAGAATCGGACGTGTCACGGCGCAGTATAAACAGTTCCATTGAAAAACAGGGAGGAAATGATTACGACGACTCGTCGCGCGCTCGGATCGTTCCCGTTACGTTCCCTTCTCGTGCCTATATAAATCGACCTTAAGCTTAACAGGTCTCAGAACGGGATTTTGGCGCCAATTTTTCGCCAAATTGGCGATGGCACCGTGTTGGGAACTAACCTTTAATTGTAATTTTCATCTCAGTTTTATTTTAGGGAAACTTTTTCAGTTGGTAATTTAATTTGTTTTTGTTTTCTATAATTTTAAAATATACTTTTGATTTCATTTTCTGCAATTTTGCACTTTCGATTTTAATCTCAGTTTTAAGGCAAACTTTTTCAGTAATTTATTTGATTTAAGAAAAATTGAGAACGAGAATTGAGATTGCAGAAACGAGATTGCCCTGGCTGTTGTTTCTTCGGACTTTGTAGGAACACTATTGACAGGAGGGAGGACAGCTCACTCGGCTTTCAAGTTACCCTTAATTCTGGCAAATAAAGAGACTCCTACAAGTAACATTTCAAGAAATTCAGGAAAGGCAAGGATTCTGAAGCATTGCAAGCAGTGGCGTACGCAAGGGGGGGTTGATGGGGGTTATAACCCCCCCCATTGGTTCTGATTACATATATTATTTAATTAGGTTTACGCTTTGCACTGATTGCTCAAAACTACTCTTTCATAGTAATAGTCCAGTCAAATTAGCTCAAAATGGCGGCGAATCATGCATTAAATGAAGGGGTTGAGATTTTATCAGGAATGTGTAGGGGATGGTCCCCTGAGCAACGCATAATAAAGTCCCCTCGATTTCAGGAGCCGCGGGGGGTTATGAGGTCACTTTTTTCAGTTTTTGGCGTTTATCTCGAAAACGGTGCGTCGCAAAGAAAAATGTCATGCCCAAAAATTAAAGCTTATAAAATTCCCTTCCAAATGGTATATCCATGTTTGTACCCAAGTGTTACAGCTTTCGAGATATGAGCCGTTGAATATGAAAATTTTTCAAAAAAAGTGGTAGCGGTTCAGGTATCTTGTCAAACTTCCTCTTTTAACTCTTTCCCCTTCCATTTCTCAGAAAACTTGTGATAGAGAAAGTTGTAGAGCGAAAAATTTCATTCAAAAATGTATAGTGTTATGCTAATTTATCTTCACCAAGTAAATAGTTAGAGCGTTTTGAAGTTTAGGGGTTCTTTTCAGCATTTTGCTTGTAAAATGCTCGTCACTCAAGTTTCGTTTCCATGGTCTGTAACTCTCTTAATCACTTTGTATGCTGTTTAATTAGATACGTATAGTATTCATAACCCATATAAATAATAAATTATGTGTAACCTGTATGCATAATGTATATCTCATAATATACAGAAGAGCACTTGTAGTACAAAGGAGGAAATAAGAAAACAAACCAAAATGTATAAAAGTTGTTCATATAATCAAAAAAATGGTTATCAAAAGTAAGTTAAAAAAACAGTTACATTAAATATATTATATACAATTTATTTCATCAACTGCTTTCCTGTATATTAAAAGCCGTCAATCTGATACTTTGGAAAAAGTTTCAAACAAGTCAAAGTCTTCACTATCATTTAACTTCTGTAGAATGTCCGAATTTTCATGAACTGATTTCCCACAAAGGTGGCATCCCACTATAATGCCACGATCAAAGTCACTAAGCTCCTTTGACTTACTCATCGTCTCACAAACGCATAAATATGACCTGACAAACGACTACCAATAATTTTATAGCTTTCGGTTACGCATCAAATTACGTCACCTGCTAGATCCACTACTTTAGGGGGGTGTCCGGATACTTTTGGCCGGATAGTGTATAACGTATTATTGAATATTAATGAATTATATAAATTAATAAATTTACTTAATGGGGTCAGTACGAGCAAAGAAAAATGAAAGGTACCTGTGGTGATTGAGATCATGCTCATTTGGCGGGGATTGGAACATGAGCAGGAACATTCGTTCCTCAGCTCCAGTAATGTCTCCTGGTGAAGATTTGGAGTCATAAAACACTTTGGCGATGTTTGTTGTTCCATTGGCGTACCGCTGGAAACATTGTACTATTGCTGCTTTGCTTTTACCATAAATCACTGACGTAGTGTTACATCCTGAGAAACTATGGATGCAGAGAATGTACTGGCTGAATGATAAGACCTGAAGATGTTGGGAAGAGTAGAGCCTGTCTTCTGTGTTGCCCCGTCCGGCCTTCATGAAAAACACATTCGTGTCTCGTGGGGTGAGTGCCACAAGTAAGACGAGCAGGTCTTATCTATCTACTATCACCACAGTTGAATGAGAGGTGTTTTGCCTCTCACCTCTGACAATACTGCAGTCAGCATCTCCTTTTTCTGTAGTAGACTGTATACCTCTTGCACCCACGGCCTGAACTAACATAGTAATGAACTTGGTTTTGTTCCTTTCATTGGAAAGGAAGTTTTCCTGATGAACAGTAGCCACCATGTTCATATTGAAGTCAATATCCACTGATGTTTTACTTGATGCTCTCCGATGTTGTTCGTCTCTTTCCGTGGAGTTCATGTCTTCATAACCATCAAAAACTACAGCTGAACTGCTGCCGTAATGGTTGATTATGTACAATACATATTGATTGCAGATGGAGGCGAAGGTGGTGTTGGTCTTCCACTTTACTCTATGAAGCAGGAAGCCGCCATGGATTACCGTGAAACTGTTCTTCACATTGATCAGTTGATTGCATTTTGGGAAAGTATCAGACAGTGCTGACCTTTTGATTTTTCTCATTATCCCCTCGGCGAATAGAGACATGGGGTATGGGGCTAACTCGTACGTTAGCAACTCCTCTACATACCCTTCTTTCTTCTTGGTGATCAGAGTTCTTTGAAATTTCATCAGAGGCTCTACCACCACTACCTCATCATTAACTTTGATCATATTGCTCATCGCAGCTAAAGGAACGACTGAGTCCTTCTTGGATTATTTCACTTCTGAGAAATTCATTCCATCAAAAGTGCTCATTGTGCGGTTTTCAATTTTCAAGGCCTGGTAGCAAATGACGTTACTTGTTTCAATTACTCCCGCTGAAAGTGACATCAAATAATTACGTTCAACAAAAGATGGGTGATCAGCCAACCATTGAGCAAGCTTCCTTCTGTCTAGATCATCTGTGGTTATGCGCGATGCTCGAAACTCAACATGTTGTTCTCCTCTTGCAGTATGGACGCCACAAAACATCTCAAGTGAACTACATATTGCTGTAGCTGTGCGTGCTCCCCCAACCCATTTCGCCAACACCGAATCACTAAAGCCTCGTTCACGTGTTAATTCTCCTTTACTCTTCATGTCACACACGAGTGTCATCTCAATTGCCATGTCAGACCACACACCAGCCATTGGTGTTCCAGTTCTGTTGACAGTGAAGAATCCACGATCTATAAAATCCTGTTTAAGTTGAAGGTGGTGAGTTGTTAGTCCCAGCATGTGTTGTACATATAGGTGAGTACACTTTGCATAATGAAAATGCCCGCTGGCATGGAAGTAAGGTATCATCAGTTGGGCGCTTTTCATATGATCTTCCCAGTTGCGCTGTGCTGCAATGAATTTTTTCATCAACACCGCCATTTCAAAGTACTGGACCCACAAAGCTGCTGAGTAAAGAACCCACAAAGCTGCTGACCAAACCTTTGAGACATGACAATTCGTTGCTCAATTTCCACTGAATGCTGGCAAGGGAGGTATTTGTGGAAATGTGTTGTGGAGTAATTTCTACTGAGGTCAGAAGTAACTGAACTAATTCTTCTATTTCATATGGTGTGGTATCTAAATTTTCCAAAATGATCTGAGTTGAAGTGACACTTTTATACATTTTGGTTTGTTTTCTTACTTCCTCCTTTGTACTACAAGTGTTCTTCTGTATATTATGAGATATACATTATACATACAGGTATACATAATTTATTATTTATATGGGTTATGATTACTATACATATCTAATTAAACAGCACACAAAGTGATTAAGAGAGTTACTGACCTTGGAAACGAAACTTGAGTGACGAACATTTTACTAGCAAAATGTTGAAAAGTACCCCTAAACTTCAAAACGCTCTAACTATTTACCTGGTGAAGATAAATTAGCATAACTTTATACATTTTTGAAGGAAATCTTTCGCTCTACAACTTTCTCTATCACGAGTTTTCTGAGAAATGTAAGGGGAAAGAGTTAGAAGAGGAAGTTTGACGAGATACCAGAACCGCTAGTACTTTTTTTGAAAAAAATTCATATTCAACGGCTCATATCTCGAAAACAGTAACACTTGGGCTTTAAGTTAGCACCTATCCTTTTTGAAATTTTTATGAATGACATTCCTAAATCTCCATTCACTACACTAGCCATGTTTGCGGATGACACGGCAATACTACCTAAGCATCAAAATGTTAAATATATGCACAAGTTCCTTCAGAGACATATTGGAATTCTTGAACGATGGTTCGAAAGGTGGAGGCTCAAGTTAAGTCCTTCAAAATCTGAAGCTATTTTTTTCAGTTACAATAGAATTTCACCTCCTCCGGTCACAGTATGCAATCAACTGGTTCACTTTGAGAGAGAGCTCAAATACCTAGGAATTTATCTCGATAGTCGACTGAAGTGGAAGAAAAATATTGAACATAACATTAGAAATTTTTTTAAGCCCGTAAGGATATCGCCCACCTCCTGTACCAGAATCAAAAGGGTTTAGATAACAAACTACTCTGGTATAAAACCGTACTGCGTTCCATCCTGTTGTACGCCGTTCTTGTTTGGGGCTAAGCGGCTGACACCCATATCCAGCGATTGCAGACAATTCAAAATAAAACACTCCGCGGTATTAGGAAGGCGCCCTGGTACCTTTAAAACGTACTTATTCACAGGGATCTGAGAATCGAACCCATTCGGCAACACATTAAAGATCTCGCATCTAAGTTCTACAATAGATTATATTCAATAGACAACGAAGAAATAGCTAACCTCCCGACTACGACCCAAGGGAATGCTATAGGCGTCCTAAGGCAACTTTTATTATTCACCCTGGTCTCCTTCCCCTTTCTTAACTCTCCCTCCAACCTCTTCTAAATTTAGTTTACATTTGCCGTTGCTTCTGGTTCTGACCTGCGTTTTTTTGATGGATCGACCTCAAGACTATCCTTACTAATTTTTGCTTAATCGTCTGCTACCGTAATTTTTTTTAAATAAAACGTGCCACATTATTTACTTATTTATTTTTTGCTAGTATTAGTATTATTATAATTATTATTAATATTTTTATTATTATTCTAACTTTGAAGTCAACACTTTTCTTTTAATCCTGAGAACGGAAATATAGCCACAAAAAATTATCCATACCGAGGATATGGAGCCCTGCTCTCTGGTGCCTCGTTAATGTACCATGTCTATGTCTATGTCTAAGGTAACACTTGGGTACAAACATGGATATACCATTTGGAAGGGAATTTTATAAGCTTTAATTTTTGGTTTTGACAATTTTCTGTGCTACACCCTGTTTTCGAGATAAACGCCGAAAACTGAAAAAAGTGACCTTTGGACCCCCACCCCACGCCCCGCGGCGCCTGAAATCGAGGGGACTTTATTAGGCATTGTTCAGGGGACCAACCCAGACACATTCCTGAAAAAATCTCAACCCCTTCATTTAATGCGAAATGAAAACCTAATTTGACTGGACTATAACCCCCTCCTTTGAAAATTTCTGCGTACGCTACTGATTGCAAGTTAATTGTCTGAGATGAATGCACCATGTCCCGCAAAGCCGCATTCGAAGCACTTGATGTCACATTGAACGATGATTGCTGAAAGGAGCGGGTCCTTAAACCGACCGGCTAGACGGGCGAAGCCCGGATAGTTTATAATATTTGAATATCATAAAAAAATGATAATTTTTAGTTAACTGGTTTTATAATACTAAAACAAAATAACATTTTGAAGAAAGATGCATCATTCTGGTATAATTTGTTCACCGGTACATGGCTTTCTCTTCAAAGTTGTTTTTTAAAAAAAATTCTCCATGGGAGGGGGGGGGGGGCTGAACATCAATCATCTCAAATTCTCCGAAAATGTCTTTTCCCTGTTCCCTAAGGTGAAAATAGCCACCAAAGGAAAAGTTAAATTCCCACTCCGTTTTCGTAATGAGAAAACAGTTTGACTTATTACATGGAAGCAAATGATCCTTATTCTTAAAAACATTAATTTTTTTTCAACGAAATAGCTAATCTCTTTTAGGACCAGTGCCGGAAATCATAAATATACCTTGGGTTTAGCTGAAAGCAAACTTAAAGGAAGTCTGTATGCTCCATTTTTATGAAACTTAATAAAAAAAAAATTCTTGTGAAGTTTGTATTGTATTTACTAAAATGATATTGCGAACTACTTCTGTTCACATTTCTGGACATATTTATTAATTACTTTTACATAAACGTCAGCTTTTGCCTCATTTTTATCAACAATACACGCCATAGTGGAAAACTTACTTATTTACTATGATACAAAGAGAATGAGGTATTGATAATATTCTTATTATGAAATTAATTTATTCACAATCCACTCAACTATACAATCCTAGCGGCAATGTCAGCAGTACAGGTTAATATTGTAATTAATATACAAAGTAATGCGACCAGTACCGGTAATGAATGAACGTTCCTTGTAGTTAATTAAAAAAGAACCTGTAGAACAAGTTAATCAGCACCATTTTTATCAGACATTATACACTTTTCTAAGCCTTTAATCCATGCACGAAAATGCACGACGAACAACTTTCGTACATTTTTTCTTCCTGATCATATTTCTTAATTACGTCTGAGATTGTCTTTATTGACAAAACTCTTTCAGTTTCATTTTACTCGTTGCAGTTAAAAAAAAAATTATAAATTCGTCAGGTTGAAACGAGAATGAGGAAGTCACTAAATTCTTCTTAAAGAAAATTAATTTAATTTACTGCTCACAAACTAAGCAGTCTCAGTAGCTTGTGAATAATATATGTCATCGTTTTAATCAAAGCAATGCGATTAAACTATTGCTGTAAAGGAAATCTCACTAACTAATTATCTTGACTGTCAATATCAAGCGTATTGAATTCCCCAGGCGCTATCTCCATTAGCGAGTTATTTTGGCCAACGACAACAATTAATGGATAATTAAAGGAAGTATTTCACAAACGGAGAATCGAAATATGCATGATTAAATAATATAGATGAAACTAAGAGGTGACATAGACATTAACGGCCTGTTCACATAGGAGTCCGGCACCAAAAGCGTTAAAGTATTGAAATAAATTTAACCAATGACAAACCTCCAAACGATTAGCAACAAAATTTTTAACGTCTATGATTGGTTTATATCCATCTCAGCGCCATCTTTCCTTTTTACACTTCCGCTTGTGATCAGGCCCTAAGGCTTCTGTGTCTTTTGGATTCGCTCACCTCAATGTTAACCTATGGAGAAAATTTGTACAAGGATTACCGACTTGGATTTTACGATTTAAAAAAAATTGTGCTCCGTAATAGAGAACGAAATTTTACACCTTGGGACATTTTTCGTTAAAAAATGCAAATAATATATTAAAATTTAAATTATTCGAGGGGAAAATTTGGTATAGTGTGTTTTAAACACTCATGAATTCCTTCGGTGGACAAAATTCATGAAATGAATCCTGTTGAAAGGTGCAGAAAAATTCGGGCTATCTGAAAATCCCATTTTTATTGGATTATCAGCATTTATGTAGCTGTAAATAGTAAACACATTTTTTTCCGTAGGTTAACACTGATGTGAGCAAATCCATTAGGGTTAGTCCACAGCAACCTTGAGATATTTTTTAAAATTTTATTAAAGAATGGCGTTGAGTCACCCGAAAAGAATGCAAAATACAGTGTCATGTTGGTCACAACGGGGAAGAAAAAAGTATTTATAGTGTTAGCTCTTCTTTTGCTGACAAGGCAAGCTTCTGGTTACTTGAGAGCGGAATATCAACATGACATTATACTTCTTAAAACAATAACAAAAGTTTTATTTGAAGAATATAGAAAACACTTAGCGGCTGGCCGTCAACGTGCGCCGCCATGCATTACACATCGCTCTCTCTGTCTTACAGTATTGCAGTGCACATGCACTCACATTCTTTGTGCGGTCTGTCAGATTCTGCCATCAATTAACATAGAAAATTGCTTACATTCGGGCATCCTGACTGAGAATTGCCCTCAATTCGTACTTATAACACTACTAAAAATACAACTTAAACGTTTAAGAAATAAAAACAATGTGCAAGGAAACAAAATAATATATAGTATTCAAAGTCTTTTGGTTTAATGTCCTAAGTGAGTCCTTCTTAGAGTTCAAGAGTTCTTGGGTAAAACTTAAAAAAGAATAGAAAAACTATATTACCTGATCTTCGGAGGTTGTTACCTAGTGATGATTTGGACTAAGTTAAGGTGGTTCAGGAGGTTCTGCACTGGGAGCCTCGTTGTGTGAATCGTCATCGTCTTCATATAAAGGTTTAGGCCATGGCTTGAGTTGACTGACGTGAGCTGTGGTGGTGTAAAATCGTCCTTTCTGCTTTTCCTCCAGCTGAGTAACTCTGTATGTGTCATTCGGCAGTGTTTCTGTAATTATCAGTGGTCCTCTATATTTCGCTTGCGTCTTCGTAGGTTCTCCTGTTGGTTTTGGTGGTCGTCTGACAACTACTATTTCTCCTGGTTCGTATGTTGTAGTTCGACACCTTTTCTTGTCATAATCTTCCTTCATTTTTTGTTGCTTCTTTTCAATCTCTTTACGTGTTTTCTCTTGAATTTCTTTCGGATCTTCCCATTTTTCTGCTTCTGCGTCTGCTACTTTCCTGAGGATACCATCATTGAATCTGGGCAAGTAGCCATGTAGCATCTCGAAGGGAGTTTTACCTGTGGTTTTGTTAACTACGTTGTTTAAATTTCTTTCAGTTTCTTTAATTCGTAAGTCCCAGTCTTTATGACGTTGGTCCTTCATTGATGTCGTTATTGTTGATAAGATGGTTCTATTAACTCGCTCTACCATACAATTTCCTTGTGGATGTTGCGTAGAATTTAAGGTATGATGAATTCCGTTATCTTGGCAGTATTGTTCGAACTGACGAGAGGTGAAGCAAGTGCCTCTGTCGCTGACAATTCTATCTGGTAATCCAAATTCTTCAACAAAATTTTTGAGAGCTTTTAAGACATGTAGCGATGAAGTATTCTTGACTGGAAAAAGTCGTGTGAATCTGGTGAAGTTGTCAATTGTTACTAGTAAGTCTTGATTTCTTCGAGAACTTTTCACAAATGGACCCAGATGATCCATGTGTATAAGAGAGAATGGTCGTTTTCCTGGCTTAATGGGGTGCAAATAGCCTTGTTGTTTTCCTCCTGGTACTTTGTTCATCAGGCATTCAAAGCACATAGATATATGTCTTCGTAAGTAACGCTTCATATAAGGGAACCAATATAATTCTTTAATTTTGTTGGCAGTTCTGTTGACTGAAAAGTGTCCCATAAGATCATAGAACTTCACTGCGGTACTTTTCCTCATGCTTTTGGGGATTACGTAAAGTAGCTTTTCTTTTCCCTTCTCTTTAACTTTTCTATACAGCTTATTTCCTTTAAAAACATAATTGCATATTTTTTGTTTGTCGTCAGTTGTCCTTTCATACTCATCTTTTCGAAAAATGTCTATTAATTTCCTTAACTCTGGATCTTCATGTTGAATTATTAAAACTTCTTCTTCTTCGCTAAGTGAAAGACAAACTTGTAAATTTCGTTCTATTATGCTTGTCATAGTATCTTCTGCCTCTAAAACTGGAGCTCTGCTCATCGCATCGACGTGACTCATCTTCGTACCCGGTCTATGCTTTACCTCTATATCAAATTCCTGAATCAGATCATACCATCGAGCTATCTGGGGATTCGTCGTTTTCTTCGAATTCATGTAAATCAATGCTTGGCAGTCAGTAACAATTGTAAACTTAATTCCAAGGAGATACTGTCTTAATCTGTCAAGTGTCCATACAATGTCCATTAATTCTAGCTTACTTGAGTGGTAATTCTTTTCTACATCAGTTGTCTTCTTACTTACGCAATACACCAAATGCCATTTTCCATCGTCTCCACGTTGAAGTAGCTTTCGGCTTAATCCATCTGAACTCGCATCTGTGTGTACTTCCGTCTCTAATGTGGGGTTATAGTGAGCTAAAACTGGTTGATTACTAAGAATTTCTTTCAAAGCTTTAAAAGCATTCTTCTGTTCTTCTTTCCACTCAAAATCTTTATTTTTCCTAGTTAATCTACTCAATGGTTCGGCCTTCTCCGCGCACTTGGAAACAAAACGCCTAAAAAAAACCTGTAAGTCCTAGAAATCTTTTTACTTCATAAATATTCTTAGGTTCAACGTATTTTTCAATAGCTTTTATTTTCCTTATACCTAGCTTTAAACCATCGACATTTATTACAAAACCTAAAAATTGTACTTCCTTTTTACCAAATTCGCACTTAGCAAGTTTAAGAGTAAGTTTCGCTAATCGTAGACGTTCCAAAACTAATATTAATCTTTCAAGCATGTCCTCCCAAGAGAAAGCAGGTATGAGGATATCATCCAAGTAACAAACAGCTTTAGTAAGAAATAACGGTCCTAGTATTTGATACATTAATCTTTGAAACTCTGAGGGAGCATTAACCATCCCAAAAATCATTCGCTCGAATTGTCCGGTTTCGTCAGGTGTAATAAAGGCTGTTTTTTTCTTCGCTTCCTCCGACAATGGAATCTGCAAGTAACCGTGAGCTAAATCCAAGGTGGTAAATAATTTAGCACCGCTCAAACTTTCCAATAAATCATCTATTTTGGCAGGGGGAATTTATCCTTTACCGTTTGATTATTAAGACGGCGAAAATCAATAACTAATCTGTGTTCACCTGTTTTCTTTTTCACTAACAAAATTGGACTTGAGTATGGTGATCGTGTTTCCGAAACAATATTGCTATCTTTCCATTCATTTACTATCTGTTTGATAATATTACGCTCAGAAGCATTCGTTTTGTACGGTCGGGAACATACTGGCTTGCAACCGTCTATCTCTTTAATATCCATGAAAGTTAAATCTGTGCAGCCTAATTCATTTAAATTAAATGCAAAGCAGTCTCTATATTCATTCAACAAACGAACTATATCTTGCTTTTGGTCTTCAAGTAACGCCTCGTCAAATTTAATTTGTTCTAAAGTTATAGGTTCTCGTTCTACGTTAGTACTCATGTCTAGAGGTTCTAATGATTGTGCTTCATTAACAAAACTTATATTGTCCTTATACGACTTTAAACTGACATCGTCCACTAATTCCGCTTTACCAACATTTTGATTTCTATTCAATATAATATTCCTATCTCTGGTATTAATAACTGGTACAATTGTTTCCCCTTCCTTGACTTCCAATAATGAGTCTAATTTTTCACCTTCTCCCCTAATCATAATTAAACCATCATTTAAATCTTCTGTCTTCGCTTTGACAAAATTTATACTATTATTCACAATTTGTACTGTTTCAGTTACTTTCAATTTAACCGTTGGGTTTTCCTCAATAAATTCTAAATTAACGAATGGGTAATCTTTCGCATATCCGATATGTAAGTTTTCTCCAACCCTAGCATAAGCTATGTACGGCAAATCGAGCAATGTTCTTCCAACTAATAAATCAAGTGGTTGTGTATTGTCTGACACGATCAAAATAGTAACGTCCTTAGCTAAAACATCGTCTATCTCTACATCTGTAACTTGCAACACCTAGACTTTGCGAAACTGGGTTAGTTTGGTTTCCAAACGAATAAAGATCCTTTTTACATGGAGTAATATTTAATCCTAACTTTTTAGCAATTGACATTTTCATCAGAAAACTGCTACTTCCCGTGTCAAGTAAAATACTAATGCTTTGATTGTTTATCTTTGCCTGGCGTAGATATTCGTCTGGCGCCGTCATTTCACGATTCCCACAAAAATTCAAATTTTCGCTCCGCGCCTCATTCGTTTTTCTGCAAAACTTGGCAGTGTGGTTTCGCCCTCCACAAGAAAACATACTCTGTTATCACGTATC
This sequence comes from Dolomedes plantarius, assembly GCA_907164885.2. Classification (NCBI taxonomy): domain Eukaryota; kingdom Metazoa; phylum Arthropoda; class Arachnida; order Araneae; family Dolomedidae; genus Dolomedes; species Dolomedes plantarius. The sequence continues at coordinate 106,643,437 of OU015498.1, forward strand.
GAAGAACCAAATACTTTTTGAGTTGCGGTTTATTTTTCATTTATTTTACTTCTGCTGACGTTCGCTTTTTTGTTATCAAACTTGGTCGAATCGAACCTATTCGTATTACGATTACTTATCCTGTAATTTGAATTCGGGTAGTATTTAAAATCATCATGATAGTTAGTATGCTTTGTATTTCTGCTTTCGTTATTAGTTTTAATTCCTGATCGAACGTTTTCATAATCGTCCAGCACTTGGGCTAAATCATTCGCTTTACCAAACTTTGACCAAGAATCAATGAAATGTTCACGCATCGTATTTGGAACTCGCTTTTTTAATTGATCTGTAATCATAATTTCTTTTGGGGATTCAAAGTCATTTATATTTAATCCTGTTAACCACTCATTAAAATAGGTGCGTAATTCAAAAACAAAATCAGTCCACGTGCCGTTTACATCTTTAACACGGTTGACAAATTTCTGTCTAAAACTTTTGGGGCTAAGTTTATATCTTTTTAACAATAAATTCTTAACAAATATATATTCATTAGTTTCCTGTTTTGATACTTTCGCAATTAGCTGAGTAATTTCAAGAGGCAATAGCCCTAATAAGTGTGTTACATAGTCACTCTCCATAAGTCCTACTCGTTTAGCTTGCCTTTCAAATAATACCAAAAATGAAGCTATATCTCCGTCTTTTAAGTCAAATTTCTGCATTAAATTCCTCAAATCTATAGTGTTTTTCTTTACTTTTGGTACACTAACATTACTTTCAGCCTGAGAAATCATCTTATTCTGATTCTGGATTTTTAATTTTTCCAATTCAAAAGCATTTTGTTGTTCAATTTTATGTAATTCCTGTTCATCTATCTTATTCTGATTTTCAATTTTTAATTTCTCTAATTGCAAAGATCGAACAAATTCAAATTTTTGTGTTTCCTGTTTCACTATTTCGTCAACTAATCCTGCTAACACTTCTTTAACAAACGGTTCATCATAGTTTTTACTTTTGGTTATAATATCCTTCAAAATAACTATCGTACTAATTCCAGGGACACTCTCGCCCAACTCAACCGCTAACTGAACTAAATCACATTTTTTATATCTACCTAAGTACGCCATTTTTGAGTAAAACAAAAATTCAAGATTACCTTGTTCGTTCACGTTGTCAGGGAGTTCATCTATCGCACTTCTGATAATTGTTAGCTCTTCTTTTGCTAACAAGGCAAGCTTCTGGTTACTTGAGAGCGGAATATCAACATGACATTATACTTCTTAAAACAATAACAAAAGTTTTATTTGAAGAATATACAAAACACTTAGCGGCTGGCCGTCAACGTGCGCCGCCATGCATTACACATCGCTCTCTCTGTCTTACAGTATCGCAGTGCACATGCGCCCACATTATTTGTGCGGTCTGTCACATGCTGCCATCTATTGACATAGAAAATTGCTTACAATAGTGAAATAAGAGTGGAGATAACTTATAACCGTGAATTATTTGGGAGTGAATTATATTTTTTCTTCGTGGTGTCAAAACTGTCGTGAAACCGTCGTGAGTTTTCTTGGACACATAACAGCATTATATAATATAACAGTCTTGTTAAATATAACAGTACTATAACCTTCTAAATTTATTATGAAATCGCCATATACGTCGCCATATCTGGACTACAATAAGAGTTTCAAGACCCCCCTACCCAGATATGACGCAATAGCTTTCTTTTGCATTAAAATACATAACGAAAGTTTTCATTTGCAAAAAAATTCATATCAGAAATACAACATTACAAGCATAAGATAACACTTAATGCAGGAAGGCGAGTTAACAGCTTCATACCTAAGACTCGGCATTTGTCAACAGCAACGACTTAATGCAGTTGGGAAGCATTAACAGTATTTGTAAGGATAAACGTAATATTTTAGTATCGTTTGCTATCCTCAAACTACTCTAAAATATTTTAATTTCCTATCTCTCCCATTCCACCCAGAAGAAAAAAATTGTTTTTCGAAGTTAATTTTCCCCTCTAGATAAGCGATTTCACCTGAATCTCATTCATTTACGACATTTTCCCAGCTCCGCAACTAATATATCATCCCTTGCGTCAATCAAAAAGGAGATTTCCTTTTTAGCCCAATATATGAACAAGCTATCAGTTCCACTCCTTTCCAGCTCTTTTCCAATTTAACAGGGATTTCAAACACAAGACAACGTTCTTCTGCTGTTTCTTCCCATGCACACAGGTAATCTACTTTACACGTGATTTACGAGTCTAAATAAAGGTTTTGTATAGTCGATGCTGAATATTATCCTATGTGCTTTGCCTAAGATACAAAAAGAAGGAATATGAAAAAAAGTTTCATCAATGGTGGTATTAAAATGTTCTCATTTCGTTGTCTGTAGCTGATACATTTTAAAATTTTCGAAGTGATTTCACAGTACTAATAACTATGTGGATATGCACTGGAAAATTTCAAACTGCCAAAGTTACATAAGGATGTGTCTTTGTCAGTGAACTTTGCGTGATATTCTACTTAGTGATATTCTTATATTATATGGTGATATTCTAATCATCTCAGGAATTCGGTAAAATAATTGTTAACACATTTCTGAAGCCTACGCCGCTGTTGCACATGAGCGTAAGATATTTTCTTACACTAAGGGTCTGTTCACATAGAAGTCCGGTAGCGGAAGCGTAAAAGGAAAGATGGCGCTGAGACGGAAATAAACCAATCATAGGCGTTAAAACTTTCGTTGCTAATCGTTTGGAGGTTTGTCATTGGTTAAATATATTTCAATACTTTAACGCTTTCGCTACCAGACTCCTATGTGAACAGGCCCTAAGGGCCTGTTCACACAGGAGTCCGTTGCATTGCGTTAAGGAAAATATGACGTTAAGACGAAAATAAACCAATCATAGGCGTTAAAAATTTCATTGCTAATCGTTTGGAGGCATATGATTGGTTTATTTTCGTCTCAACGTCATCTTTTCCTTAACGCAACGCAACGGACTCCTATGTGAACAGGCCCTAACGGTTCGAGCAAGAAAAATATATCTTACGAGAGAGTGCAACAGCAATAAATACAACCTTACGGTACAGTTAAAATCCAGAGTGCAATGTTATGTCTACCACAGTTACCGTATACCCACTGACATAAGCTCTGACTAAAATAATTGAGAATTTTATTGATGAGGTGGGAAAATATTTACGAACCAATTTGTATATATATGTATATAACTCTAATGTTACGAAACACTCCTCTCTGCAAACGAAACTCGCATTTTTATCAAACTTACTGCTATATCAGTTTAATACTGCTCCGCGCATTCCTCCCTTTCACAAACAACTTTGACATCTCATCTAAACTCCAAAGCTCTGCATTTCCACTGTTGTCCACACCATGCGAAATGACATTTCTTTCTTGCCCTAATATACAATACGTACTTTTTTGATAGTTAAAATTATTTCCCAGATTTAGAATGTTTACAGGTAAACACAAAATAGAAAAGCCTCTAGGGCTCCGCAGATACCGATGTTATGCTAAAGGGAATTTTTTTCAAAGTACAGGTATATGTTTCTGTATCTATATAAATAAAGCAAAGTGTCTCTATGTATGTATGTATGTATGTATGTATCGTATACAAATCTACATTTCTTGACGAATCTGGTTGAAACCTTGTATACTTATGTTTTGAAGCCTTAGGATAATTCTAAGATAAGTTTGGAAACTTTTAAATAATTATAAATAAATACAGTTTTTAAATAATATTTCATCTCCAGGCGTTAGAATCAATCATGCGATGATTGAATCTGCGCATGCGCACATATTGGATGTTAATTATAGATGTTGTGAACGCATGGATTTCAATTTCTTTAAATATATTCTCACATATTATTCTTATTTTGTAGTTATTTGGTGTTATAACTGAAATAAACCATTTTCCAGATTGTAACAAGATGGAATACGCCATTTTCAACATCGTACCCCGTTGGAACAGCTTTGGTATAGTAGAATTCGTAGGTAAGACTGTATAAGACGGTCAGATTTGGCAACATTTGGCTCGATTTTTTTTCGCTAAAGACTAGGCGCGTCTTATTACTTGCCGTAAAGAAAAACTCGCCAACGGATTGGTGCGTTTCAGGGTTTGCTAGAAATGAAAAACAAACCCCATAAAATAAAACAGCGAACAAACACAACAAACATGCTACAAAATCTAACAAATAAAATCTTTAATTAATATATATATATAACTTTTTACTATTAATTAAACTGTCCAGTACCTATATAATTAAATGCCCAATAAGGGTGGGAGGGATTGGATCCTCAGACTTCGTCAAGAAAAGTCACATGAAATGAGCTCCTGTTGTATGGACATTTCTATGAGAATCTACGGGGAAAATGTTATACTTTTTCGGCATTTGTTATTCAGCTTTTACGGCAAGAGTTTCTATATAAACAAACATCGCAACACAAACGAATGATAATATACCATATTGAAATATTTTTCGCCCCAAAAAAAAATTTTTCGCCCAAATTTCCCCGGCACAGGATACGGAACTCTTCCCAACACACAAACACCATCGAATAATTCACAAAATTTAAACTCACCTATCTAATTGGTCGAAAAAAATCACCTGTCAAAATCATGTGATACTTCCGTCACGAAATAATCTCATGACATATACGTCAGAAGTTTGCAGTAGAAACAACCTTGGCGCCATAATCGTCCAAGCCTGGCAACAAAAAACTCTCGCTAAATTGGCGAAAAATATACCTGACCGTCTTATACAGTCTAGCCGACTAACCTAATTCATAGTAGAAGTAAACCATTCTTAGAAGTAATGGTTTAAAAATTGAAAAATTTAAATGTAAGGGATGCGTATCTCAAAAAAACCCAAACAAACAAACAAAAAAAAAAATAGAAATTGGCAGAAGCACAAAGATTTACGTCCAGTTAAATTCCTATAGTCAAAATGTCCGTTCAATAGTAAAACTATAGAATTGTTAACGTTTGAAATTACCAAGTGATTAAAATCAAATTGATTGGCCTTTAGATATTGTTTCCGACAAGCGCGTTCTTTAATTCCGTTTGAAATTACTAAGTTATTAAAATTAAATTCATTATAGATATACCACGTGATCTCTACGTAGAGACACAGCAAAAAACAGCTCAACAAACACGAATAAGAAACCACCATAAAAACATCGTAACACAAACGAATGATAATATACCATATTGAAATATTTTTCGCCCAAAAAAATCCCCAAATTTCCCACACAGGATACGGAACTCTTCCCAACACACAAATACCATCGAATAATACACAAAATTTAAACTCACCTATCTAATTGGTCGAAATAAATCACCTGTCAAAATTATGTGATGCATCCGTCACGAAATAATGACATGACATATACGTCAGAAGTTTGCAGTAGAAACAACCCTGGCGCCATAATCGTCCAAGCCTGGCAACCAAAAACTCTTGCCAAATTGGCGAAAAATCTACCTGACCGTCTTATGCAGTCTAGCCGGGTATAGTTTCACAGATAACGGACTGGCTCAGCACTTTGAAATTACAGTTGTAAGTTCCATCAACAGTTGTCAAATACAGAGTAAACACATCATGCTTACACCCTCCTGTGTTGTTTCCACCAAACAAGGAATGTTGAAGATATTTACAGCCTGCAGATTGGTATCTCATCTCTTTAGCTGTGTCTTTTAACATGTAAGAACGCTGTGAAGCAGAGTCAATTATCGCTCTTGCTTTACGTTTTCTCCCATTTCCTCTTACTATCATGGTCAATGTTTGTAACATGACGTTAGGAGTTTCAGACATATTTGTCGGTGCTTGATCAGTTTCTGGAACCTTCTCTGGTAACACAGAATCTATTCTATTGGATGAAGAAATTTGTTGATGCATATTCCAACATAGTAGAATGTGGTGCCTCTTTCCACAACTCAAACACCCTGCTTTCACATAACATTTTCGAACTTGATGTCCGGGCTTTATACATAGATAGCAGCCGTGTGCTCTTTGTGCGAGATCTTCTCTATAATAACACAGGAGCTTCTGAAACATTATAGGTTTATTCACATTAAAAACCAATTCATAAAGTAATATCTTAGGAGCCAAGCACTTACATATCACATAATATCACACATCTCATAATAAGAACACCTTAACTAAAAAATATATCGTTTCCAAGCAATAATTAAAACTTGCTGCCAAAAACAACAAGTCCCAATTATTGCTGATTTGAAAGCTCGTGAAACATGGGTAGTATTATAATAATATACAGATACAACTCTCAACAGTGCTAGTCTCTGGAACCAGAGTCTGCGATGTCCAATCTCTCGGTAGGCATGAATGCTCGTAGCCTTTCGGAATAGGTTTAAGGCTGTAGGTCTCTGCTTGTTTAGAACAGATGTCCATAGTGCTCTCAACCAACCTAAGATCGTTTAGTACTTGTTAACCACTGTAGTGTTACAAGTCAGCAGATTTCGTGTAATAGAGTACTTCTATAGCTTTTTACTGCTCTTTAAACCATAAAAATATGCAAATTTATCGATATTTCTAAAGTGGATGTCATCCACAGAGTTTGATGTCTGATGCAGATTTGTGGATCTTTCCTCTAGTGTCTCATAACGTATGGGAGGTCCTTTGACTCTTTGGACGATGCAGTTTTCCAAATGAATTGAACGTTCAATAAAGGGGAACCAAAAATAAAATTGCTTGATACCCGTTGACTGATACAGATTCATAAATTAACCAGTATCTGTAAACTGTATTCTATCAAAGTTTACTTGGAGTCCCTTGGTCTGTAAAATGGATATGTGGAGGCGAACAATCAAATTTAACTACTTGTGGTGACATATCATCGTTCAGCAGAGCAGGAACAGAAACTTCTCAACTTTGTTTTTGACTTTAAAAATTATTACCATTTTATTATTATTCTAACTCTGCCTTTTATTGGTGATAACTGCGCACGTAAATATGGTTGGCTGTAAATAATTTATTTAACTTTTATGTCGTGTTGTAAATAAATAGTATTTTTCTAATTTGTCTTATGACCAACATGCTCAACACATAGCAAAAACCTATATACTTAATGGCAATTCATCTGAAGACAATTTATGCGCCCTCATTGATCCAAATTCTCAGATTAGACAATAATTTCATAGAGTAATGTCACTAAGTTTGTTTTGTTAAGTGAAACCAAACCTTTCAAATATTGAAAGCAGAATTGCTTTTCATATAATACTAGCGGCCCGTCCCGACTTTGTCCGGGTTGAACAAAATATTATACCAATAAATTTCCAGTTGATAGCCAATAAATTGTAAATCTTTTTTTACCTTAATAATAACCTAAATAATACCTTAAATTAATTTTACGTTAGTTAATAATTAAAATAAATTTTTTTAAAGAAAAAGGCGTGCCGGAGAACGGCTAGGACACCGTTCGGAACAACAAGCGGTAGAATACTGTAGCGGAAACAATGGAGATTGTTAGGATTAAGCCCCTAACTTTATTTCTACTGATCAGATATACATAATATATAGCCTATGTCTATCTGGAATAATGTACCTTTCAAACAGTGAAAGAATTTTTCAAATAGGTACAGTGGTTCTGAAGATTACCTTCCACGTACAAAATCGCTCTCTCTTTATATATAAGTATAGATAGCACCACGCTAAGGATCGTTGAAGACTTCGGCACAAAAAAGCGGTAGAGGACAGTAGCGGTAACAATGGAGATTGTTAGGATTAAGCCCCTAACTTATTTCTACTGATCAGATATACATAATATATAGCCTATGTCCATCTGGAATAATGTACCTTTCAAACAGTGAAAGAATTTTTCAAATACGTACAGTGGTTCTGAAGATTACCCTCCACGTACAAAATCGCTCTCTCTTTATATATATGTATAGATAGTACCACGCTAAGGATCGTTGAAGACTTCGGCACAAAAAGCGGTAGAGGACAGTAGCGGTAACAATGGAGATTGTTAGGATTAAGCCCCTAACTTTATTTCTACTGATCAGATATACATAATATATAGCCTATGTCCATCTGGAATAATGTACCTTTCAAACAGTGAAAGAATTTTTCAAATAGGTACAGTGGTTCTGAAGATTACCCTCCACGTACAAAATCGCTCTCTCTTTATATATAAGTATAGATTAAACCGTAATCCATCTAAAACTGCTTGATGCCCATTAAGTGATAAAAATATGCGTGCCAATCAATATGCATAAACCAGAAAAACGGAAATAAACAAAACTGATAACATGAGAATTATATGTGATATATTTTTACAATTTTATACATATTTTCTCTTTTTTAGTTTCTTATCCCCGAAGCTGATTTGATAAACACATACGCTTAATTGAATAAGACAGGGTAGCTACATATTGACACCCTTATGACGTCGGACTTCGACTGAGTATCTCGTAAAATTCACGCTGATCAGTGACACTCCACTCTCACCAAAACACAGGCACGCATTAAGTCACGCCTCTCTTTCATCTTCAATTTATAAAACATCGAGTTAAAACTACACCATTAGGATATAGACTCCATGAATTTAGTTATCTTCTTCTCTTAATAAGTTGCATACAAGCAAACAAATGCATGATTCAAATTGATAGGTCTTTTGAGCGTATTATTTATGTCTAGAAGAAAATTACTGGAGTTGCCATTTGAATGTTAAGAAAGGGACAGGCATACAGTTTTAAATTTTCCTTTCCAATGAACTCTAAAACACGATGAAATATATTACTTTCATAAACAGGTAATTTAAGACTCGACGAGAAATGAACACCCATACAAGCATTCGATCACCACCATGTCTTCCCTTGGGCACAATGGATATATAATTAATGTGGGAAACTTCAGAAATATTTATGAATTTTATGACGTCACACGTTTTGGGGAATCCCTGGTAATGAGTTTGCAGATAATTTATCTAAGAAAGGTACTTCAGTAATCCTTACTTCAAATAGACCAGTTCCATACCATCCAATGAAATTATTCATTCGCAAAACTATGAGGATGTATTTCACCAAGGAGAGATTGAGAGAAATCACAGTAAGGGCCTGGCTTGACAACACGAGATATGTCCCAAATGCCCCCAGGTGTGATGCTGTGGCGTCTTTTCGCCAGATCACAGGCCATGAATGCCTCGCTAAGCTCTTAATCGAGTTAGGTATAAGGCGAAACGTCGCAACGTCACTGGCTACGTCAGTTTTCGTCTACTATAGATCACGTGATTATCGGGTGGCAGAAAACAGAAGCCGTTCCTATGCGTTTGCATGTGTTTTTGGACGATACCTTCATTTTGAGTTAAATAATTTAAGTTTATTTATAAAATTCCTCATATTAATTGTATGTAACAGGTATTTTAACACTTTTTTTCAATATTTCGCAAGGTTTAAGAGAATATAATCATTCTTTCGTTGAGAATGATTATTATTATGTTGAGATATGTATAGATATCAGGATAAGTTACTTCAGGCCAGCGTCTTGTATCGTAACTCCAGTCTTCCTCTGTCAATAAATACGGGTCACATACCGAATAAACCTTTCCGGGCTGTATCTGAATGTTTAATTTAGTGATATACCTTTGTTTAGATACCGTATCTAAAGACTTTGCGTAATCTGAGAGCATTTTATTCAACAAGCTGTAAGAATGCTCATTGAACGCCATGTTAAATTATGCAATGCTTTGCCACTCCTCGCCAAACAAGAATTAAAATCTACAAGAGTTGAGATGTGACATGCTGCGAGACACCGCCCTATATTTGAAACACATTAGTATCCACTGAGCAGTTTATTGGAGGAAATGGACATCCTGCATTTGCACCGCAGACTACCTCTTGTGCTGGAGATATGTTCAAGTGGTATTGGCCAGTGAGAAATGCTGAAAATGCTGATTTTCCTTTCTTACTTTTTCTTTTTGTTCTTTTGTATTTTTTTGTAATGCATTTTTGTAATCTTTGGATTCTGCTTGCCACTGGACATAAAAAATGACGTCACACAGTATTACCATGGAATACATATTTTTTTCTTAACTCTGCAGGAAAATTGGCTACGTTGCTTTCTTAGGCAGTTTATCACTTCGATAAACTCCTCGAGATTTTTTTTCAGCAGAAAAAATCAAATATTAACTCTAACCACTTATAATTTTTTCAACGAACCGCTATAATGGGATTCTTATTATATAACCATTCCTAGATGCGTCAACAGTTTTTAAAGAGTTGTAACAAAACTAAAATACAAGATATTCATGTTATCAACAAGTATTTAAACCCAGTCAACAATCTACTTATAGAAATATCCGAATTAATCTTCCCCAGAAATCTCTAACAAATATTTTTCGATCCAGAAAACTGACAGTTTTACTACACAATACATAAAATTTCCCTGAAGGTTGATAAAAAATTTTGTCTGACGCTTTCTCATAACATCTGTTCCCTGCATCAGTAGCCAAAATCGACATGTCTTCCAGAATTCAAGAACTAGCTGTTCCCAAGGGGTCGCAATGTCCGCTCTGCGAGATATGCGGCCAAAAAGCGACCACAAAGTGCGAAAACTGCAAGTCCACCCACTACTGTTCGGAATACCACAAGACGGTGGACTTGAAATCTTTCCACCCGTCCGTGTGCGAAAAAATCGCCTACATTCGAAAAGATCATCCCCTGCCATTCACAGAGGAGGACCGGCGACTGGCAGACGACGAGCTGTTGAGCAGGAAACGGGAAATACAGGAGCTCGCCGGGATCACAGCCAGAAGGTGGCTGCTCGAGGAAAACGCGGAGTTCGCCTATCCCGCCGCCATGAGCGCCCTTCACATCGCTAAAGACCTGGACGGGCCCCGGAATATCGGGGTGGTGCATCCCACCTGCCTGGTGTCCGAGTCTTGCCTGAGGCTGGGAGACGTCCGAGCCGCCCAGGACTACATGGTACTGGCGAGCTGGGTGTCGCAGAGCTACGACCGGATCCCACCCGCCGCGGTCGCCACTCTGCAGAGGTTGGTGGGTCTCGTCTGCATGGCCACCGGAAAGTGGGCACAGGCCAGGGGGGCCTTCGCCGAGCACCTCTATGCCGTCGCCGTCGAGCACGGCCCCTCGGACATGCGCATGGCCGTGGCCTACGGCCTCCTGGGCCTGACCCTACTGCGCTTCGACAGAGAGGGTGGCGCGGCGGCCAGCTTCCACAGGATGGGCGACCAGTGGCTTCAGTACCTGCTGGTCCAGTTCGAGATGAAGACGATCCGGTGCGCCACGGAGGCCGAAGTGCTGTCCGACGAGGGGACGCGCGCCCTGGAGTTCCAGTACCTCGAGAGCAAGATCGTGTTCAGGTGGGTCTACGAGGCGGTCAGGAAGCTGGGAATGACCGCGACCACGGACCTCATCAACTTCAAGATCCTGTGCGTGCAGGCACTGTCGCAGATCAGGGACGGTCGGCCGGGAGACGCCGTGGTCTACAAACACGAGGCGCTGGCCACTGCGACTCGCACCAAGCAGGACAAGGCCGTCGCGAAAGACAAGGTGCCCGTTCTGATCGAAGTCCTGGGGGAGGACTATCTGATGCGGTGGGAACGGAAGCACAATCGGCCGAGAACGGTTGCGACAAAATACTTGGAGATGATCAAAGCGATTAACGTATAGGCAATTCCAATCCGACTTATGGTTTAGGAATTTTCGCCAGTGGGCAGGATTGCTTGATAAAATCTTGGTCAGTTTTTAGTTTCTCCATTGATTTTCGCAAAAGATGAGCAGAAATTTTATTTCTTTTTTCCCTTCGCCGACCTACTTTGAAGACGGTCTCAAATTTTGATTTATAAAAGAACTTCAAAGTCATTAAGAATAAAGAACAAAATTAAAAAAAAATATTGAAACACAAAAGAAACATTCTTTAGTTGTGCATGATTTGTATAATTATATAGTCCCCAAGGGGGAGCAGTCTCATATCCTGTGCCGGAAAATTTGTCGATGTTTTCGGGCGATAAATATTTCAAAATGGTGTATTCTCATTCCTTTCTGTTTTGATGTTTTGACTGTGTTTTGATGGGCTTTTTTAATTCGTGTTACTGAGGGTATTGAAAATTTAATGCCTAGTAGCTGTTTTAAAAAGGATGACGAAATACCTCTTCTAGAAAATGATTTAGATGATCCCGATTGGGAAAATCTGTAATTTGAAAAAAAAATTACGTTTATTAGTCTGGGTTTAACTTTTTAAAAACTGTAAATGCTTATAAAATCTTACGACATTTTATGTAATACTTTTTACTGTGGTTTTTGCTTCGTAATGTATTTTTTAATATTTAGTTATTTTTTTGAGAATTTTGAACTTTTTGTTATTTTAATCTTTTTTATTTTAATCCACGGCATTTCTTCAGTTATACGGCACTTCAACTACTTTTTAAACCATTAGTTTTTCACACTAATGTGATTATTTTTAAAAAAGGGAAATGCTTTTTGTGGATATTTTCACTATAAGAAATTTTATGTATTGCATTTTTGGGGGATCTCGATTTTTTTTTTTTAAATGGCAGATGCAATTGAGAATACCCAAAATCTCTTCCATAATTATTTCTTCAAAACCTTGCTTTCTGGTAAGTTATAAAATTCTATTTTGTTTGTATTTGTTTTTTTTAAGACTAAGTGACACCGAAAAAATGGCGTCGCTTAGGTAGGTTGCATTATTCTGAGTTTTCCACGTTTGGCGGAAAACTCAGAAACCGCGCCAAATAGCATAGGATACGGAACTCGGCCCCTTTAAGGGCTTGTAGCGGCCCAGTGGTACAGCGCGCTGGTTTTCAGTGCTGAGGGTGCTCGGGTCGAATCCTGGCGTCGCGCCACGAAAAATGCCTCTGTTCGTGTCGTCCCTTCATAGGGGGTGATGCTGTCCACCTATAGGGTGTCCCCACAATAAAATGGGCTGTAAAATTGCGGCGTAGTATAGGCGAATGTTTGACGACAAGTGCCTCCGCATTGGAAAAAAATATAGTCTTTAAACTATAATGAAACATTGGTACTTTTCCGTTATAAGCACTACAATCATTTTGACACCAATTTGGCGCATTTTCAAAAATCGCCGCAACGAGAGAAAAGTAACGCGATATAATCACACTAATGATTGGCAGATTACAATACTAGAATACACAAAAAAGTGAGATTCAAGGATCACGATACGATATGAGGACGATTATTATCGTGATCATGGAGATAAACAAACTTCATGGAATGCCGTAATTAAATACGCCTGCTGTAGTTTGTAGATCTTTCTCTCAATATGTGTTATTTAAGATAAAATAAATATTATTGCATTTTTCTGATCCGTAAACTTCATTATTTGTGGTTGTCAATATACCTTTTGCGTAAAATCCGGAGTTATTTTGAGCTATTTCGTTCGCCAATTAGGTCCTCAGACTTCGTCAAGAAAGGTCACATGAAATGAGCTCCTCTTGTATGGACTTTTCTATGAGAATCTACCGGAAAATGTTACACTTTTTCGGCATTTGTTATTCAGCTTTTACGGCAAGAGTTTCTACATAAACAAACATCGTAACACAAACGAATGATAATATACCATATTGAAATATTTTTCGCCCCCAAAAAGTCGTCAAATTTCCCGGCACATGATACGGAACTTCCGAATTGGGTAAATTGGTAATTTGGTATACACAGAATTCGCTTACAAAGTTTACGCTATTTTCCTTATTGTATTATTTTAAAATTTATATTGTATTGTTTTTAAATTTATCTTTTGCAAAATTAAATTTCTATGTAATTCATACGATATTTACTATGCGATGTTTGGCTAGGCGACAAAAAAAGTCACCAATACAAAATATCGCCAATGGGGTCCTATATCGAAGCTGTACCTACTATTAGTTTGGATTATAATTAAAAAAAAATTTTTTTTTTAACCTATGGCTTTATTTGGAAAATTAATCCATATTTACAGGCAACAGAAACAGCAAAGAACTAAGCATTGAACAGATGCATAAAGTACAACAGTGAACAAAGTCAGATAAAAGGTGTTAAAAGTTCACAGAAAGTTCATGAAATCTCTAGCGGTGAGCCTGCAGTCAGAATTGTTACTTATTTAGCACCACCCAGGAGGCACGTGTGATTTAAGAATATCACGGACGTGAGCAACATTACCTCCCAGGATTATTAATTTTATTACTTATTTTATGCAATTACTTTATTTAAATTGGGCTCAATCCCAATACACAGTGCAGCATATTTTTAAATTTTTGCGAAATTGGCGATAAAATGCCAAATATGGTTTGTGTTTGTTAATTGCTTTTCAGTTAACTGTTTATTGCTAAGTTGGTTCGAGATGTTGTTTTTAAATATCAGGGGAGATTTTAAGATGGGATGATATTTTTTGAATTTTTGTGAGCGTAGCGGAGTGAAGCAAGGGTATTTGAGCGAAGCGAAGATCCCGTATTCGCCTACGAGTTTCATAAAGCCAGCAGTAAGTTTGCTTTCCAATTCATTTGCTCTTTCTTGGTCGCCACATTTGTTTACATTTCGCAGTTTAAGCATAACAGGTCTCCGAACGGGATTTTGGCGCCAACTTTTCGCCAAATTTGGGATGGCACCGTGTATTGGGAATTAACCTTTAATTGTAATTTTCATCTCAGTTTTATTTTAGGCAAACTTTTTCAGTTGGTAATTTAATTTGTTTTTTGTTTTTATATAATTTTGAAACATACTTTTGATTTCATTTTCAGTAATTTTGCACTTTCGATTTTAAACTCAGTTTTAAGGCAAACTTTTTCAATAATTTATTTGGTTTAAGAAAAATCAAGAACGAGAATTGAGATTGTGTAACATTTAAAGAAATTCAGGAAAGGCAAGGATTCTGAAGCATTGCAAGTTAATTGTCTGAGATGAATGCACTATGTCCCACAAAGCCGAATTCGAAGACTTGATGTCACATTGAACGATGATTGCTGAAGGGAGCGGGTCCCTAAGCCGACCGGATAGACGGGCGAAGCCCGGCTAGTATGTTTCTAATCATAGATTAGCCATTGCATATTTTTGTTTGTTTGTTTGTTGTTGTTTGTTGGGGGGGGATATGAAGGGAGAAGTTGAGAATAAAGAGCATTGTTTTTAAAATTTAAATATTTCCCACACTTTGCTTTACAAACATTAAATAATTGATTGTGTACTGCTACAAAATTAAGTTTGAAATTTTAAAATACAAAGATTTTCGAAAAACAAGTGCAGACAAAACAATTACAAAACATGCATTTGCTAATCTGTGATTAGAAAAGTACTGAGAGGAAAACTCTTTATAACTTAACAAGATCTCAACCAGATCAAGAACCAAATGCATTGCACTAAGACTCTGAAGATAGTTGATAGCGGTAAGGTCATTTTTAACGTAGGATTACGTTCCTCCATAACCGTCCTCTGGAAAGTAAAATTTCAGGCGCTAAAACCGTCCGATCATACCCCGCGAGTCATAATTTTGGCAGTGCGCCAAACCCAGTTTGTATCGCTTGGACAAGCAGTAAGCAGTTAAACAGAAAAGTACCAAAATGCTTCAAAATGTTGACATATATATATGTATATATATACATAAGTACATGTATATAAATACATATATACATAACACATCCATACATATATACATACAAAAGAGATACAAAACAACGATAAGTAATCCTACGTTAATAACCCGCGGTAGTTTCGTTAGAAGAGACTACCTGAATATTTTTTTTCCTTACATGAGGGTTGATTAGACCGAGACCTACTACTTAAAGCTGATTCCGAAAGGCTACAAACATTCATACCAACAATGGACCCACAGACTCTGGCACTGAATACCTAAGCCCTAGCCATTCGGCCATCTCCCGGCTCTTCGAAGATGGTGTCATGTTAGCAGAACAGTTGTATGCAGTTGTTCCCTAACTGGAAGTTCACTTTAAATATTTCTGGATTCTTATATTTGCTTAAGATAAGAGGAAAAAACTACAAATACAGGTTTGATATCTAAATTCTATAATTTTTGGAAAACTATAACCTGTAAAAAAATACCTAGCAGAAAGATGAAAAAGCACAATTTTCATTCTCTATTTAAAAATAAACTAGTTGATACCTGTCAAAACATGACGAATAGATAGTAAATAAATGTACTAATACACAAATTATACTCAACACATCATTGCCAAATGTTGATAATGATAATAATGCGCAGAAAGAAATCAATGTGTTTAAGCGGCCTTGTGCTTTGTGAATATCTAAAGCCAGGTTTAAAAATTTCACTGAGCATGCGTAGAAAGCATTTTTTTAAAATGTAAATTATCACTAATTAAACAGCGCGAAATAAACAATTTCCATGAGGTTTAATCTCATATTTCCCAAACATAATTATCATAAAAATAAAAATGGCAGAGATAGATCTAGAGAGACTCCTCGGAATAAACGTGTTTAATCATTAAAACATGTCACTGAGCATGCGCAGAAATCAATTTTTAATTGTAAATTATCGCTAATTAATAGAAATTGCGGTTACAGAAACAAAATTTGAGAAATCTACAGATTGCAATCTTTCGTTTAAGACCAAAATGAAGTAAATTGATGCAGTAGTTTTCTCTCACGGGCTGCCCAAAATTTAGGCTTAGCAACTTAAATTTATAGATTGATCTTCATTTAAAATTAAATTTTAAGAGGTGAGCAAAAATTGAAAAATCAAGAAAAACTGTATTTGTAAGTTTAACACATATATGTGCAAAAAGCAAAATCTGCAAATATTTAAATTCGGATTAGCAATACTAGAATATCTTCCTCGTGGTTTTTACATTAGCTTCAAAACCCAGGCTCATTACACCACCTAACAAGCGTCTTCGAAAAAAAAATTCTGATTTCTAATTTCTTTTGTCTATAAAAACAGTTATTTATAGAATATAAAGCTAATCATAAAAAAATAATATAACAAGGAACAGAGCCGGACAGATAGGTGAGGCGGCTGTATGACGAAATTCGTAAAATTACACAAACATAAGTGAATATTCAGGCTATTTTTTATACACTGCTGAATATGAGATTACGACAAATGAATTTTGAAAGCATATTTCCAAGCATTGTTGTAGCTCTTACACTGCGAGCACACATTCGCGAAACAGAGAGCGAAGTGTAGGGGAAAGTAGTGATTTATTGGTCCCGTCGCTGAGAGGAGGTTTTATGGCGTCCCTCGTGCCTTTGATCATTCGTACTCAGACCGCCCCAGAGAGCGGTTTTAAGTCGAATGATCAAAACGACGAAATACTTCTCCCACGTTGGGGAGGGGACTAATAGACACCAAAATGTGTCAAGAGGCGACGGGGGGAGCTTATTCGCTTGTATGTAGATGCGCCTTAGAATTCAACTTACGCTAACTGAAACTGTAGCAGCTTCTGAGCGCAATTTTTCTAAACTGAAAATATTAGAGAATTATCTACGAACAATAACCCAAGAGCGATTGAAAGATTTAGTAATAGATTCTATTGAAAAGGCGGTATCTAAAACAGTTAATAATAGAGATGCAATCAAGCGAAATTCTGCAATAAAGGCCTAAAAAATGATTTAGTAATTATTTTTACTGCATAACAAATTATATTTAAAGTTATTTACTTTTTCTGCTCTTTTCAAGTTCTGTATTTTTTAAATGTTTATATATTTTTAATAAATAAAATTTTTTAATGAATACTATTTTTTTCCAAAATGATCATTAATCTAAAATTAGACTATTTCTTATAGAGATACGTTCATTAATTAAGAGTCTTTAAAAATTTGGAAAGGCTCCGTTTTTAAAACTTGCCTCAGGTGCCACGATGGATCGGCCCGGCTCTCAGAAGGAACATAAGAATAAATTAAATTTTGGATATAATTCATAAATCAAAATAAAAGTAATAGAGAGAATTATTTCAATTTGCATTGTGCGAAAATTGACTTTTGCTATTTTTAAATACACACATTTATTACTATATACTGCAAAAATCTTTCGGCACTCACTTCGAAGCTTTATACATTTAACTTCTCCATTCAGTGACTTTAAACCATGCGCGCTTTCAAATATGCGTGAACTTGCTTTCACCTTACATCACAAACACTGCGAACTGTAATTGGATTTCGCAACTGTCTTTCTGATGTGAAGGTGATAGAAACGTCTTTCGTTTGATCTTTTCTTTAAGTTTAAATGCTTACTTCGCCCTTGGATACGAAAGAAAAGTCAACGAACGGATCTGTTTTTTTTTTTTTTTTTTTTTTTTTTGCACATGGTCTAGATAGAGACTTTTATATGGCACATGCATCACGGCATATGTTTGAGTGTAGTCTGTGATTGAATTTTACTTTTCCCTTTTTTTAAGTAATAATGCGGGAGGTTTTGGAAGTTTTAGAGAAAATTAAAATTTTTTATATTATTTATTAACATAAACGAAGTTAACAAGAAAATTAACAAGCTATTTCAAGAAACAAAAATTATAAATAGCGCATTGATTAAAGAACCATGAAAAACCATTAAAACTTATTAAAAATATAAAATATTGGGTTTAATACCGATATCATTTGTGATCCTTCAGAAACATTGTCTTTATGTACTTACTATCTGAATCGCAGACCATTTAAGCCTGTCATTTCGATGACATGTGGCCAATCGACTTGAATTTAGCTGAAAGTCCGATATAAGGACTTTTTAAAGCCTTTCTAAAAGATTTGGTTTATAAAATACAAAAATGCACAAAAGGTAGTTGAAATATAATTCTGTATGATTAATGATCATAACATGAATGTGTATAGAACATTAATGTAAAATAAATCTTCGTCTCTTCAATATTTAAAACGGGTAAAACAAAATTTAAAGTCAACTTTTTATCCCAGGTAATTTATTATTTCATCTAAAATAATTACATTGACTAAAAGGTTTCACAATATAACCTCCTTTGTAGTAGCAGAACACAATCTAAATTCTGCTAAACATTTATTTTGGTTTCATTTGGCGTAAAAAAAGTACCACAATGAAATTATATTTCTGTTTTCATATTGAGATTTTTCCATAACAAATTCGTCTTAAATAAGTCTGAAGAGAAACTAGACCACACAATCTCAATTTATCCTGTAAATGTCAGAATACATGCAAATATTTTCTTTTCATCCGTTACTTAGATTTCACAATTGTATTGCTTATCTGTACAAGTAAAATTTACGAGCTAACGTTTATTAACATTGAGGTGTCAATAATTATCACTAAGGTTTCGAAATTCAGTTGTTTCAATTCTCCCGAGGAGGTTGAAGTAATTATTTCGCTTCCCAAACTCTTCAGGGCCATTATTACATCAGTACAATTTTTTATTACAATTTTTTTATATCTAGGTATCAATAATCTTTAGGTATCAAATGATCATACCATTGAGGTGTCAATTATAATCATTAAAGTTTCGATTCTCCCGAGGAGGTCGAAGTAATTATTTCGCTTCCCAAACTAACTCTTAAGGACCATTATTACACCAGTACAAAATTTTTTTAATTACGATTTTCTATCTAGATGTTAATAATGCTTAGGTATCAAATGATCAAAATATCTTTTGTGTAGAAGCACAGCTAATGTCTACAAATAAACGTCTTTCTAGCAGGACTGATTTCTTAGAACAATGTTTTCCGACGATTTATCTTTTCTGTCAGAAGATTCTGCTCTATTTTGTTGCGAGTCCGCTTTCTTTTGTTTCGAAAAACACATTGCAGATGACTATTTGCCCTTACACCAAGAGCATTTTTCACTTATCTTTGCCAATGGTTGTCATATTTTTCAGTTTTAAGTAACGAAAATATGTATCATTTGCTGGTAAAATACCTTTCCCTTCATTTAGGGAAATAAAATGGGCATGTACATTACAGGCAATAATATGATACTGCAGTTAAATTAGGGCACATTTTTCATCATGTTTTGTTTAACTCCTTGGCTCTATAGATACGTAGTTAGAACTGATATTAATTTTCTCCGTTTCGATTTGATTTCTCTCACGAATCAAGAACATTTTTTCCTTTCATTTTTTAATGGAAGATTTGATTTCTGGGTATTTAACGCCTAGTAGCATAAGAATTTTCTTCTGCAGCATAACTATTTGACAAAAATCTTTGACTCCTTTTAAGCTAGAATCCTTCGCATCTGCCCTTTAGCGTTTATTGTATCCCAGTATCGAATGAGGGTTTTTCACGATGACGGGACTGAAAAGATTATCGTAACTGTCAGATTCTACATCCTGAGATTCTTAGATTTTTATTTGGTTTGAACATAGGCGTAGTAGCGTCGGGAAGGGAACTTAACTTGAAATTAATTAAAATGTTAATAGAAGTTAAGTTAAAATCGGAAAATTGTAGAACACTTTTAAGAAAGTTGGTTTTTCTCCGCTTTTACAAACTGTGAAACTGAAGATTTCAATTATGTCTTTCGCCTTAAAATAGTTTTTAACAATGACCATAACAGTTTATACATAACAAAAATTCAATGCTATATTTTTTTCTCATTTTATTTATATCATATTCATTTTTCTTATTGTATAACTTTTGAACACTACTCAAAAATCAATTCCATTGTTATTAAATTTCATAAAACTCATAATATTTCATATTTTAAGGACCGTCCGGCGGTCAATGAGCTGAGCAGTACCCTAATTAAATTAAATTCGTCCCCCCCCAACTCCAACCCCCCCAAAAAGTTAGAAGCACGCTACGCCTATTGGTTTGAATGATATTCAAATAACTGTCGGAATTGTCGAATATATCTTAACGTTAGCATGTTGAAATATCAAACATCTCTAATTTATAAAACACCTTTTCATGCAAATCGTTGTTGCCGTAGCTGAACTATGTAGTTTTCTGAGGGAATAAAAGTAATTTGTTTAATAGTTTTAAATGTAGTTCAGCACATGTGAAAACCTTTTAAAAATTTAAAATCGCTTTTCTTTTGTTTAGTGTTTCATTACTGTTAAAAGATGTTTTAAAATGTAAGCCACTGGTTACCGACATAATAAAATTTGGAAATATAAGTTTCAAAAGGGTATGTAAAACCTTTTATATTGAATGATAACAGAAGGTAAATAGTGAGAGAGGGACAGTATTTATTACCAAGCAAAGGCAACGTAACTCTTGAAGTGCACATGCACAAAAAGTAGACACTCTATACATTTTTAACACAGACCGTTTAATTTTGATGTTACAGCATTGAGTAATTCTGTAGACCAAGGATGGCCAATTGGCGGCTTGGCAGGATTTTTTTAACCGCCCCACGGCACTAAAGCAATTCAAAAAGAACATATTGATATAAAAAAGAAAATATCACTCAAAATTTTAACTATAAAATTTCAGGTATACGTTATTGTTACTATAGAAATGTAGCAATCAAGTTCTCAAAAATATAGGTTTGGTGCTATGAAAATAGCCAAAGCGCTAATCGAAAGCTAAGAAATCGATTTACAAATGAATTCTAGAAAGTTTGACTTTCGTGACAAACGGTAATCAGGTACACTGAAGACACTGATAGTTAAATTCATCGGAAATTACAGGATGTAATACAAGATTGGGCGTATTTTCTAATTGCACTGGACAGAAGCACT
This sequence comes from Dolomedes plantarius, assembly GCA_907164885.2. Lineage (NCBI taxonomy): Eukaryota > Metazoa > Arthropoda > Arachnida > Araneae > Dolomedidae > Dolomedes > Dolomedes plantarius. Next base: position 106,665,043 of record OU015498.1, read on the forward strand.
GTTATTAGGTTTTTAGGTTTGGCTTAGTTTGGAGCGCTACCATCAACTTTTTGCTACACGAGGACTAATTAGACCGGGACCTAATGCTTAAAGTCGAATCCGGACGACTACAAACATCCATGCGAACAGTGGGACTCGAACCCACAGACGCTGGACCCGAATCTCAGCGCCCTAGTCATTCGGCCATCGTCCGGCCACCGATAGTAGGAGATGCAACTATTGATATTTATAGGAGCTATTACATATAATTTTGAAATATATGAAAGAACTTTTAGACGTATGCTCTTTACACGGATTACATTTGAATCTGAACTGAATTCATTTTGTTAAGAGAACTGACTTTGTTATATTTTGTATTTTTTAAATAAATGTTTCATCATCCAAAAATCAAGTGTATTTTTATTATACGTATAGGGTTTAAAAAAGTGCTTTTAAAAATTTCCATTTTGAATTTGTTAATTTCATACATATTTGTTACTACAAAATTACGTTCATATTTTTGGCACTTTTTTGGAAAGCGTATATACATTTTAATATTTCCAAAATTAATTTTTTATCAAGGAAACTTTTTTATCAAGAATTCAATTTTCTGGAAAATCAATTGTAGAATTTTTCCAATATTATGATGCAAATTTTTTAAAGACAATGTATTTATATATATCGTAAATAGTTTAAAGTTAAATATTTATAACTATTTTTAAATTAAAATGTTTAGGGCAATATGTAACTCTAATAGTTCATGATGACAATTTCACCTTTCGCACAGCAGACATCAAAATTCCTCCTAAATTACTCTTGGTCCGCTGTGAACTATATTTATATTTTCTTTCAAATGGCCCCCTTATTGTTTTGAGTTGACCATCCCTGCTGTAGACATAATATTGATAATCAATTTCCTGTCACACGTGACAGAGCGTATAAGGTGTAATGTCGTATTGGCAGTAGTTCTGAAACACAGCTCTCTGGAAATCATTAAAGTTTCAAATTTTTGGATGCTTCCATCTGACGAGATGCATATTTGGTTGCCTTTTCTGAGCTTTCTGTTGTAACCTTAATTACCTACCTCTTCAACAGCATCCAAAACCTTTGCTTGAATTTCTAAGTTTTAGGGCCTTAGGACCTGTTCATATAGAATCCGTCAGCGTCGTCGTTATTTGCACTGAAATATATTTAACCAATTACAAACCTCCAAACGATTAGCAACGAAATTGTTAAGGTCTGTGATTGGTTTAAAATATGTCAATACGAGTTATGCTGACGCTGACGAATTCTATGTGAACAGGCCCTTAGTCTCGGGCATACGAAAATTTAGCTATGGAAAAATGACATCTTCGAGATTTACATGCTTAATTAATAATAACGCTCATTGGTAGATTTAGCAAATTTGCGTCACAATGAGACAATTTTCCCAAGGCGAAATTTTCGTATGCCCCTAGACGAATACCCACAGTGGTCTTGCGAGAATTCCCTCTTTCGATAAACATGCTGAAGCATTAATTTTACTTGTAAGCTTCATGCTTTTAACGATAGAAACACAAAGAGCCCCAAACAAGAAATAACATTTCGATCTTCGTTATTCCCCGTCTTATATTTACCAATATTATTATTACCCAAACATCGCTTTATTTTTGTTATATTTAAACACCACTGTTCTCATCAATTTAATTATAGCAAGTAACATAATTTAAAATTTAGGGAAATATTTAGAGAAATTTAAGAACTCGGTTTTTCAAAAAGGAATTGTTTGAGAATCTCAACAGCGCTTGCAAAATAAAAATAGACTCTTGGAAAATGCATATGTATAATAAAAATCTATCTATTGCGACGGTGCAGTAATCACGTGACATATCCGATGACACAGAACCTCGTTACCATGAAGCTAAAGGAGGAGGAGTAGCCCAGTGTTGAAAATGTGTCTCACATTTGGTCGCAGCCACTAGGTGGTGCGCGTGCCGAACGTGGGGCTTTGACACGAAAACGCACACGCTTTAACCTTTTACCGCCGCACTATGATCGAAAGGTAACACAAACTATTTATTGATAAAAATCACACTAAAACTCAAACATAAAAACTATGAGTAATTTAAAAACAAATTGCAGATGATTTACAACATGTTCCCAAAAGGGAACACTGGCGGGAAACACTTAGTTTTTTCACGTTTTTATAAAATATGATCAACGACCTTGAAATTAAAATTTCGATTACTGTGTTCAATTTTTTAGTAGTTATAAGTAAATTTCTAAAAGTTATTCATAAATAACGCAGGTTAAGCAGAAAAATAATCGGGGTCTGCCCGTCAAGCCGTGGTGGTGCTCAAGAACTACGAAGCTTTCAAAAGAAAAAAAATTCAAGGCCTCGTCTCAAAGAGGCCTTGAATTATAAAATTCAATATAAAATTTTAGAAAATACACAAAACACAATTAACCAAGTAACTTCAAATTATATCATCTAGAAAATTATAATGAATTAATACAAAGAGAAATTCCAATTTCAACATACTCCTAAAGTCAACAAGTCCTTAAATGAAAAGTGTAACGCTAAATTTTTCCTTTTTTTTAAACATAAATGTATGAAGAAAATATTTACATTATATACAATACAGTTAAATTTTAATCGTTTAACTCAAGATTATATAATAATTGTACTGGTCGTTTTACAACACCTGTTTCTGTTTTTATGCTACAAGATCTTATTTTGCCATCTCTACCAGGAAATGCATCAATAATCTTTCCCAGTTTCCAAAAGTTTCTGGGTAAATGCTCTTGATGAATCAAAACAATATCGTTGATTTTAAATTCGCTAATCTTATTTTTACTTACCAAATGTGTAGATCTTAAATTCACTAAATATTTTTTCCACCTATTCCAAAATTATTGCATTAACCTTTCTCTATAATTAAACATTTTAACTAATAATTTTCTGGTAGAGAATTGACCTTCACAATGTAATTTTACTGCTGATAGATTAGTAACTCTTCTACCTAAAAGAAAATGAGCCGGCGTTAAACGAATCAGCTCGTCACTAGTGTTGTAAACATGAGTGGTCTGGAGTTTAATACACCTTCAATATCCGTAATGACAGTCTCCAGCTGCTCTCGTGTCAACGATGATTTTCCAAGAGTTTTTCTTAGGGCTACTTTTACAGAACGGATCAGTCTCTCATATAATCCGCCCCACCACGACGCCTTTTCAACAATATAGTTCCACGTAATTCCATGTGTAGAATAGAAGTCTTTTACATTAGGATCACTGATTGTTGACCACCAATATTTGAGCTCGAGTTCAGCTCGCTTAAAGGCATTGTCGGAGTATACTGTAGAACAGAGCTCCGCAACCTTTTATCTTCCACGGCACAACAACCATATTTTCGATAATACCGCGGCACACCACAAGTAGAAACTTGCAAATACATAAATTATAATAATAGGTATATGTTTTTATTAGATAAACAACACAAAATGGCTCTATGTATCTAGAGAATTACAATTATTTAAGTTTTACATAAATCATTTTGAACTGTACACCAACACAAAAACATAAATGTTATAGATTACAAGTACAGAAAAAGTTCTCTTTAAGTTTTAATATTAAAATTTGTTTTACGGTCTTTACTTAAGGCTAATTAATCAAAGTTAGTTTAAATATAATATCTAATTTATTAATGGGATATTTGAGCTTTTTTTGATGAACATATACATTTTATATTTGGCTCTATATTAGAAAGTGCTACCCGAAGTTCATGGTCAAGACCCTTTAAACACGATCATTTGTCATTTTTAATTAGAACCAGTGTCTTAAAACTGTTCGCATGCGTATGTCGTAGGAAAAGGGAGCAACATTGCTATGGCCTCAGAAATTTGAGAATATTCTTTCTTAACTGAAATCCAGAAATCAGAAAATGACATTTCACTGAAGTTTCAGCGTCCCGTCGTTCCTCAATTGTATAAATTCCCCTCGAATTTGAAGGGAAAGTGCTTCTTTTGAATTTTCGGCATCAGCTAGGAAAGTATTTCTTATCTAATTGTATTGCTTCGTATTAATTATGAAAAAAACAGTGATTAAATTTCTCTAAGAATAAATTTAAATGTGGTTGAGCCAGATTCAGAATTACTTGTTTGTTTTTAATCATGAACTTGAAAGTCCTTTGGAATATAACTAGACATCCTTTTTTGCAATTCTTTCGAGCTTATTTTTAAACCCCATTAACCTGTCGGAACACGTCAGATAATTTTCGCTTCAACCTTGCATTCTTTTATTCAGTTCATTCAGGTGCTGAAAAATATCAGCCATATACGCAAGTTTGGCCATCCAGTGATTATCTTCAAAAAGTTAGCGTAGTTCAGTCATATTTTGTTTTAACAAAAACTCACGAACCTCCTTTCGAAACATAAACAATCTAACCAAAACTTTGCCCCTGGAAAGCCAACTTACCTCAGTGTACTCAAGCATACTGTAGCGTCACGACAAGGCTGATAAACTCTCTGAGGCATTTTGAAGAAATTTCACAACTATTGATCCATACCAAGACAGACATTCCTTGCGAATCATAAACAATCTAACCAAAACTTTGCCCCTGGAAAGCCAACTTACCTCAGTGTACTCAAGCATACTGTAGCGTCACGACAAGGCTGATAAACTCTCTGAGGCATTTTGAAGAAATTTCACAACTATTGATCCATACCAAGACAGACATTCCTTGCGAATCATAAACAATCTAACCAAAACTTTGCCCCTGGAAAGCCAACTTACCTCAGTGTACTCAAGCATACTGTAGCGTCACGACAAGGCTGATAAACTCTCTGAGGCATTTTGAAGAAATTTCACAACTATTGATCCATACCAAGACAGACATTCCTTGCGAATCATAAACAATCTAACCAAAACTTTGCCCCTGGAAAGCCAACTTACCTCAGTGTACTCAAGTATACTGTAGCGTCACGACAAGGCTGATAAACTCTCTGAGGCATTTTGAAGAAATTTCACAACTATTGATCCATACCAAGACAGACATTCCTTGCGAATCATAAACAATCTAACCAAAACTTTGCCCCTGGAATGCCAACTTACCTCAGTGTACTCAAGCATACTGTAGCGTCACGACAAGGCTGATAAACTCTCTGAGGCATTTTGAAGAAATTTCACAACTATTGATCCATACCAAGACAGACATTCCTTGCGAATCATAAACAATCTAACCAAAACTTTGCCCCTGGAATGCCAACTTACCTCAGTGTACTCAAGCATACTGTAGCGTCACGACAAGGCTGATAAACTCTCTGAGGCATTTTGAAGAAATTTCACAACTATTGATCCATACCAAGACAGACATTCCTTGCGAATCATAAACAATCTAACCAAAACTTTGCCACTGGAAAGCCAACTTACCTCAGTGTACTCAAGCATACTGTAGCGTCACGACAAGGCTGATAAACTCTCTGAGGCATTTTGAAGAAATTTCACAACTATTGATCCATACCAAGACAGACAGAGTTCTAATTAAAAGCGAAGGCCAAATTTTTAAAACAAAAACTTAACAATTTATTAACAAAAATAATTAACATTTAAACAGTGCAACATATTCCATTAAAAATCCCGTGCAGATTCACAACGTACGGAGCCTAAAACACACATCCGCACAGGCCGCGTTCTCTAGCGTCTCTCTCTTCAATGTCTGGATTTTCAGACGGGGTGGAGGGGCCGGCAGATTATCGGATGACAGCTCTTCTTAGACGCCGAACTTTATTACCTTGCAGAAACGTTAGGATGACAGCTTTACTGGCTGCATTTCTGGGGGAAAAACGTTTTTTATTCTCCCCGCGTGTTCCGAACTGGGGGAACCGAGCAACACATTCCTTGAAAAATACGCAGCTGTGTTTCAAGCTCTTGTGGGGTCTCGAGAAAAAATAAGACCATATTCCCAGTACGCTACAGTTCCTCCACGCTCCAGAAAACTTTTTCTTCGCAGAAGAAAAAGTTTGTCCGTCGACCACACCTACACCACCAATAGCACAGTTTGTGCGCCGGCATACAGAGGAATTGAAACAAAAACACATAGCCAGCACCACCTTTAACACTCAAGTTGCAACCAAAATTAAACAAAGCACATAACCAAAATTTTGAAAATTTAATAACCTATTAAATTCGCGTTCAGTGCATTTATTTTGTACGGGATGTCATTTTCGATAAAAACACTTAAATTACACAATTCAATATTCATTCACTGATAAGAAACAAAAATAATACTAATAAACACTTAAATACACATACCAAAATACAATAATCATATACCTTTCTATTGCATGAAAAAAAATCAATTTAATAACACATACAAGCAATATAAGGTAAATCAACCACCTGTATATTTAATCTGGATTTTCAACATGGGCTATCCATTTATTCATAGTTAAAGGATACAAAAACATGATGCCCATATGAACCATATGTGGATGCATAATGCAACTCATTCCAGGCTTACAACCCGAAACGAAGTACAAGTCACTCAAATTCTCTCCCGACCGATCTACCTCCGAAATCAACTCTTTGCACTTCCTCATCACCTCTCCCGACGCAAGATGTTTACTTCCTAACCCGAAAGAAAAACCGGATCTCTCAGGATTGAATCATTTGGCCCTTGCAGGTAACCCTGATCTCCTAACCGAAATTTCAGCTTCTAAAACGACCACTGAATTCGGCATCTCTATCTCTATCGCTATCTCCTCTCCCAAATCCCTTTCTAAACTTAACACTCTTTTACTCTCATGTTCTTCTCTCATATCCATTACCCCTTTTTCAATTCCGAAATTTTTCTGCTCGTTTAACCTTAATTCGTTTAACCTTAGCAGAACTTCGTAACGGTTTTCTAGCTTTATGAGGCTGAAAAGTATAAACAAACGAATTTGAACAAGATACCATAATGAAAATAACTGAAGGAGCAACAGAAGTGTTACAAGACAGAAATGAATCTGGAGTAAATGTAGCTCTGGGGTTACCAAATTCCACATCCACATTGAACGCCAGACGTTCTCGCCAAGGAAATGAAGCCTCGTGAATGGTGAGATTATTCTATGACGTTACATTCTCTATCGTATGCTGCATTGTGCATCATTTACTAAATACATGAAACACCACATTTTTGTTGCTCAAATATGTCTACTCTTTATAAGTTATATAATTATGTTAATGATTTATGTCTGAAATGTACTTTTTATCAACTCATCGGGAAAAGTGCGAACTATATCGCAACGGCAGAATCATACTGCTCTAGCGTTCCGTTTGTATTCAGGTTAGCCTTGCCCCGAGTATATCTGAGGATTCATTGAGAACACCTGCCCGAAAAGCTGGCGGTCAGCTTTGAATCTTCCATTGATATTGAAGATTCATCTACGTGTAATAGAGCTAAAATGGTAGAAAATTGCACAGAAGCTTGCAATGACACGGTTGTGTACCTCAACTCTACGCTACCGCTTTGATTTCACGGCCTTACCTTTTTTAGCCAATTATATTTTTATTATAGTTTGCTGATGTTGGTCGGATATTATTCTCTTACTTGGCAGCTATACAAACAATAAAATAAGGCAGTATGAATGACGTAACTGCAATTTCGCTTATGTAAAGTGTTTAAATAACCGTATTCATATAATTTGCTATTCGCCCGTAGTGAATGTGCTAAAAGAAGCCATATTAATATATGAGTAGCCTTGAGCCCAGAGCATTACACTAATCATTGAGAAGGAAACGGCGTGCTTTAATGACGTTTAATGTACCTGTTCTTGTATATTCAAACTCGCTAATAAAGTTTTGTAGAACTACGAGCATTACATTCCAATATTTGTTCAAGTTCTCTCGAACGCCTGTTGAATTTAATACGGTGGAAAATTTTCTACGATCAATACTTTTCGATGCACTTAAGTTGTTCGGCTTCACAGTGTAAGGTTGTTAATAACATATGTCATCCAGTCATGGAGTTCGATATTTCTTCCCATTATATAGGGTTTCTGTGCATCTATATAATCATTGTTAAGGTCAATGTGTCAGCAGAGGCCTTCGTTTTAAAGTTGGAAAAAGTTGGAGTTTTATGAAAGGTTATGAAAGCAGGGCAGATGATTAAATATTATACTATAAATAAAACCCAGCTTCTAGTTTTTCAGGCTGCTGTGTTCTAACCCTAATGGATTCGCTCACATCAATGTTAACTTATGGAGAAAATTTGTCTACTTTAAAAAAAAAATAGAGAAAATTTACAGCTTCATAAATGCTGATTATATTATCCAATAAAAATGGCATTTTCAGATAGCCTGAACTTTTATGCACCTTGTAACAGGGTTCATTTTATAAATTTCGTCCACCAAAGGAATTTAGGAACGTTTAAAACACACTGTACCAGAATCCCCCCCCGAATAATTTAAATTTTAAAATATTTGCATTAAAAAGAAACAAACGAAAAATGCCCCAAGGTGTAAAATAGTTTAAGTCCTTTAAAGTTCTTTCTCTATTACGGAGTACAATTAAAAAAATCTTTAAATTCAAGTCGGCAATCCTTGGACAAATTTTCTCCATAAGTTTACATGGGGGTGAGCAAATCCAATAGCATAGGCGTAGCGTTGGTGTCCCCCCCCCCCCCAACTTAACTTAAAATAAATTAAAATGTTATTAGAAGTTTAGTTATAATCGGAAAATTGCAGAAATTTTTTTTAAGAAAGTTGGTTTTTTTCCACTTATTGAAACTGTGAAACTGAAGATTCCTTGTTTGTCTTTAGCCTTAACATAGTTTTTAACAATGGTATTATGATCCATAACAAAAATTCAATGCTGTATATTTTTTTCTCATTTTATTTATATTAAATTTAATTTTCTCATTGTATAACTTTTGAATACCACTCAAACATCAATTCTATTGATATTCAATTTAAAAAAATCATAATATTTCATATTTTAAGGACCGATCGGCAGTCAATGCGCTGAGGAGGGCCCTAACTGAATTCAATTCATGCCCCCCCCCCAAAAAAAAAAAAAAAAAAAAAGTTAGAAGTACGCTACGCCTATGTCCATTAGAGTTAGTACACAGCAGCCTTAAGCGTTCTTATTTACAGTATGGTCAAGATCACTTACGCTTCCTAGGTTAATTTTTAACTAGTAAGCATATGGTTTTGTGTTTGTTATGGTTATTTTTAAGATAACTTATGCTTGCTTGTAATGTAATAATTAGTAGCATCAGCTTTGTACTATGAGGACACCAACAACAAGAATAACAATAACAAGAAAGAATGTTGTTGCCTTTCAAGAAAATTTGCACCGCAACAATTTATTTCTTTCTCCTTAATGAGTTTCTTAGCACGATATTAGTACTGAGTGTGCACGTAAAGAAACGATTGAATAAATTGAATGATTATACATTTTCTACGAATGACGGTATTTAGTCTCATTATTTTCTGCTTAAGATAAGGCAGTAATGAAGAGTAATACCGAGGTAAAAACCTAGGACTACAACTGATGTCTCAATATGCGAAAAGTTGATGTCGATTTACCATTAATAATACTTTTCCTACTTTAGTCATCTTTTGGCGAATCTATATTTTCATCTGTGGAACTTCAGTCATTCTCTATTGTGGGCAAGCAAAATACGAAATTTTCATCAGTTATGAGTTAATTTTTCGTACAGAATTGCGTTGTCTGAAGTATAATATACGTACAGTCGTAATGATTAGACATTTAATAATAGTGATTCCTATTATTCAACGGCTGTTGCAATGCCGGCTCCAAGGGGGGGGGGGGGATCAGCAGGGCCATTTGCCCCTCCCCCAAAAAGCTCGGCGTATTTTTTTTTTCATAGCCTAAAATTATATAATCGTAGACTTAATACTAAATGAGTTTAAATTTAAAACGAGACGATGTTTATTTCTTATATAGTATATATATATATATATATATATATATATATATATATATATATATATATATATATATATATATATATATACAGTGGAATCTCGATCTATCGTTTTCGAAGGGACTGACTGAACTAAACGATGGATGCGGAAAAACGATAGATGTGGGAACATACAAAAAAGTATTAACATTTCTTAAAATTTCATATCCCTAAAATATATTTACTCACATACATAAATGCATACATACCTGTAGTGTAATTGAAGATAAAATTACAAAGTTGTACTGAAATCCAAGATAATAATAATAATAATAAAAGAAATACACGTAGGTACACGGGAATTTTAATTCAAATAAAAATATTTAATCTTCGTTTGTTTTTAGGCGGTTTGCTCTCCACAAGTAAACAATATTTTTTCTGTGTTGCAAATTGCATTCCTTTCGTTATCGGTTATTGTGTGAGAGTATAAAGAAGCGTCAGCTGTGAATGGTTTGTAACTAGAACCATTCCATTGCACTGGATGGGGTCCGACAGAAGATCACCAGGAAGTTCTGCTTCCGGGTGAAACCCTCATCGGCCTTTGTAGAATTGCAGCAATAAAAAACTTTTCACACCCTAGACCAGGGGTGGCCAACCCGCTGCACGCGTGCCACAGTGTGGCAGTGGCACACGGAGACTTATTGAAAAATTAAGATTTGAACTTATTAAACTTAAATTTGAACTTATTTGACTTATTGAAAAATTAAGAAAAATGTCAGGTATTGTTGTAGGTTTGGATCAACATATGTTTGTGAATTTTGTTTCTATTATGAACATAATAAAATCAAAATATCGATCAAGATTAACTGATATGCACCTAAAACACCTAATTTTGTTAGCATCTTCAAGAACTAATCCTAATAGAGATGACTTGGTAAAAAAACTACAAATTCAAAAACTACATTAATTAAGTACTGACTGTTTAATAATTATTTAGAATTAAATGTTTCAAGTTATTCATTTTATTTTATACTTAACCTCACTGACTGAACCTTTAAAAATGTTTATTAACAATAAAACCCAAGTTTGCAATTTTGTTTTATTTATTATATTATTTTTTATATCTTCACTGCTCAGATAAAAAAAAATGTGCTATTTGTGTAAAAATCCCATAATCAGCCTATAAATAAAATTTTTTCACCTTTTTATATTTTTTGTATGTTGGAAAATTTGGAAGTGGCACGTATAATATTTTTTTTTCAGATAGTGGCACTCTTCCCAAAAAGGTTGGCCACCCCTGCCCTAGACCAAACACCAGGACGCCTCCATCCCAAGGCCAAGACAAAAGCCAGAGGACAGCAGGAACCGCTCAAGTCGGCTGACTATGAGCCATTGCTGATAAGGACAGAAATGTTGAATAGTCGGAGAATTTGGAATGAGTTTCCGAAAATAGGATACTTCAGGTGCTAAAAAATTAAGGAACACCAACAACGAACTAATAATGGGAGTGGTCCGATTATGCGAAACCAGGCTAAACAGGAGAGAACAAAAATACGAGAGCGTGCATCGCAAATGTTCTGCTCATTGTTTAATTAGAGCGTCATTCTAGCAATCCAAACATTTATATTTCAGGTTCAGTTACTATGAAAAAACGATCGATCCGATAAATTAATGTAAAGCTGCGATATTCTGAACAAATACTGCGGGAAAACGATGGATCGAGCAACGATCCATGCGGTCTGTTTTTGCTTGTTTTCTATGGAATTTATTCGATACTGGGTGAAATAAACGATGCATTCGGGAAAACTATTGTTCGGGGAACGATCAATCGATATTCCACTGTATATATATATATATATATATATATATATATATGTGTGTGTGTGTGTGTGTGTGTGTATATAAATAACCCTAAGAACCGACGTTGAACCCCAAGAAAAAAAAACTCTGGACTGGAGCCGCCCTGGGCTATTGGCTGAACATACGGGAAAAGCATATAATAACATGATATTATTAATCAAAAATAAGGTTGACGGAGATTTTCCCCAAGTACCAAACTTTGACTTTTGTGGGAGTATTAATTTCAGCAAAGTCCATACACAGCCCTTTCCTATCAGTCATAATCCATCTTTTGGCCTCCTGCTTTAAATTTTTTCCATTTGATCTGAGTAAATGGGAAAGAACCTCTTCGCGAGAATCGAATCTGAGACATAGCTCAAAACATTCCATCTGACTGTGGAAACATCACTAATAAGAGTCAGCTTAAAACTGCAAGAAATTACCTTAGCTTTATTGTACATGTTAAAAAACATTTTTTTTATTATGAAGGTAATTGCGTAAATACAATCTTCAAAGAAGAAAGATTTCTACTATAGAACGCGAGTAATTTCAGTACATTAATCTTGATGGAATAAATCACTGATTCTTAAGAGCAGTGAACAACCATTTTCTTTCCTTTTTTCCTAGTTAAATCGAGTAACAAACGCTTTTCTCTCTTCCCACGAAATCCTATTCATCAATCGACCGCATGCGTTACTGACGTGGAATACTTCTAGCACGCCTCAGTGAGCATTCCTAAATAAGTTGTGCTTTAAACGCTGCCAACAGTAGGATCACAAAATCGTTTCTGAATAAAAAAGATGTATTTTATTTACTCACAAATAATTGACTTCGGTTTTCTGCGGGATTCTAAAATATTGTTTCGAAGCGAAATTAAGAAGAAAAAAATCCAGAGTTCCTTTCGAGAGATTTCTTTTCAAAACTTGCTTCTTAGTATAATTCCAAACGTTAAAGAATTATTTTTTATTTTTTTAAAGACATAATTACTTTCTGGAAAGGCTATCGAGAGGCTTCACATCCCCCATGTCTACAAATTGTGAATCTTTATTTGAAAAAAAATTAATCTTGGCAGCTGAAGTATTTTGTAGCTTCATGTTTGCGTCTGCGTCAGAACTTGAAAACAAAAGTATAACAATTCTATGCTGTTATACTTGCAGAGATAACAGGGCAATTTGTTCTGGAAAACATTTTCCTGATCTAATTGCAAAAATTTGAAAATCAGTGCTTTCAAAGGATATTTGGTTGGGATCTCGATTAGGCGACCCTGGATTTCGTAGCCAAACTGGCAATCCATTCAGATTAAATGGTTGCCAGTCATTATTTTTCTTCCTGTTAATTCATCAAAATTTTGATATCAGCTAAGGGCCTGTTCACAAAGAATACGTCAGCGTCAGCGTTACTCTTATCGACATATTTTAAACCAATCACATGCCTTAACAATGCGAGTATCGCTTACGCTAATGGATTCTATGTTAACAGGCCTTTACTCAGCTGAAATGCATAAATTGTGTCAGAGCATGCGCTGAGAAAAATCGCGAGGGCGTACAGAATTATGATTTAATTTTGGGAGTTTAATATAATTTATTTTTCCAAATTTAAGAAAGCCATTTTGCTTTTACATTTCTCAACGTCCTTACTTTTTTTAAACTATAAAAAACGGAACTACGTATTTCCCTTAAAAATTTAAAAATTTGTGTTGGCTGGCGTGACTCTTCAATACACTGATTATGGCTCTGCAAGGTAAAGTTTGGAATGCAGATTTTTTTTTATGAATTGGAAAATTGGGAAGTAAAGCTGTTCTTAAATTTTGTATGGAACTTGGTTTTATGAGAATTATGAATGTCCAAAGTGTAGATGCAATATGAAATTTAAAGTTGATGACATAAAGGATAGTTATATGTCAGGCGTAGCGTCGGGCGGACTTTACTTGAAATAAATTAAAACGTTAATAGAAGTTCAGTTAAAATCGGAAAATTGTAGAAAACTTTTTAAAAAGTTGATTTTTTCCCTCTTTTTCAAACTGTGAAACTGAAGATTCCGATTATGTCTTTAGCCTTAACACAGTTTTTAACAATGATATGATCCGTAACAAAAATTGGATGCTATATATTTTTTCTCATTTTATTTATATTATATTTATTTTTCTAATTGTATAACCTTTGAATACTAATCAAACATAAATTCTGTTGTTATTCAATTTAAAAAAAAATCATAATGGTCCATATTTTAAGGACCCGTTAGGCAGTCAGTGCACTGAGGAGAGCCCTAACTGAATTCAATTCGTGCCCCCCCCCCCCCAAAAAAAAAAAAAAAAAAAAAAGGTTAGAAGCACGCTACGCCTTTGTTATATGTGGATTTTCAGAAAGAAAGCTAGAATAATCCTCGTTAAAAGATATATGTGGAAGGGTATTTTGTTTTAAGAGTGTCGAATGGGTATTGTTAGGTATCTGAAGATAAACATACATGGGGAAAATCGAATGATGAGCGAAAGTGTTATGAATGATTTGGATGTTGCCGACTGGAAACCGACTGGAAAAATTTCTCTTAGAGGGGTTTGTTTGGATGAATGTTTGACTTATACTCGAAAAATTAGACGTGGCTTGTCGTAGTTAGGGACGACACGTTTCTTAGAAAAGAGGGAGAGCCAGGTCACAGGGGCAGGAAACGACATTAGTAAGAAGGAATAGAGTATAAGTAACATGAGTACAGTAAGGAAAGCAGGCAACGGATCTTGACCAGCTAATAAACGGTGTCCAGCTGGATTTAACGACCTGCTTACGCGAAAATGAAGACGAGAGATGCCAAGTTGAAAGGAAAGCGAAGGGGGACCAGCTGGATTTAACGAACTAAGCAGTCGAAAATTGGAATCTAAAAGGGTCAGGAGTGAAAGATCAAAAAGGGAGAAAGAAATTTATGATGTTGACTTTATTAGGAGCACAGTAGGAGGTCGAAGAGAGTCGTGAGAATTTGGGAGTGTGAGGAACCCCCAGAAAGGAGAGCATCAGAAACAGGGGTGGACGCCCCCTTCAATTCAGATTGGACGAAGAATTATTATAAAATATATGTGCAGCCAATAATATAGGTTCAGGTTGACCCATTGGTCAGAAGATGGCCACCAATGGAAGCCCAGAGTGAAAGAGTTAAAAGTTAAGTGGAGAGTAAAAAAAAGATTCAGTAGAACAGATTGGGCTCAGAAGTCAAAAAGACGTAGACCGCATCAGAGGCTCAAAGGGACGCCGTTATCCTGGCAGACATTTAAGCCCAAGAGTTAGAATAGAGAGAGAAAAGAAGCAGTTGTGTCGAAGAGACGGAGATATTTGACAGCTGAGATTGAAAGCTGACGATGTTAAGAAGCCCAGCGGATGGATCCAGGCAGATGATTTGAATCTCGAAATTAATGACCCTCGTCCCCAGCGAAGAATGACCAGAGCCCATCTTTAACGAGTTCGTGCTGACAAAAAAAGCCCTAGAGCTACAGTCTCACCCGTATCGACAGCACAGCTGCCCGCTACAAGGAACAAGAAGTGTCCGGCCAGCCTAGTCCAACGAAGCAGCAATGACTCTCGTCCCATGCGAAGAATGACCAGCGACCATTCTCAACGAGTTCAGGCCGACGGAAAAAGTCCGAGAGCTTCTGCCGCACCCCCAGCGTAACCGCCCGCTACGAGGAGCAGGAGATGTACGGGTACGCTGTACAACCAATCAGAATGAGGCGCAGAGCAACCTGTTGAGCCCCCAACGGAGAATCCCTATTGTTGAAAGGAGAGAGTGCCTATTGTTATGCCGACGAAGTTATACAAGGTAGGGAGAGAGTTTTGTGTTTGCTTTTCTGCCAATGCCCAGCTCGTGTAGTGCCCGAGTTAATTATAAGGGGTTAGGTTAATTTTTGATTGATAATTTCTCATGTAGATATATATCACATAGCAGTATTGATTTAAATAATATTTGCATAAGGTATGAGTAATAATGCAATGTTTATGTATGTGTATATTTTGATATTTAATAAATTGATCGATTAAAGTACACTTGAGTAATCACTCTTAATTTTATCCAAGTACTACCACTAAATTACTTCGATCCCTACCACATGGCTAAAATTGTAGAAATTGATGAGAGCAACAGGCCAACAGTATGTCTTGTGTAACTACGTTACATGGGCCACGTTCTCTAAAGTAGGTTTTGCATACTGCACGTACCGTAGAAAGATGAATGATGAGAGCAAGTTCTGCAAACGAAAATATAGTAGGGGTAAGCATGTGGATGGTAAATGGTGTTTGGTGGTCTTGAAAAATATAACTGTTTTCTAGAAGTGGTTGAGAACAAGAGTTCGGATGTACTAGTGAATTTTATCCTAAAAAATATTAATTAGGGTACCCCGATTGTGTCAGCCTGTTGACCACCGAAAAGTTGTCTCTCGTGCGAGCGCTTCGTATATTTGACTGCCAATAACAATGTGACATACAATTACCCTGTAACAGGAATATAAAATATAAATTCATCCAAATTCATGGAGTGTCTCTAAAAGATCTCTCCAGGATACAAATCATGTATCCAGCGAATTCGGGGGCACCTCACCGAGTATATATCGTAGCGTCATGCAAGTATGGGGGGTATTTTTCACAAAACCATACAGGGTGCACGAACACAGCTGCATGCTTATCGGAATACCATTTTCCAGTTCCCATCGTTTTGAACACGTGTGTGGATTCCGAGCGGTTTAAAAAAATGATACCAGTAAATGCCGCCAGAATTTTTAGCCTGAATGTTAAGCTCAGGCACATCGGTTTCCCGAGCAAGATGTGGGATTATCTGTTTTGACAAAGAGAAGCGTCTCCCATTGCCTCGTAAAACTGTCTTTCTTAGCAATAGCTCAATGCGAGTTTGACACTGTCGCGCAATAAAGATGGCCGAAATATTCGTCGATAAGAAGGACTGTCACCAGCTAATCCGCACGGCTCTTGTTTTCGAACGGAGTGGCCTTTTGAGAAATTTCAAGACATGCTGTCAAAGAAAAGACCGCGAGATGTATAGGCATACACTTGGAAATTTTTAGAGAGATCCCCATGTAACAGTCAGGCGAGGTGGTCGTGTTTTTTAAGCTCCTGTGGGAGGCTAATCGGGTCGGATCTCGGAGCGTACTGTTAAATCACTCCGCGCTTAATTTAAAATTCATTTGATTCTGTTGTACTAGTTTAATGTTAATTTGTTTTGTTTCATTAAATTTTTGCTAAGTTTTTAACCCCTGGCCTTATTTACAACTCGGACTCTGTTTTTCTTGGTCACGATTTTATTAATTTTAAAAACCCTCAGAGAAAAGCCTAGTACGTCACAATATAGTGGCGTCGATACAAATTAGACAGCACCTCATAAGTGAGGTGTTTATTTGAGGCTATTTGCTCTTCCCTGCAGCCTCAAATTAATGATAACATGGAAATTACATTATTCGCAATTACTATTTGTTTAAATATCTGATTTGGTTGAAGTTTCTATCATTAAGTTTGTGATAAAAAAATTACTAGCCAACTAGCGAATTTTTGTTGTTGTCCAAAAAATCATCACTAAGGGGCCCCTTTATTTAATTTTTTACCGGATAATTATTCTTTTAAAATCTCTGCCTTCTGTTTAAGTTTAATTTTTAAGCTCAATTATGCTTTGTACAACCGTTTTTTGTGATATAACATTGAATGCAAAAATATATAATTTTAAAATATAAAATGCCAGTGTAATTACTTAATTCTTTACTACCATACAACAAAATTTACTAAAAAATGCTTAGAAATTAAAAACGAGAACGTAATCTTAGGTAAATGAATTACTAAAATACAGGTATGACGTATCAGTTAATCATTGAATGACTCGTTTAATGCATTTATTAATTACGTTAGACCCATGAAACAGCTGAATCAGTAGCGCACCCAGAATTTAATCTTGGAGGGGGCCAGGGTCCCTTGTCCCACCGCCTGGGTGCGCCACTGATAAAATAAATGTTCAGAACATATAATCAAAAAGCGTAAAAGTTGTACACATTCCTCCATACATGCTCGTGTTTGTCTAGACTTACAATAAGCATTTTACAACTAGCAATAATTTTCATTCATTAAATAACATTTCTTTTTCTGTTTGCAAGAAAAAAAGAGTAAAATTGCAGGAAATGGAATTTTGCTTTAACATTTTCAATTTAAAAGTATAAAATTTAGTAAAAATAAAATTATAATCCTGATGTAGTTCAAAATATATTTAAAAATATCTTAAATTATGTTCAATATACTTTTGATTACTTATTGTTTCTTATTCAATATTATGTATATATATATATATGTATTACATATATTATTTGTTATATTTATTATATTTTTTTAATCTTTATTATATAAGAAATTGAAAATATCTGTCTATACCTAACAAAATACAAAATATTCTTCTCTAAAAATCCTCCTATAAATTTGAGATGCGTCTTATAATCCAAAAAATGCGGTAGTTAACGTCGAATAACTAAGTCAATCTCCCTGGCATGAGATAATTTTCAGCTGACTTGCAAATTTTTAAAACTGAAATGGGTAACCAAAACGGGTGAAATTTTGAATTATTTATAGAAGTAACACAGAAAATACATAATGATTTTTAACTAAAAATTTCTATATTTTGCTGAGTTTTTAGGATATCGCAAAGCAGATTTAGTACAAAAAACATAATATTTATAAAAAAGGGATAAAATTTTCTTACAACTACATTGCACTGCTTTAAAACTGTAATAAACAAATGAACACACGTGGACAGAAAAACACTGTTCTACAACTTATCCAGAGATTTGTTTTTGCATTCAGTTGACAAGAAGAAATAGAGATATGTGAAAAGTTATTTGAAGTCATAAGTATGGGAACTAGTATATCCTGTCATATATTTATATCAATGCTGATTACGCACCGTGAGACTCGAAACTTGTCGCACACCACTGAATCGATTTATCATGCGGTAGGGAGTTTAAAATGTATAAATGCTAGCGTATAAGATAAGATGCAGACAATACTGAAATATCTTCAGATTTCTATTGTAAATATTTCGAAAATCACCTTCGTTCCTCAAAAGTCCTTAATAAGGGCTAACCCTTTTACACAAAGAAATAAAACGCAATTATTTTTAAAAGTTAGAAGCAGTAACTTATAATAAGAGAACAGTAATGTAAGAGAATTTTCATTTACGGTAAAAGTTGTCAATGATCAAAGATGTATTTGGCTGCTAAAAACACTTTATTTAAAATTTTAATGTTAACCACTACTTACTGATTGTGAACTCCATGGTGCAAACTTTAATTATTTCATCAAAATAAAACTGAAATAAAAAATCCAAACATTTTAACAGAAATAAAATTTAATCTAATTGAAATAAACCTAAAATTTTGATGGTCACAAGTTCTATGACTTAAAATCATAGAACTGAATTAAATCATAGTAATTGAGAGATCAAATGATGTCAGATAAGTATAGTTTTCGTTTATCTTGGTAAAAAGCATTGGATATTTTTTTGTTTCATGGCGTACAAATTTAAGCCGGCATAACTTAGGAGTAACTTTGAAGAATGAAAGTTAAGAAGTTAGAAAAAACATTAATTTACAAACAGAATTAGCAGAATTTTCAAAATTAAGCAAATAGTATACAAAATATAAGTAAATGATAAATTAATTATTTCTATTTCTTTAAACTATAATTCTGTACGTCAGAGGTATACCATCATAAGTGAATTTTCTTCAGTGAGTTTTCCTATTTTTCAGGAGAGCTTTGTGATGATTTACCTCTCATCAGGACTTACATATGCGGTAGTTTATAAGTCTATATTTCAATCTCTATCTTGTTTTTCATATAGGACAGTTTTCCTCAAAGAAGCTCCACCCAAAAGGAGTCACTTACATAATAATATCGAAAATGAAGAAAATTCACTTATGATGGTTTACCTCTGACGTACAGAACTGTGCTTCTATTTATATACACAGACGATTTAAATCAAGCGTTGTTAATGAAAATTGGTGTCTTTAACTTTCTTTTAAGCCTTCTCGAGAATAACTTTAAAAATCTGTCCAGTTTCATATTTATATGTGTGCGTCTATTATTTACTTTTTATACATGATTGTACACGGAAGGAATATTTGAAATTTAATGCAGTACAATCAGTCGCAAATAAATGTAATGGAGTAAAAAAATATCATTACTTGACATGATAATAAGAAAATAGCAAAAATGTCATAAATTAATCAAGCTTTTACAGGGATATTACTACTTGAAATTTACGTAAATCACTCTTTGAAAGTTGAGCGTCTAAACTTTAAAAGAAATCTGCAATTAAAATTAAATTACCAAACAAATGAAAATAAAACATGGTATGAATAAAACAATTTAAGAAATGTAGTGGCGAATACATGTTTTCACTAAGATGGTATGTTTTGAGAAATAATTGTTTATGAAATAAAATCAGGGACACATTCTCTCACCGAAATGCGACAAATAAGCAACCAGCATTAAGAAAGCAATCGAAATATCTCGAATATGCCGTCCTTTTAGGTTACGAACGTACCTAGAAAGAGGACATATTCATTATCTTTCTTTTGTTCTATTGCACAATCCATTTCATGTATCGACTTCCCTTGTCTTTGAAAGAGAATTCTTCATACGCTTGACTGAACTTTAGTAAGTTTTCTGGGATGTCAACAACAGCATAAAAGATTACTCAGAAAGTATCATCCTCTATATATCAATAAATTTTGTTTTATTCTTTTCCTTCTCCGAAAGGATATTTTCAGACGACTTAAAATATCTGTTTTTATTAAAGTTTTCATAAAATTAATATATTTTTATGGCTTTTAATAACTTTTAATGACCTTGAATGACAAAATCATTTCGCATGATTTTGAATGGCTAAATATTAGAACGAGGACGAACAATTTTAAATGTTTTCAACGGTACGAAAATTTTTTCAAAGTTTTGAATTCATTTGGCGCACATTCATTGATATGAACTTTTACTGATCACAATTTTTTTTTCTTCTTTTGTTTTTTTCTTCTTCTTTTTATTTTTTTTTTATAAAAATTTGTTAAACTGTTAATAGTTTGATCGTTAAGGCGGTACGGGGCACTAAATTCTCCAAAAAATATACAGCACATTTCATTTTATTTTTTGAAAACATTAATAACATATTTTTAAAATGATAACATACATGATAAAACATTTTTCAAACATATAGTTATGTTCTCTCGTCAGAACCCTTAAAAATAGGGGGAAACATAATTATAAATAATTTTGCCGTTTATAAATAACCGTTGCCCAGAAGCACCACGTGGAGGTAGGTCTATCATGCTCCCGTTTCTGTTTCCTTCTTCATTTGACATCTTTTCTTCTTGTTGTCTGTTTTCTTGTACTTTTTAACTAGTTTTATTTATTTCTTGCCATTAGAAATCTATATATATAAAACGCGTAGGAATGCGACACAAAAATCGACGATATTTTTACACTCCGAATGGCAACGGCTGCAACTACCAGATGTAAACATTAGCGGCCGTCCGCAATTTGCAACCGCATGTCAACATAGATTTACGAACAGAAATCAGGAATGCTCGAAAGCGAGCTGCACGATCAAGTGAAAATTGGGAACAGTCTCAAAAAAGAAAGCGAAGAAGAAATAATTCATTAAGAGAGAGGCGTGGAAGAGAGAGCATAAATGATCGCGAGGTTAGGCTTAACCGTCTCCAGCATAGCAACCAACAGCCAGTAATAGTTAATTTTCTACACTTTTTTCAGTACTTACTGAATTTTTACTCCATTTTATAAGTTGATTAGTGTACTTATAAAATGGAGTAAATTGTTGGGAAAATTTCGTAGTGGAAGAAATTTTCCCAACAATTTATTATTTGATATGATATGATTTGATATGATAAGTGTAGATATCTGAATTGTGAACAATAGTACATACAGAGAGTGATGTAATCCACACTATATTTTAGTACTTGCTGAATTCTTACTCCATTTTTAAAGTGAAAAAAAATTTCCCCAACAATTTCTTATTTGATGTAATGATAAAGTGTAGATATATTAATTTTGAAAAATAGTACATACAGAGAGGGATGTAATTTTTAAAATCATTGGTGTTAGGTTTCTCAGTCTTATCTTTAACTCTGATCTGAAGTAATGGAAATTCATATTTTTTAATCACGATGTTTCAGAATCAGCCTTATGAAGAATACCCCTTAACAACGTATATTTATGATGACAGTTAATGCTAACATTCCTTACATATGTTATTTTCAGTTGAATTGTTTTGCAAAAGCGACCATGCTGGTCGCGCAGCGTCTAGTAATAATAATAAAAAATGATTTTTCAATGCTGTAAATTTGTAAATTAAGTTAACTCGGAATAGATGTTTTCATAATTTTCTGACCATAAATGGATACATAGAAATTCTTTGCCTAGTACCCCAATGAAATTTTGCGTAGTGTTCCTTCGTTATGTTGTTGTTGTTGCTATTACCACATGGCCGGAAGTTTCAAAACAGGTCTGTATAGGCTTTGTGGGCTGAGGTTCGCTTTACATTACCACCACAAAGGTAGGAGTCCCACTTGGCTTGATGCCACTTCAATTTTGACCGAGCACCTTCAGGGGCGATATCTTGAGGGATCGTACCCTCTCCCACCGTATCTGACCTCATAGGACTTTTCGGTCTACGGATTTAACGTGCCCATATCCGAGTTAGACATGAAGGTATTTGATGGTGCTTGTCAGGATTCGAACTGAGAACTTTTGGGGTCGAATGGCAATGTGCTACCACTAGGCTACATCGGGTCTGTTCTTCAGTTAATTAAACCTCTTAGAATTTTTGATATAGAGCTAAAAATTCCGAAAATATTTTCTCTGACGCAAAAAGTACCCCGTAAAAAGTTATTTTCTTGTGCTTTAAGGGGTTTAAAAGTTTTAAAAATAAAATTTATATAAATCTCGATTTTATATAATTGCTTATTTGAAGAGAAAATGAATATAAAATGCGTGTCAGTTAGAAAAAAATTAATTTTGTGTCTAACATAACACCTTCCCCCCTTCGTGCTTAAATGAGACTCCTGAACACAGCGTGTTATAATGTGTGGATTACGCATCGCAATTTCTAATCAGAAAAAATCCCTCCATATGATCTACAAAATGCTCGCAAAGGGCGAATTTATAAAGCCAGATAAATTAGATTTTTCAGAATAGCAAAATATCCACTGCGTCTGTGCGTGCAATACGTGACGTCAGACAGCCTTTGATCTCAGGCTAATTTGTTTGTGATGGAAAGTAGATTCTCATTCAGGAATTTAGATGTTTTTTTTTTTTTCATCGCATACCATGGTACTGACATTGGTCCGGTGCGATAAAATGCATCAATTTCATTGTTAGGTCGGGGAGTTCCGATGTTTTCTCATTCCATATTGAGAATCTGATCAATGGAATAAGATTGTTGCTTCTAACACCCAGAACATGATCACATTGTATTACCTTGTGAACTGCTTTTTAATTACAACACTGGAATAGCTTTAATCCCATCAATAAATAAATATCTTTATTTCCTGTTCTGTTGAGAATTTATATCTAGGTCACTTCACTCCCCATGTTTACGTTAAAGTCAAAATTATCACACCTCTATTATATAAATGTGGTAACTGAGAAATTAAACAAAAACAAAGCAAAACCTTTCATCTTTGATACTTCTCAGAAAATCGCTCTTTTTCTTGACTTATTCCTTTCCTTTTTAATCACCATCTGCAGTTAATCGTTGTTCGACTGTATCCGCAGAGCGAGAAGTAATTTTTCTCCCAGTGTTGCAACTAACAGTACAATAAAACATGTGGGCGGATGAATTGTCTTGAAGGGTGTTCAGCTTCCGAGGAAAAGATGCCTACGCACGATTTCTGATTTACACTTAATTTCGAGTGAGTCATTTCCAGATGACTCACTCTGATCCTTTGAAATACATTGTTAGTTTTCGTTTATAGACTAGTTTGTAAGCATACAAAACTATATCTTAATAGGCATATCATAAATTCGAGGAGGGAACTTGTCACGGATTTTGTGAGCTAAACATTTCAGAATCGTGCTTCAGAAAATGGCAAAATTAGACATCAGCTCTGTAAGTCTCCATCCGATCAAATGTTTAACTGAACAAAATGACGTCTTGACGGAAGTTTCAGAAGCTTTATGCAATTTTAGTTTAAAATATAAAAGTGCCATGTAGTAAATTTCTTTTTTTTAGACCAAATTTGAGAAATTTATTGTGAGGTTCTTATAATAATCATAAACACTTTAAAAACTTCTTTACTTTGAGTTGCCTTTTAAAGATACCTTAAAACTTAAGTTTTATAGCATTCTCCTTAATAACTTTGGATCTGGGAGACACAAAATTTCCTTTTTTTTGTCATTGCCTCGCATTTAGCAATGCTTTCCCCTCTAAAGCGATTTATAAAAGTTATTACATGTGAAAAAAGATGTTGTGATGATAATTAATAGTTTTAGAAATAATTAAAGTTAATATTAATATCGGGTATTCAGATAATTAAATTAGTAAAGTAAGTAAATAAGTAAGTAAATTTTAGTAACGATTGTGCTTAGTTTTATTAAATTTATTAAGCCTCTGCTAAATATACCTGAGGGTTTAAACTTGTGGTGATCAAATGTTAATTGATTTGATTAATGTCATCGCATTTGGAGAAGTGTGCGCAAGTTTCTCTAAATGTTTTGACATTGAGAAGAATTAAGTTTGAAATAGATCATCACAGGTTATACCTTATTGTTAAAAATATTGATACATTAATAAGTCTTATTTATAAACCTTGTGAATGGCTGGTATAATTTTTTTGGCTGGCGGTTTTTAATTTAAATGGTAAAAGTTTTAGAAATATTCATTGTTTACCTTCTTTCCCTAAAATTGACCCAGCGCCTAGCAACAAGTCTCATAGCCTTCCCCACTATCTGTAACCCGATACGTCCGATACGCGCCCTTTTTCGAACGGGGAGAAATCTCAGAAGAGGAGATGCAAGGCGAGCAAGGATACATCGCCGGGTGGAAGACCAGGACGCCGTGAAATTAAAATAATCAACAAGAACGAGATGAGGGGTGGGGAAAAAAATTGTATAAAGAATTGCAGAGTGCAAGAGTGCTACCTGTAGCCTTTCCCCCTCATTTCGGCCATGAGAATTCAAGGAGCGCCAAGGAACTACTTGGAATGGAGGATGGTTTTACGGACTGATGGAAGTGGTGACAAGGTGCTGACTCGGGAGCGCGGGGGTTTGAAAAGGGAGATTCGAGGATCCTGAACGGAGAGCGGAGGCGTAAAAGACCGAGGGATCGGGGGCTGAGGCTCTGGCCTCGGGACGACGCTAAGATCCCGACGATTGATGTCATGGCGACGGGTGAAATTCTTTTCCTTTCCTTTCCTTTCTGTAAATTCTATCCATAACCTCTCTACCTTTTTTTAAAGCTGCAGCAGAATCATTAAGATTAAATTTAAATGTAAAATTAAATTTATGATGAGCAATTGCATATAGAATGACTTAGTTTTTTTTATATTCACCAGCCATTTCATTTTTGGAATTTTCACTGTATATATTTTATTGTGTTGTGCGGATATAGATGTTGGTTATTACAGCAATTGTATTTTTGATAATTTATTATTGGTATCTCGAAAATATGTTGATTAGAATTGATTACCAGATTGGTGGTAATAACGTGAATAAATTTGTTATGTTAAGGTATATCTTTGTCATGTCGGTCCTTGCCTTTTTAGTAAATTTTCTGATTTTCAGCTTTAGGTTTTATTTTTATTTCAGCAGATATGAAGCTTTTTCTTTTAGGCGAAATAATTTCATTTTTTTGGTGTACTCCAATGATAGAGAGGTAATTTTATTAGATTTAATTTAATTTTTCTTTTGGCTCATTAATCACCACAGTGATGCATTCAGTAATGAACCTAGGGAAAATTTTAATTATTATATGTTTATGGGTTATTGCTACACACAACGCAAGTCCTTAAAATGTACTAACCACTAATGGCTAAATGGCATATATTATTGTACTTAAATTTAGCTGAAACCTAGCTTAATTAGTAAGTTTTATTCCTACCTTCAATTCATTAATCAATTAATTAATATTTAATATATAAAGTTTAAAATAGCAACCCCATAACTACAAAATTCGTTGTCACAAAGATAAAAAACACTTGAACAATTTGAGATGTTCTTTTCAAAAACTAAAATTCAAAATGTAGAGCACATTTAGATTTTGATACATACAGTGTGTGTCAGAATGGACTCCCACACTTCTGAAGAACACTGGTAAGGGAGTAGCGAGGGTAGTTTGACGCGGGAGGTGGCAACAGTTAGGGCGGATTTTCTAGCTATCAGTAGACACCATGAGTTGGTCCGGTGAACATCCCAGTTTTGTCATCATCGAAGCGTTCTATAAAAACAACAATTCTGTAACCGCGACAGAGTTTGCATTTAGGAGCGTTTCGGGCTCTCGGCAACTGATGCCGATCGTGATCGAAAAAGAATCCTGCGATAGGTTTCAAACGTGAAAGCAATTTTGTCTGTATTACCAAGGAAATCAAGTGGTTGTCCTTCCTCTGAACATTAGAACACCTGAAAATGTTCAACGAGTCCGTGAGTTCGTTATTCGGGTGAAAGTTGCCACCCAGAGATGACCAATAGATTGATGGATAACTTAAGTGTTGTAGTGCATTGCAAATAACGGGGGCCGCCTGAGTGATGTTAATTTCAAAACCTAGTTGAAAAGAACTAGATTACTAGTACTATTCGAAAATATAAAGATCTTTTCTGTAAATTGTTCCGTTCGTTTTTTACTACCCTTCGAAATGGAGTAGTTCATCATTCAGCATCCTGTATCTGCTGAACCAATAGTTTAATCTGCATATCTTTCAATTTTTTACATGAGATAGTTATCAAGATAGTTTGTCAGCGCTTTACCAAATTTAGTTCATAAAACTTTTGAATCATTTCGAGAGACAAAACAAAGTTCCCCCTTTTCCACGGTTGTTTTTGCCGTTGTGGTGAAAATAGTTTTAGGAATAATATTGAAATGCAAAACCCCGTAGGCAATTTAAGGAAAACAGAACACAGGAACGCTGCAAAAAACTTCAAACAGATGCCTTGTAAGGAAATTTAGGCGTATCGTTTTACAAATTGGCAAATCGTAAAAAAATCCCACCTGAGATTGATGGACTGAGCGTACAATAGGTATTGCAGAACACGCATAAATAGTGCAGCATTAAAATATTGCATCTAGCTTTTGCAATCATGATAAAAACATGCTATTTGTATAACTGCTTTCTAAAAGTATTGGAACATGTTTTTAGAACAAGAAATTGAAAATGTGCTCGTTTGAGAATTTTGTACCCCGCATCCCACTTAAAAATTAAAGACCTGACATATAAATGAATATTATTGTGCTGCTGTTTTTTATATCTTTTTTTTTTAAATAATCGGTGATCTGCATTCTTGTGGTAAATTTTAGATGAAGAATTCACAGGGTACACTTAGTATGATAAACCATTTCGTAAACATAAGACGAATTTGGTACATTTCGGTGATCGCTCTCAACGGATGGAAATTCTCTGGACTAGCGAATAAAGTTACGGAAAATTATTTTTTTTTCTATTTATGCGTAAAAAATTTCTAAGATAAAGTTGTCCACGTAGAAACTTCTCGTCCATGGGAGATTCAGAATTCAGCCCACAGTTTCGGAATGTTTCGTCTCTTAATTCCAAATTATTAACCAACGCAAAGTGTCCACTTGTGACAAAACAGTCTCGAGAGTAGTCTCGGGACTAGACTCACAAATGGAAAAGGGCCTGAGAGCAGTTTCGGAGACAAGCAGGTGCAAGTATCAGAGATTGCATCTGTCCCAAGTGGACATGCTCATTCCTGCTCTCGTGACTTAGTCTCCAGTCTTCCGTCACTGTTGGCAGATTTTTGTCAGAGCTGAGACTCGATTTCATTCTTTTAATTTAATTTAAATTTTTATTTCGTAGCAAATATAAATCGGTAAATAATTTTTCCACATGAGAGAAAAGAAAGTTGTACCAAATAAAAGAGAGTGAACTGATGATGAAGTGTTAGAGTTAATTCATCTTGATGAGAAACAGGAGTTTTTATGGAACGTGAAACATAAATTATACAGGAATTGCGATAAAAATATGAGCATGTTCGAAGAATTTGCGACAAAATTAAAAAACTGGGATTGTCATTTTCTTTTGTTTCCTTCCCTTCAGTTGTTAGTTGGTACTTTTAGCGTATTATTCTTTTATTTGTGAGTCTGTTACAGCTATGTTTTGTAGTGCTGTACAATAAATAAATTTTGAGTTTTATTGTACAGTCACAAAGTTGTTTTGCTTTGTTAACCCTATATTGTTAGATCAAAAACTTGGATATACGTATGCAGTTTGTAGTATTGATAATAAAATTAAGCTGGAGGAAAAGATGTACTCATAAAAAAGAGAAAAAATAACGAAAATATGTAGCAGGACTCTAATGTACTTGAATATTCGCATGAATATGCTTACCTGAAGCCAGAAAACGAAGTGTGACCATTAATCTGTTATGAACAGGAATATTATCACGTAATTTTGTACCTTGCTTGAAAATCTGGTGTTTTACTAAATTTAGAAGCAGTTCAAATTGCACTGCAGACATCCGAATAAAATTCCTGAACTGTTGTGCATCTTCCAACCGTAACTCATTTACGAGTGTTGAACAAGCCCCGAATTCAATTCGTCGATCCGTCCATTTTCTTACCCAACACTCCTTTTTTTCACATTCCGCTTTTTCACAATTTTATACACAATTATAAAAGCTAGGGCCTGACGCGAATCCATTTGGAAAGAAAAGATAAACAAATTGCGATCAAATCACACAACTGACTGCGAGTTGACTCTCAAGTCGACACGAAATGTTCCTGGTCACGAGACTGTCGAGTCTCACGAAACTGTCTCGAGAGCGTAAGTGATCTCAAATGGACAACACCCTGAGACTAATCTCGAGACCTTCCCTCGAGATTTTCTCTCAAGTGGACACTTAGCATTAGTTTATGCGGCATTGAGAACCTGACGACCAATCGCTTCGCAATAAAACCTGCTTACGTAGCGCGGGAGAACGCCTGTCCGTGTTCTTTTAGGTCATAGGAGTCGTGTCAAGGAGTATACAGTAGACTCCACCCGACTTAACGAACATTCATGTTACGAACTTAAAAGATATGCGAACGTACCGGGTCGCAAGTCAAATTTAGTTCGGAGCACTCGCTTTGCAGCTTTGTCAGCCGTAACATACGCCAAGATCCTAATACTTTGTATATACGCCAGCGGTAACAGTTGTTCTCTTGTGCTCCAAGTTATTTGCGTGATGTTATTGTGCAATACTATCATTTATCTATCATAGCTAATGGTAAGCGTAAGGTAAGTTGCTATCATAGTTAATGGTAAGCGTAAAGCAGCAAAACGATCTCAATGAAAACTAAGGTGGTGATTATAATGAAATTAGGTAGCGGTAAAAAAAATGGTGACCTGTAAAAAACACAATTAGATGTGACGACTAGATGCAACGACTAGATGTGAATCCCGAGGAATACTTCGAAGATTAGAACGTTTTGAGACTGCGTTTATGGTGTGTTTCTGGAGCACCATACTTCACAGAATCCATAAAGTTAGCAAAAATGTTGTAGGATGAAAAAAACATACAGTATTTTATAGATTGTAAAGTCTACCATTCTTAAATAGGGATGAAGAGTACGGTACCATGCTTAAATAGGAATGAAGAGGACGACCTTCTGGAACGTAACTCGTTCGTAAGTAGGGCAGTGTCTGTATGTCTTTTAACTGCCCTTTTATGAAATTTTGAAGTTGGTTATCAGAAGGACTTAGTAAAATATAGCTAATAAAAATCGAAGATGAAACAGATGCAATCAAAACAATTTAAAAGAGGCTATTTGCTGTTAAAAACTTTTTATAAATTTTAACGGAAAATTTGAATTTTATGTAATCATAAAAGCAAATCTAGTTAATGTATGTAAAGAATGTTGTGAATGTTTGGTTTTATACTTTTGTGGGAGGGGGGTGGGGTTCTGTACATTCTTATTTTTTTGGCATAAAATATACTTATTATTTATTTAGAATAAGATTTAGAATAAGAGTATTTAGAATAAGAAAACACTTTTGTTTCTATGATAATTGCGTTAACAGAAGGAAATTTATCTGCTATACTGTCTATGGGTTCCTGGATATGAGAACTTGAAGTCCAGGTATCATGGACTCATGAACTGCTGTCTTTAAAGGAATATCTCTAGAATTCTTTGCAAGATATCGCTAAGAAATTTTGTGCAGCGCCTACTGTCTTCAGGAGTTTTCATTTACAGAAAAAGTTACAAAAGTATTTTACTTAAGAGAAAGGTTGCAGCGGGCCAGTGATCTGAAAGTTACTGGTTCGATACTCGTCGCTCACAAATCCACTGCAGTGTACACTAATTGCGGCTGGTGCATGTAAAATTTGTCGTGGCTCCAAGTTCTCAACATTACCTCTGGAGGTGCGGGGTCAAGTGTTCTGGTCTCGTCACTTGACTCGGTTCAAAATTACGGGACTGGTTCTTTGGCCAAATCGGACTCCGACCCTAGTGGTGCCAGTTAAAACAGGAGCCGCACCTTCATCGCCCATAGCCTTCGGGACTTGATCTAATGTTCAGGGCCGTATTTATAAATAGGCTAAGTAGGCTGCAGTCTAGAGCGGCAAATTTTCAGGGGTGGCAGTTTGGCAATTTATTCAAAAGTTAAAATGAAGTATTTCAGACGTTAATAATATTTTCCTTACGAATTTAAGAATACATGTTACTTAAAAATATGTTTTAGTCCTTCTACATAGCCTACTTTCTAAAACTATAACATAATACAAATTCACATCACGAAATCTTGTATTATAACTTTCTTGTAGTGCAATTTAATTTGGTTTGACAACAATGGCACAAGCGCAGCGATTCGATCTGACAACTCTGTAGCCGATCTGGCAACACTGTTGGTGGAAGGCCCATGGCTGCGCTGTCAGTAGTGTAGTGTAGTGTCAGTCTTGTCTGTCTGAGTCTGACGCTGTCATTCATGTCTATCGGTGTGCACAACGGCATCGTTGATGATTGTGTTCAGCGAGGCGTGTTTGTGTTGTTTGTTACAATTTTCCTCAGGCTAGGCGCCCACTGGCGATTATTTCAAAGCAACTTTTTAATCACAAAAATGAAACACATTGATTCCTTCGGTAATGCGCCCACTGGCGATTTTTCAGTTGCGGCAACTAAAAAATTCCAACATGTTCGATTCTTTGGGTGATGAAACTGTTGCCGGGGAAAATAGATCACGTTGGTTTAGATAGGACTGCGCCCACTGGTGATTATTTAGTTGCTCGCAATAGATCTGATCATAGGCGTACCGTGCTTCTAACTTTTTTGGGGGGGCTGCACGAATTGAATTCAGTTAGGGTCCTCTTTCGCGCATTGACTGCCAGACGGTCCTTAAAATATGAAATATGATATTTTTGAAATTGAATAACAATAGAATTGATGTTTGAGTAGTATTCAAAAGTTATGCAATGAGAAAAATAAATATAATATAAATAAAATGAGAAAAAAAATAGCATCGAATTTTTGTTATGGATCATATCATTGTTAAAAACTATGTTAAGGCTAAAGACATAATCGGAATCTTTAGTTTCATAGTTTGAAAAAGCGGAAAAAAATAACTTTCTTAAAAGTTTTATACAATTTTCCGAATTTAGCTGAACTTCTATTAACGTTTTAATTTATTTCAAGTTAATTTGGGGGGCAATTGCCCCCCCCCCCCGACGCTACGCCTATGGATCTGATCGAGGCAAATCATCGAGGGCGTGTTTGGCTAGTCCGATTCACTAGGAGTTGGCAAAGTTGAAGATCACAAGTTTGCTTCAGTACTCGGTGTAAACATGTCGCTGGGCACTGAACTATTTATAAGTGAAATTCAAAAACAGCCAGCTTTATACAACATAAAATCAAAAAAATATTCTGAGAAAAATTTAAAGAAGACTTTATGGGAGGAATTGTGTCAACAATTCATTGAAAATTAGGATAAGTTGGAGGAAAAACAAAAGAACTAAAAGAGTAAGTTGATAATTTTTTAATATTAACTCTTTTCATTTATCATATACAGCTTTTATATTAAATTTTGTCATACTGCCAAGGAATACTTCTTTGAGGAGAAATGAAATAATATGTAAAATGATCTCTTATCGCAAAACCTTGATTGTTGCTTCTTACTCCAACTGTAGAGATTCTTTCTAATGAACAGTCAAAGAGAGTGTCTTCAAAATGTATTCCATCATGTTTTCTAACAAAATTGTGTAGAATGCAGCATGCTTTAATAACAGATTCACTGAATTCAATACTGGTATCGAGAAGTCAGTGAATATTCTCCATTTGTTTTCTATAATTCCAAAATGTACGTTCTACCAGTCTGCAGACTCTTGTTAATCTGTAATTAAAGATACGTTGTTTTACGAACAGATTTCTGCTGGCATATGTTCGTAATACAAACTGTGAAAGAGCAAATGTCTCATCCCCACTAGAGTAAATGGCATTGTCGTTCCATTGTAATCATTAGGGAGACAACTTTGTTCTGGAATTTTTAATAGGTTTCTTTCAAGAAACCTTGAAAATGCTGACTGTTTAAAAATATTAGAATCACTTGATGAACCGTATGCTCCAACTTCTACATAAATGAACTTGTAATCGCAATCCACTATTGCTAGAAGCACAGTCGAAAAAATTTTTTACAAAAAAATGTTTGTAATATGTATTTTATTTCAATAAACTTTCAAATTTTTAAGAAAATCTTTTTTCTTACCTTAAAGTCACAGCTAATCTTTCCTGCGGTGGTATAGCCAAACGTAATCTTGTATTTTGGTAATAAATACTGGGCCCCACTAATAACCACAGGTTCTCGAAACTTTCAACGCTCATCCGAAAGTAGTTGAAAAATTTTGTTGGGTGTACTCTTTGTTTTTCTTTCTTTGTTGGGTGTTAAATCTTCAAATAATTTATAAAACTGCCCGTCAAATAATCTCCTACTTATTATTAGATGAACCCAAAATCTTCTGTGGCTTTGTTTACGTTTCGCCGTAGAGCGAGGGCACAAACACATGCAGCTGCTTCCACGAAATCCATTTTCAAACTGAGTGCAAAGCAACTATTTAGTTGCTAGTGGGCGCATGACGAATGTATCCGGCAACTTTCAAGTGACTAAACTGTTCATTTGGGCAAGTGTCTAAACTGCCCAAATTAAAAGTTGCCAGTGGACGCCTGGCCTTATAGTTTAGAATATAGTATAGTTTGCCTTATAGCGTAGAATTTCAAATGACACAACAGTAAAAGCGACGACTAGATGTGAATCCCGAGGAATACTTCGAAGATTAGAACGTTTTGAGACTGCGTTTATTGTGTGTTTCTGGAACAACGTACTTCACAGAATCCATAAAGTTAGCAAAGCCATGCAAAGTGGAACTGTGGATGTTTTGTTGGTCAGAGATTTCTATGGCTCTCTCGAAGAATATTTTACGCAGAGAAACAACTTTGATTACTTTGAGGAATTGGCCATGGATATAACCAAAATACATCTTATGAAAAAGACAATAAAAGACAGCCAAAAAGAAATGTTTGGCCTGACGAAGACTGAAGTGGAGAAGTTAACTTTACTGGCAGGGATGACCTTAAAATAAACACGTTTTTACCAATTATAGACTCTTTTGTTCCTGGATTCAAGAAAAGAAAAATAGCCTATGACGAGTTTCAAGACCGATTCTACTTTTTAACTCAGTTGTGTGATAACAAAACAGATATGGAAGAGGAACTGAGGAAAAAGGCCACCAACCTTTACCACGTCTACACAAATGATTTGGACTCGGATTTCACTGAAGAGTGCATCCACTTTCAAAAGCACTGAGCTGTGGGTATTGATCACCCATCTGATAAATCGCTGGAAGGAATTTCGAAATTTCTGAGGTGTAATTCCTTACAAGATGTGTACCCCAATTTGGACATTGCTGTAAGGATAAGTTTGTGCATACCTGCTACAAATTGCGCGGGAGAACGCAGTTTTTCCTGCCTTAGAAGAGCTAAGAACTATCTGCGAACTAGTATTTCTGAAATACGGTAAACTCACTTTCATTACTTTGTATTGAGGCAAATACAACAAAAACACTTTCATATGAGGACATTATTAACGAGTTTGCCATTAAGAAATCTCGTAAGAAAGCTATGCAAATTTGAACATGAGGATTACGTGGGGTGAGTTGTTTTAGAGAAGTTTGTATATTTTTCAACAAATAAACCAGTAATTAACTACATTTTGTGTAATTTCATTTCACCGTGTAGGACAACTTAATTCAAATTGAACACAGTTCTTCAATTACGCAAAAGATAGTCATTAGTATTAAAATATAAAAATTTGTTTAAAATAATGATCACTGATCTCCAAGAACAAATTAATTAATTACGTTCGAAACTCATTTCATTTTTTAACGAATCTTAAAAGACGTAAGTAAAAAAAAACAAGTAGATAACTAATTTGATTATATAATTTATTATGTAAACCATTAAAATTGTAGTTTTATCTAAACTAAATGAACTTTATGTTTAAAAAAGATGAAAACAGCAATGAACTCTATCCTTTTGTTGTATAAAACAAATGTATTAAGCCAATATGAACTATAGAGGGGGCGTCAAATGGACTTTAGCCTATATGCGACATACTCTTAAATTCGGCCCTGCTGATGTTGCTGTCGGTCAAGTGGCATAAGCAACAACTTAAATGACAAACTACTCCAAAAAAGTATTTTTTTCCTTCCTTATTAAAACTTTTATAAACCAAGTTTTTCAAATTCTACATTTAAATTGTCCTGAAACCTTTTCTATGTACAAAAGGTAAAAAGATATGCAAATAGAGTTATTGGTTCGACCGATATATCGAATGCCTGACAGGCTTTCATAATTTTGAATTTGAATTTTACTTTATCCGGAATTTCAAATAGTTCATGCATTATTTGTATGCATAGTTATATTTATATAAAAGCACGTATGATGGAAAAGAAAGTCATTAAAAGGTGCATGTAATTAAAAATTTAAAGATTGTGCCTCTGACTACTGTAAATTTAATTTTTTTAGAGTAAAATTGCAAATAGTTCATGTATCTTTTTATATGTGCAACGATGTTTATATAAAGACACATTTGAGAAAAGAAATTCCTTTTAATGTTGATAAAAATAAATATGTGTTTGGGCCTCGCACAACTTTAAAACCACCAATGTTATTGAATAACGCTAAAATATTCAAGAATAAAGCATAATACCTAAGATACAAACCACATTAAAGCAGCTGAAAGCGTATTTTACATCGGTTGTTTAAAAATTCTCTAGTGCGTTTGAATCTTAAAAGAGTTAAAGTCTTACCTAGGAGCATTATCTACAACAGTATCCTGAAATGAAAGAAAGACAACTCTGACTTGCATTGAAGCAAACATTTTTTTAATGAATAGACGTAACTTTTACAGGAGGATTATTTTATCAAAGCTGACATAGGAATTAGTTTCTTTGTTCTAATGCCAACTTATCTTTCCGGTGTGCTTCGGAAGAGAGGCAAGTAGCGAAACAAATGTATTGTATTTTCAAATTACGTGATTCTAATAAATGGCCGGTATTCGTTCTTGTGATAATAAAATCCCTACTTTATAAGCTGATATTGTTATTGTACTGATTCGTAAAAAAAATTGTTGCAATCATTCCGGTGCTAATGAAAATTAATGCCCAGTCATAAACATGGTCTGTTTTCTCCATAAACATTTGTAAAAATTGTTTGGTAGGGAGTTTGGCTTCGAACTCGGGGTGCTCGGTTCAAATCCCAACGACGTCATTAAGGGGGTCCGGGACACATTTAAAAATTTTTTTTATTTATTGAGTTAAAATTTTGAATTTTTTTGTGATGGTTAACCATATAATTTGTAAATAAAATCACTTAATAAAACTTCTCAAAATATTTTTAAAAATTTAAAAAGGTGGGGTAATTTAAAATTGTTATAACTCGAAATATTATTTGTCGAATTCCAATTCTTTTTCATTTAATTAAACAGAAATATAAAAGTTTTAATTTTGATTTAGAATTTTTTAAAATATTAATTTTTAAAAAAATTAAAAATATTTATATTAAAAATTACAAAAAAAATGATGTAACATATTTTTAAAAAATCAAATTTTCAAAAGTAAATATTTTTTCAAATTTGCTGAATTGAAATTAAAGTAAAATAGTTGAAAAAGACACTTTCCATGTTTCAACCATTTATCTTTAACGGTTCTTGACTTTTAACAATTTAAAGACGAGAAATGGGGAAAAAACCCATCCTACAGAAAAACGCACTTACAGGTTTAAACAACGTTTGGCTACTATTAGAATGTTGCAAAAAAAAAAAAAAAAAATTCTCCTGTTCTAATTAAGAAAGAAACATGAAATAAACGTCCTTTTAAGCTTAAAAGAACACAAAAAATTTTAATGCAATAAATTTTTTTTCTAAAATTTCAACAATTTCATGTCCTGCACCCTCTTAAATACCTTCATGTCTAGGCCCGATATTGACACGTTGAATCTGTAGAACGGAATGTTTTTATTTGAGGTCAGAGAGGTTGGGAGAAGGTACGTGTTCCATCCAGCAACATCAATAATCCTCAATGGGCTGCAGCACTGGTCTAGTAATTCTCTTAATTTTGTAACGGTTTGTGGCAGTATCTACTTTTGATCAGAAATCTGTTGCACGTGTAGCCAGCAGAGGATCTAAAACGGCTTCTGCTTATTGGGTTTTTCATTTCCCCAATGTTGATCCATCCCATTATTCAATTAAATTATGCAATTGTATTCTATTAATTGTGCAAGTTTATTCTATTAATTGTGCTAGTGCATTCTATTAATTGCGCAAATATATTCAATTAGTTGTGCAAATGTATTCTACTAATTGTTCTTATGTAATTCTTCTGTTTAAATTCTAAATAAATTTTAAAACCTTACAGTCCACTAAGTCCATAAATCTCACAGTACGAGCCCACCAGACGTCGCCTGTGTTCAGTGCACCAACAGGTAATCAGTTCCGCAAGGCTTTAGTTGCTATATTGAGACCTGGCTGATGCACTGCATTGGAAACATTATAATACACATTTGAAAAAAGCTCTCTGGAAAGCTATATAGAATTTAAAAAGTTTCTAAATTTAAAAATTAAAAAAAAACAAGAAAACTTGAAATAAACCTAAAAATATTGAAAAAAAAACGAACTGAAAAATTTCAGAGTTTCAAAAATTTTAAATGACCGTTTACTTTCTGAATTCCCTAATGAAGCATATAAATGACCAATTATACCCATTAATGGGGATTTTATGAATCATCCATTTACTGTTTATGCTTTTTATTACCTGATTACTTAACTTACTTGCTTAGTATTGTGCGGGTTATAACCAAAAAGGTTGGTTTGGTTTGGTTTGGAACGCTACGGTTAACTTTTTGCAACGTGAGGGTTAAATAAACCGGCAACCAAAAAGGAAAGAAACCAGCTTTGAAAAAACTTTTTCCCTACAGTTCTTTTCGATGCTAATATTTGGATGGACAAGGCTGTTAGTCTTCGGAACTAGATTCCATGGATTGAAGTCCTGTGGATGGTATGGGTGTTCAAAGCCCATGTTTATCCCTCACGTATCCCATGGTAGTGTTCTAAACCAAATAAATCAAATCTAATATTTATCTAAAAAAACATTAAAATTCAGGTAGTCTCTTCTAACGAAACTTCCACGGGTTATTAACGTAGGATTAGTCATCGTTGCCTACTTCTTTTTGTATGTATGTATGCGTTATGTATATATGTATCTGTATATATGCACGTATGTATGTATCTATATACATATATATGTATGCCAAAATTTTGACGCATTTAGGGACTTTTCTGTTTAACTGTTTACTGCTTGTCCAAGCGATACAGACTGGGTTTGGCACACTGCCAAAATTATAACTCGTGAGGCAGGGGCGGCTTCAGTCCAGCGATTTTTTGGGGGGAACGTCGACTATATATATATATATATATATAAGAAATAAACAACAATTAATTGTAAATTCAATCCTCTCATTTTAAATTTAGTATTAGGTCCATGATTATATAATTTTAGGCTATGAAAAAAAATACTCCGGGCTTCTTTTTTTTGGGGGGGGGGCAATTTTCCTTACTCCCCACTCCCCTCCTTGGAGCCGCCATTGTCGAGAGGTACGGACGGACGGTTTTAGCGTCTTTAACTTTTCTTTCCGGAGGACCGTTATGGAGGAACGTAATCCTACGTTAATGAGAAAAAAACAGTTATCACTTTTATTTCGTATCGAAAAATTTAAATAATAATTATTTATCATTTAACGGAATCTCCCCCTGAAAGTCAAATATGTAATAAAATGTTCGGAAAATATTATATTTGTAGGTATTACAAAAGTTAAGGAAAATTAATTTTAAAATTTCCTTTTTGATTTCCTTTCAATGATAATTCTTTCTTCAATGATGTTTTGTGTGAACAGAAATCGAAATAAAAAAATAATTAAAAAAAGTAACATTAATAAATTTTACTGACAATTTTTTATTTATCATGAAATGTTATTAAAATAGACGTCACTCAGATTTCAGGCAATATAGAAAAGCGAAATAAGAAAACATAATTAAAGGTAAAAGGATTAGGGTGTCACTGGTTCTGTAAAAGTTTAAAAAATATTTTTCAAAAACCTCCTCTTTAAGATGCTGGTGGAACTTTTTTGGTCCTATTTTCAAACATTAAAATCCAAAAATTTATAAATAAAAATAAAAATCACTCCTTCCATCTCTAAAATACAGTGGCATTTTTCTCCTGCTTTAAAATTATGCAGTTTCCTGGATAAACATAAGAATGTTACAAAAAATTGTCAGCAGCAACAGAAGACTCCCCAAACATATTCGTGCTTTTATATAACTTTTCCGAGAAATTCTTCGTTTAATCTATCGTAAGAATCCCTAGAACCAGCAGCTGAAAAAAAAGGTTATTTTTTACGCTTAGTTTGTTTCGTTAATGTAAACGTTATGTCCAGAAAAACTATGCAAAGCGGAAAGAAAGTAAAGTTATACGTTCTTCTTACTGTTTGTTCCTTCGTATATTCGAGTTCCTTCAAGCAGCTGAAATTTTTGACATTAAAAATTGTCTCAGTTAATTACATTTTTTTTCTCAACTAGAAATGTAATAGTTATTTCAGAGATGATGTTACAAACAAACGTTAGGGACGTTTTTTCCTTTGTTTTGCAAAATTTCTTTTTTTTTTTAATTCTCAAAGACGCTTTAAAAAAAATGCGTTCCGATAGAACATGTAGGGAAAAGTATTAGGTATATACAGGCTCTGATTTTCCATTAGGCCCAGTAGGCCTGGGCCTAGGAGCCCCCGAATGTTGGCCCCCCCCCCCACCAAAATTTTATTTTTAAAGAAAAAAAAATCCCAATCCAATTTTTTTATTTTACCTTTTTTAATAGCAGATTTTTTATAGGTATATATATCCTTTCAAATTTGATTGATTGGTTCATCATATGTATGTTATAATGTATATAAGGGATTAATAAGTTTTCTAGTTACATTGTATTGGTGTTTTAATGATGAAGTTAATATGTTGCATTGCTTTTTGTTATTTGATAATGTTCTAGGCTTCTACGCTTCAAAAAGCCAATTCTTGGTAAAACGGTACTTTCCCAATGATACAGGATTTTCTTTTTGTGGGTGTCAATTTTGGAAATTTTATGCCCGCATCAGTGTTAGGAGGCCCCCATCCCGAGTTGTGCCTATAGTAAAGAATTTTCTAAATCGGGCCCTGGGTATATATACAGTAAAACCTCGTTTATCCAGACTAACTAAAACCATAGGAAATCCATATAATTCGGGTAATATACGTAATAAGCAAAAAAAAAATCCTTAACTAAGCAGACTTACCGTTTATTACGACAAAAAACTATGTTTTGTAACGAAATTACATAGTATTGTTTACAAGACATTAAAAAATATAAAAATAATTTTTCATATCATTTCTAAACAAAGAATTGGTAAGTCTAATAAAGCTTTTTTAAACTCGACAAAAAGCATTTTATTACCATAATTTATTGTACAATCTATGCAGGAACTGTACACTGACTCAAACTAAAAAGCGAATATTTGGTGTACTTACAGTTACGTTCTTGCTATCATAGTTGAAAATTATTATCTAATGGGAACATTAAACTAAAAATCGTCTACAAATGTGATCCGGATTATCTGGATATCCGGATAAACGAGGTTTTACTATATATGTATATACAGTGGTGGCCAAAATTTTGGAAACCTCTCGGTAATGTGTAGTTTTGAGGTTTTGAGGGTTCATAACACCACTTTTTCATAAGTAGTAACATGTTAATGAAGAATGTAATGGAGCAAATTTTGTTCAATTATCTAATAAAGCCATCTTGTTAAAAACCGAAGGACCTTTTTATCCAACCAAGTATTTAGAACATACCGGCCGGGAGGCGGAGTGGTTTGGCCCATGAGCATTCTCTGAAACTGCCTCTAACGCCAGGTTGTGGGTTCGATTCTCGCTTGTCCGAGGAGAGGGCTGACATCAGAGAATCATGCTGACTCGCCCATATGGGGTTCCCATAATAAAGAAGTTAACAAATTAATGGTATGGTTGGGTGAACGTTGTAACAAATAGTGCCTGCCTCGTTAGAAACAACAATTTAGAATATATACTCTTGTGTATGCCATATTTATATATCAGCTTATTATATCTGAATTTTTTTTTCTATTAAAAACATAGTACAAATTTGTTATAATTAGTAATAATCTTTTTTTGAAAATTATCTTGGTTAATAATAAACTAGATGACATGTCAGCACCCGAAGAATAGTGTTTTTAAAATTTTTGGGTATGTCCCCAAGAAAATAAGGCTATTTTTCACTATACTACAACAGAATAAGATTTTATTCCAGAAATTGAAGTGGATTTCAGCATTTGATGCTAAAATTCAAAAGTGTCGCATCATTTGAATAAAGCTGGCAGTTATATGCATTCCCAGGCGATCTTTGTAAAGGAAGAAAAGGACGTTACATAAAACTGGAAAATTCCTAGAGACTGAAGAAATGTGGAAAAACAGGAATAGTTATATAACAGTAAAACCTTATGTAAAAATTCAGATGGGGATTCAAAATAATGTATGACATGCATATGAACTATACCCATTTGAATGTCTATTGAATCAATTGAATGTCTTTGATATAAAGACATTCAACAAGAGAAAGAGCCCACATTTGAAAGAAGTTAGCGTCTAGGGCTTCCCCAATTTGGACTCTGGTTTGAATTCCGACTAAGGCACGGACAATCCTTCGCTGCCCTCTCTCAAGAAGACATGTTGGCACACCTATATGGGGTTCCCATAAAAAGTAGCCAACAAATTCAGGGTGCGGATTGGTTAATCTCTACAAGGCAATTATATCTTCCACTTAGGTAAAAATTATTAGATGGAGACAAACAGATATATATATATATATATATATATATATACAGACAGAGAGAGAGAGAGAGATTGATTAAATTAAAGGCAACGAATAATTAAATAAGTATTTTAATCGTATTACTATGTTCCCTATATTATTAATCAGTTAAAATTACTTTTAGTGACTTTCCCAGATGAAATTAAACCCATATTGCTAGTTTGAGTTGTAAAAAAATTTAATAAAAGTGGGTGAGAACATATTTGTTGCGTATAAAGTAATTTTATATCTTCACATGTGAAAAAAAAACTAGATGTAAATAACTCCTTTGTTTTGTACAATATTACGCTCAAAAGGAACAGTAAAACCTGGATTTGAAAAATTCACAGTTTGTGTCCCTGTTTACATTGAAAGTAAAGATGAATAGTAAACTTAATTACTGATTTTAGCAAAGAGAACTGTCCCTGAATTAACAAGTGTTCCCGCTCTTCTTCGATTCATTTGTTAAAAGGAAGATATGTAAACAAATTATTAGATTTAAATTACAGATTTTTTTCTCTCTCTATTCATGTAGTTACACACATGCATATATATATCAAACATGTATACACTAGTATATAAGGAAGATTAAGGCAACTGTGTACTAACCCTATTGGATTTGCTCATCTCAATGTTAACCTATGGAGAAAATATGTCTTCTATTTACAGCTACATAAATGCTGATAATCCAATAAAAATGGTATTTTCAGATAGCCTGTGCTTTTCTGCTCCTTGCAACAGGATTCATTTTATAAATTTTGTCCACCAAAGGAATTATGAGTGTCTAAAACACACTATACCCGAATTTTCCCCCGAAAAATATTTAAATTAAAAATTATAATTTGCATTAAAAAAAGCGAAAATTCCCTAGGGTGTAACATTTCTTTCTCTATTACGGAGTACAGTTTAAAAAAATTTATATGCAAGTCGGCAGACCTAGGACAAATTTTCTTCATAGGTTAACATTGATGTGATCGAATCCAAGAGTGTTAGTACACCTTCAGCCTTTACTGGCAAGAATTGGAATTTTGCAGGAAACCTCTACTAAATTATATTTATATCTCATGCCATTTTTTAGTCACCCATCTACCATCTGAGAGATGAACTATATACTAGATATCTTAGACCTTTCAAGATGTTAATTATGTGGACATAATTTATTGTAATGAAATAGTTTGTTTATAGATCAGACCATGATTAAAATGAGTGGATAACTTAAAAAAAAACTTTGATGTCGAATTTTAAAGAAGCAGCAAAATTTTCATACTTCTTTTAGAGTACGTGAGATAAGTCT
Organism: Dolomedes plantarius; assembly: GCA_907164885.2. Lineage (NCBI taxonomy): Eukaryota > Metazoa > Arthropoda > Arachnida > Araneae > Dolomedidae > Dolomedes > Dolomedes plantarius. The sequence goes on from OU015498.1 coordinate 106,707,704, forward strand.
ACACTTGTCAACACATTTAAAGTCAATGAACTTCATAACAAAATGATAAGTTGCGAAGCACAAATTAAAGAAATAATGAAAGTGTCAACTCAACTGTGCTTTTGACAGATAGTTAGTACAGCTAATTTAAGAAAAGATGTTTGGATTTCTTCCGAATAGTTATACAGAGAATGAGATGCTTCTAAGAGAAAAATTGTCCTCATGAATGCGATATGTCTTGATAATTAGGTGTTATAAATGACCTAATGTGGGTGGGACTGTGTACAAAGTTTTCTGTATCCATCACCATATTCCGTTATCATTATTTTCTCTTTTAGTGATATTGACAGCTCTTTTATTTTGATAAAAGCATGCTTTTATATCATATGAGAAAACATCTCTCTAGATCCCAAATCAATCAAGCAAAATATGCTCTCACTACAACTGTTTGTAACAATATTTTAAAAGCAGTTATAATGAAAGCATATTTCATCTAATATGGATCGGTATTCTAAGTGCTTAGACAAAAACGAATACGTGCTTGATATAAAGGAGAGCTTTATTACTAAAAAGAAATTTAAGTCTTTTTGGTTTTTTTTTCATTTGACAGCATTTAACCTAAAGTCAACAAACTTAATTTAAAAATTCATCGTACTTGCAGCTTTACTTTTGAAAAATTATTATCCCTTTTTAACATTTTATTTCTAACATTTTTTAAACTTCCTAAAATTCAGCACTATATAGCCTTATAATATGAGCACTAAATACCCTTTGATGTCAACCGGAAATAAGATAAAATATATGCCTTTAAATTAAGATTTTTATTCGCAACTGTATTGTAAAGCACAATATATAAATAGCAAAATTTTTATTACTGCTTTACTCAACATGCATTCTGTCAAACAACTCCGAGCAAATTCAAAAGGGTGGTTATCTACTCCCCTTACCATCTTTCACCTGATCTACAGTATGCAACTGAATGAGAATATTTCAATTGGTCCTTGATATGCCAAACCAGCTTGACTAGTAAATAGCGGACAACTCGAAGCATCAGACATATTCACCATAGCTTATTTTAAAAGAAAAGTACTTTAATTGCATGCGGCGACAACTCGCGAGAGATGGGAGTGGAGAAGTATTAAATCGCAACAAAAGGTTGTACCCCGTGGCCAGAAGTATTCCAGACCAGGTTCGTATAGGCTAGCAGGCTGAGGGGTGAGGCTCAGGTTTGTAATGGTACCACAGGGATCGGAGTCCGATTTAGCCAGGTGCCACCTCAATTTTGACCGAGCGACCCCCCCCCCCCAACCCTCCCAAGGACAACTTCTGGAGGGATCGTAGCCTCTTCCGCACTCCCTGACCCCATGGAGGGACTTTCCGGTCTACGGATTTAACGTGCTCATATCCGGCCTAGACACGGAGGTATTTGATGGGGCTTGTCGAGATTCGATCCGAGAACCCTCAGCGTCGAAAGCTGACGCGATACCACTAGGCTACCTCAGGCTTCTCAACAAAAAGTGATGCAAGTAGTAAATTGTGCCGTAAGGAGAAAATGGAGTCAAACATGCTCCTTTATGAAGTCGCACTTTAACTGTAGCTCCTAAATAAATATCCAGTCGGCTGACACATGAACCAAACTCTTGCCAAAACCAACGCCGCTTAATAACTTTATGACTGTCTCAACGCCATTCAATGCAGAACTCCGATCCTCGTAGTGACCAATAGCAAGAACTAAAACCGGAACCACAACCCAGGGGGCAGATGAAGCATTTGGAAGCCTCCATGTGCAGTCTAGTGTTGAGACCCACCCCAGCCCCTCGTTCAAAACAATATTAATAAATATTATTTATTACTTAAGAACTTGCAGAACGTATCTCTTTTTGAAGCTGCCAACTTTTTGAGGTCCCAAACGCGCTCTTCATGCGTTCGAGCCAGTGGTGTGCGGTGATCCACCTTGGCCGCACCCTCCCAGCTCTGTAAAAGGCATACGAAAAAGACATGGGGGACAAGGGAGTATACATATGCCGTAATGTGAGAATTTCGGTGATCGTCATTGTCCTAATTGGAAATGTCGATGCTCAAGGGAAGAAAAACTATTCAGCCCAAGTTTTCACTTGAGTAACTATTTCTGAGGACATAGACAAACAGCAAATCTATTTGTTTAATTCTCCCAGGGATCATTTAATGCGGAAAAGTACTTGAGTATATGCGGAAAAGTACTCTCGACTACTTCGCTATGCTTAGTTGCTCTAAGAATTAAGTGTCTGTCGGCAAATTCCATTGTTCAAAAGAGAGGGGAGAGGGGGAGAAAATTCTTAACGGAATAGAAAATTAATTCATAGCTGTCATATTATTCCCCCGGTCCGTTTTAGAGGTGCAAGACGGGAACGGCTATTTTTAATGAAACAGAGACTGACAACTTTATCATTGTTGAGATTTTTGGTAATCCCCTAAAAATTTTGTTGCATGTATAGTTTTTTCATATACGCTTTCATATTTTTTACCTTTAAAATTCCTAACTAATGTGTCATATCTATAAAAAATCTCGCTACTTCATGCTTTAAAGATATACTTTTTGATTTAATTTTTATCCGTTACGAATTCCCAAAATGGAGCTCATAGAATAGATTTTTTTTTTGCAAAGACCGAGATGGGAATAAAAGAGATATGAAAATAATCACATTTTTCCCACTCCTTCCTTTTAATTTTCATGAAATATTCATAAGAATCTAAGCATTCAAATTAGAATTATTCACACGTTTCTTTTCTTTTCGAGATAATTTGCGTTATTTAGACTTAAATAATGCAAGTCATTAATTTACATAATAAATAATGTTAACATTTTTTTTCCAGCATTAAAAATGACTTTAAATTAGTGGAGAGAGAGAGAGAGAGACGATGGAATGCATGCTACTTTTTTCTTTTTTACACATTACATTTCGCTTCTAAAATTAATGAAGAATTATTCTTACAAATGAATGATATTTAACGAATAGCTGTCAGTGTAACATATTTTTTTCTCGGATTACTTGAGTTTAAATGAAGTAACTGCATGTATTAATTCATAAAATTGGAATTTTAGTTGTCTCAAGTTCATTTAATAGGCAGTGTATTGTGCATAAAATGCGTGCATGGTCAGCTTTATATCTCAAAGTGTTGATATTGAAAAATTGAAATTGGTGTTTGGTTCAAATATTTACAGCAAGGAGATTGCAAGACAAACTAACATGCGAATCCAACAGTTATACGTAGATGGTATTGTACAGTAATTTTGAGTTGTTGTTGTGTCTATTAATAGTGCAGGAGAAAAAAAAGGAAACGAAAGAAAAAAGAATTTGCACTATCCATAGAAGAGGGGTGACATTGGGTCGAAAGAGGTTCAACTTCTACCTGTTGATCCGCGAAAAGAATTTAATTTCTCTTCTACCACCCAATAGAAATTCCAGTGGAGGCATTCACCGATCCGCCACCTAGAGACGCGTCCTGTAAGGGTTACAGGCACTCCCGAGGGAATTTTGAGTTGTATGAATCAAATAACGAGCGGTATATAAACCGCTGGTTATTAGACTATACACCATATCACCGGTGCCTTCATATATATATATATGTGTGTATACAAGGTGTTAATTATTGAGCTATATGAAATAAAAAATAAAATTTTAAAAACTACTGAGTTTAAAAACTTTATTCAAATTTGAAAAGTAACCACATATAATCAAATTTAGTTTATGACATGTTCAATATACTTGCCATCAATGGCTATGATGTGGCGCAGAGGAAGAGAAAAATTATGCAATAATTTTTTGATGTATATAGATATATATCTCCAAAGCGGCTGAGGACATTTGCCAATCCGTTGCCGGGATTTCAACCCGTATTCACTTTGACGCTAACTTTTAAGGATGTGGGTTCCTCTTTGGAAATATACAGTAGTCCGGTACTTTTTAACGAGTTTAACGGGCTCCGGGACACTAAAATTTATTTTCTTTGTTAATAAACTTTTTAAGATTGTATTTTGCTATTTTTTGTACTTTATTTGCCACTTTTTTGAAAGATCATAGTACATACGTTAAATGATATTAACGATAAATAATATGTACGATAAATAATCCATACGATAAATAATGTTTGAATATGCCAAATCATGAAAACTTCCATTACAAGATAAACCGCCTGTCAGTACAGATGCATTATCGGGTAGTATTCATAGACAGCACAGCGTAAAAGTTTTGTATCTTCCAATCCAGTCATCCTAGCAACATATGGTATTAGACAATTGATTCTGAAAGCTGTATAGTAAGTTTCTAGGCAAGAGAATAAAAATGCATTTTTTTGATTTGGAATTTTTTTGTCCGGACTTTCTGAAATTCTTAGGGAAGAAAACGTTCCTGTTTTACCATAGTAATCACGCAAGTCCCACTGTAGTAAATTGACACTGTACTCATTGGTCAGAATTTTAGTTTGAACTAAAAACTGGTTCATCAGAATTTTAGTTCAAACTAAAATTCTGATGAACTCTCACAATAGATTTTACTTAAAATCATAAGTTTAATAAAAGTTATTAAAAGTTGGGGGCAGTTTGTCATGCATTCAAAAGAAAGGCATGCGCTTCAAAATGGTCTTGAATTTGACGAAGGTATTAAATGGATAGCGTTTCAATCCATCTTAGTATTATCTCATCTAACAAATTGTTATGATCTATTGAGAGAAATGGAATAAAAAAATATCAATTCTATAAGTATAAATGTTTTATAGAATTTTATTAAGAATTTCTTCACAAAAAACAAAAACAAATCCATGTTTTTGAGTAAAATTTCAGGGGCGAATTTTTGGAGTTACGAAATGATGAATCCTCAAAGTATATACAGAGTGTTTTGTCAGAGTCCTAGGCCTGTATGACTCGAAATAATTCTGTGTTGCCTGGTTATTCAGCTGAAACTTTTATGCAGAGGTCCTTTGGGAAATTCACTTCCCAGGGGCTTTTGTAACACCTCCATTTTCCAAATCATTTAACTCATTTAGTAGTGCAAAGCCATTTGTCATCGAACATAGAGACTGTACGAAGAAAGAAAAAGTGAAGAAGTGTTTCAACAAAGAACAAGTAAATTACACATCGCTCGATTAAAAGTTATATGAAAACTAATCCCAAAGTAACACGAACACACATCCGTTCAAAACCCCAATAAGAGATTAAAATGGTGACAACTAGTTTTGAACTAATTAACATAAACTATTACAGATAAACTAATACAGATTATTTTATAGTTTTATTTTCTCTTTCTTCGCCTAAAAATCTTTAATTGCCTCGACTGATAGAAATAGCATTTTAATATTTTCAGATATTAAAGTATTAATAAATCATTATCAGTATTTATATAAAAAATTGCTTTTCAATTTTTACCGCGCATATTGCTCTTACATGGAAAAATTGGCATTTTTCCCTTTCAAGAAAGCTGGAGGATTTTTTTTTCTAAACGTGAAGAGAGCCCTTTTAATGAGAAAAATAAGCCAACTTCAAATCTGTGGGCATGGTGATGAAAAGAGGGAGGGGTATTTTAAACTACCACAAAGCCCCCCTCCCCCCTCAACATAAGTTCCTTATTAAGCGAAGGAGCATTAAGGGTGATTGTCGCTATAGACTATTCTCAAATGCGATGATCCTCGGCCTGATGACGAACTGTTAATTAGTTTGAAACTAGTTGCACTTTTTTATTTTGTGTTGTGAATATTAAAAAGCTATATGTACCTGTTAAGGGTTTTCCATAAGTTTCTTTTCAGTTATAAATAAAAAAAATAGCCAAGTATGATACAATAGGAAAATAACATTTTTGTTATTTTTTCAGGCTATCAAAAGTAAAAATTTCTTACCACGTTTGGTTTTTATGGCGTTTTGCTTATTTTAGCTAGCTGACTTCTCTCATACCCCGTAAGAGTTCGAAGGTAGTGCTACTGTACCTCTGATCACCGTTCTAGAACAAGTACTGTGGAATGGAGATAAAGAGATCGAGATTATTAACGTTTAATAATGCACACACATGCTATCAGTTAGTGTATCCTGATCTATCTTAAAATCAGATGGATGTGATCTTAAATGCGTAAGGTATACGTCCAGGGGTGATTTTTCAAAAAAAAATTAATAAATCTTTTTATCTATTTTTTATGATGAGATGTAAGTTAAAACATGGAAAAATGTATAAAAAATTATCTGTTACATAAAATAATTTTTTTCACGGCAAAGAACTGGAAAAAAATGGGTGCCAATTTGACATTTCTGCAAAATATGACAGCTCAAATATAAACAAATATACTCGTATTATAATTTTATAAATTGGAGAATGAAGATAATAACTTTCTCTAGGGAATAGTGTATTCTCAAGTATATATTCTGTTTATCCCATAAGCTGTTACAGTTTCAGTATTGATGTGCAGAAAAATTGCTTAAAATTCATCATTTCCAATTCAAACCAATGTAAACGAAAAACTAATTAGCCTGAAATGATGAATATAGTCTGTTCTCTTACAAAACATTTGAAGAGCAACTATTCGAAATTTTAAGGCAATAAATTCACAGCTTTTCACTGTAGGATGTTTTGCGTAAAGAGAAACGATGAAAAAATTCACTTTGAGAATAAGCTATTTTTGGTTATAAAATTCTTTGACAACTGTTGTTAACATTGCTGTTACTTCGCTGTTAGTTAAGACAGAAACATAATTCAAACAGCATTAGAAATATAAAAGATTAGGCTTTCATATTATAATACAAGGGAAAATTCGTTTTATTTTTATCAAAAAGGCCGTTTCAAAAGTATACGGATACCTTATTTTGAATAACTACAAAACTCTTCCTTCAGAAAAACACTGGCAGTAAATCTACAGGGTAAGTGAAAGAAAACTGAGATCGAAGTTTGTAACATCCTTCTAAAATTAAAATATATATATATAAATGTATGTGTGTGTTTTGTGGAAAAAGCATTGAAATTATATAGTTATATTTTTTCTCAGTAAACATAACAGTGTTGCCCGTAATAAGAGTGCAGTCTTTAATTAAATATCTAAAGCATTTTACTCCATTGTAATTAACACCACTTTTTTAACTGAAGATTTTCTGCCTGCATAAGTTTTCTTCAACACTAGTGGTAATTTCCGGAAGCAGTTTTTATCTGACAACTCCCAGTATTATATTAGTTAAACTAACAAAACATCATAATTCAGTACTTTTGGGATGAATAGAATTTTTTTGATCCCAAGTGCGTAGGAGTTTGTTTAGGAGCACTTAATGGAGAGACAACAAATAATTAAGTTTTGTTGCTGGCCCCATGTCTTTAGATGGAGGAATAGACTTATTAAATGGGATTTTATGTACAAAATGTGTATGTTTTATGGATGGAAAAAGTGGCATTGAATATTGCGTATTTAGTTTTACTTTGTTTACAGATGTAGTTTGTATTAGAAACTTACACGCCCACGATTCATATGGGGTAATTAATAATGAATGTGACTATTTTAAATTCTGAATGTGACTATTTGTACACACTTGCAGTGTTTATTTGTATGATCAATATTTGTTTTTATCAACCATATATATATATATATCTATATATATATATATATATATATATATATATATATATATATATATATATATATATATACATATATATATATATTGTAGCGTACTGGAAATAGAGGTTATTTTTCCCGAAACCCCACAAGCTCTTGGAAAACACAGCTGCGTGTTTTCAAGGAATGTGTTGTTCGGTTCCACCAGTTTCGGAACCCGTGGGGGAATTAAAGACCGTTTCCCTCACAAACAAGCCACTAAAGCTGTCAACTTAACTTTTCGGAATGTAATAAAGTTCGGATTCTCCAGAAGAACTGTCAGCCGATAATCTGGCGGCTCCTCCACCCTTTCTGAAAAATCCAGACATTGAGAGTAGACGCTTCATAGATCCCGCACAGGGGAGAGGTGTTTTTACTAGGCTCCTGTGTTGTTGGGCCGAAAATGGGCTCTGGAGCGTGTATTTGTGAATCTGCACGTAAAATTGAGTGAATTGTGTCGAAAGTGGTTAATGTTTAATTCTTTTTGTAAATAAATCTTGTTATGTTTTGTTTTAAAAATTTGGCTTTCGTTTTAATTAGAACTCTGTCTTTCTTTGGTATGGATCAATAGTAGTAAAAATTTAAAAATGCCTCAGAGAGTTAACAGCCTTGTCGTGATGCCACAGCCGCTTTTGGTGATCAGCGGTCGGATCCGTACCCGGTTCTGAAAGCAGAGTTCAGTATGCCAAATTGCGGGTCATTGTCTCGGACCCATAGAAGTATAGATTTTATTACGCCGCCGTAGCGAGGAGTGTTCAGAGGAAAACCTCCCCTTTTTCGAGGGAGTGATGTTTGAAGAATAGCAGTGCTTCGCGAAAGAAGAGGTCATCGACCCAGTAACGGAAGGGTAGTTCCCTCGATGCTCCGGTGTGTTTTTCGCAGTGTGGTCGAGAAGAGGGTGTTTTTAGAGAGCCCAGGACCGTGTTTTCCCCGGCTCAGTTAAAATTGATGGTGTTTCGCGTCTGATGCAGTTTTGTGTTTGTGTGGATTCGTGTTACAGTCAAGATTTTCTGGAAGTGAAAGTGTCAACAGTTGAGCTGTGTTTGGAGATGACCCTTGTGCCGTCAGCTGTGTAAAAAAAGGGGTGAGTACTGCTTTTAGATACTCAAAGTTGCATTGTTTTGTTTTTTTGGATAGGTATTTTTCGGAAATAATTTTAAGTTTTAAGTTGTGATGAATTGCTGGAAAAATACTTCAGTGCAATTGTTTTGTGGGGACAAAAGTAGTGTATTTTGCAACCGTAGTGTTTATATGTAACGTGTGAATGGCTAAGCTAGCTATAATGCAAGTTGAAATTCTTGTGGAGGGTAAAAACTACCCTGGTTGTATTGCCTAACATGTTTTTAAAAAAATAGATACAAGTGGTATTTTTTTTCTCAATAATTTTTTTAAACAGTTATTATTTGAGTTTTTTGTTTGGGTAAGCTACCTGTCGCAAACTGCTAAAAAAATAAATACAGTGGTATTTTTTTTTTGTTTCTCTCGATAATTTATTTTAAAGCATGTATTGAGAGTTTTTGAACGTTAACTAACGTTGTTAATTAGAAGCTTCTAATTGTTTTCAAAGGTTAACTAAGCTAGTGCCTTTGTGGATTGTATGTACAAACTGTATATTCCAGTAAATGCTTGTAGCGGTATAAGTGTTGATTAATGTTTGCTACTTGGTTATTAATTGAGTTGTTTTATATAAAGGTTGACTAAGCTAGTGCCTTTGTGGAAAACATACAAGCTGTCAATTATATTAGCGGGATAAACGTTTATTCAACGACTTGCTATGTAGAAGTATTGTTTTTGGTGTGTTATCGAATGTTAAAAAGGTTAATCTAATGTTTTGATGTTGAAAAAGTTATTATTACAATTTGGAAAAGTTAAGCTAAAGTGTTATATATGATTTTTTTTTTGGTATTTTATTTGTTTATGTGTATGATCCCATTGTAAAATACATGGTTTCACGAAGTAAATTTAATTGAAGGTGTTTTAGTTATTTTGAGTTTTTTTTTAAAAATTGCCTGACTTGTGCTTAAAAATTTGTGATTAATTTTGTGTGTAAAAATGGCTTATCTTAGTAAAGGTAGAAAGGCAGATTTGAAAATTTTGGCGATGAGGTTGGGTCAACAGCCCGCCCCAGATGCATTAATAATCCATCTAAAAAAATTAATAGAGAGTAGTCCAAATTACGAGGAGAATTTTGTTAGGGGTCTTCTTGAAACCATTATGCAAGATAGGTTACGACAGGAAAAAGCGGCTAGGGAAAGTGAGCAGGCGGAAAGAGATCGGATTTTTGCTATGGAGAAAGCTGAGATATATAGGATTTTTGCTATTGAACAAGAGCGAAGAGATAGGATTTTCGAATTGGAGAAATCGCGAATTATATCTCAAGCCCGTTTGGCGACCCCAGAATATCCCCAGAATACGGTAAGGGAAACAGTGAATTATGATTCTGAGCAAATTGAAGAAGAGAAGAAAGTGGTAGATTTTTGCTGTGGAAACAGTCGTGGAGCGGATCCTGTTCCGCGAAATTGTTTGGAGGGAAAGGAGAGATTGTTGTACGGTTTGGAGAACGCAGACAAGGGGAGCGAAGTGCGGGAGGTTTTGCAATCGGGGGAACGCAGGATTGAGATGGTTTTGCAAGGGGGAGGACAAAATACCCCCGTAAGAATTACTGTTGATCAGACCCAGACGGGAGTGGTGTGTGACTCGCTCGCAGAAGAGTCTCCGTTGGCTCAAATTACGACAGAGGAAAATGAGAGAGCAATCTTGCGGTGTTCTGAAAACTTTCGGGGGGCATCGGAGAAAGGCCAGCAGAGTTGCGGGGATGGGAAGAAAGAGTTAATGTTAGGGCAGGAGGTCGATGAACCCGATGAACCCGACTCGCGTTTGAATGATAAGAACGAAGACATTGGGGGAGAGTTAGGAAATTTCGGAATTGAAAAAGGGGTAATGGATATGAGAGGAGGTGAAGAGCATGAAGGTAAAAGGATGTTAAGTTTGGAAAGGAATGTGAGAGAGGAGATAGCGATTGAGATAGAGATGGCGAATTCTGTGGTCGGTTCAGAAGCTGGAATTTCGGTTAAGAGATCAAGGTTACCTGCAAGGGCCAAATTGTCCTATTCTGAGAGTTCCGGTTTTGCTTTCGAGTTAGGAAGTAAACATCTTGCGTCGGGAGAGGTGATAAGAAAGAGTAAAGGGTTGATTTCGGAGGTAGATCGGTCGGGAGACGTGATGAGAAAGAGTAAAGGGTTGATTTCGGAGGTAGATCGGTCGGGAGAGAGCTTGATTGACTTATATTTCGTTTCGGGTGGTAAGCCTATGCATCTACCTGTGGTTCACATGGGTATCACGTTTTTGTATTTTATAATTATTAGTAAGTGGATAGCCCATGTTGAAAATCCAGATTAAATACACAGGAGGTTGATTTACCTTGTATTGCTTGTTTGTGTTATTAAATTGATTTTTTTTTTGTCATGCAATAGAAAGGTATATGATTGATGTATTTTGGTATGTGTATTTAAGTGTTTATTAGTATTATTTTTGTTTCTTATCAGTGAATGAATATTGATTTATTGATTTTAAGGGTTTTTATTGAAAATGTCATCCCGTACAAAATAAATGCACTGAACGCGAATTTAATAGATAAATAAATTTTCAAAATTTTGGTTATGTGCTTTGTTAAATTTTGGTTGCAACTTGAGTGTTAAAGGTGGTGCTGACTATGTGTTTTTGTTTCAACTCCTCTGTATGCCGGTGCACAAACTGTGCTATTGGTGGTGTAGGTGTGATCGACGGACAAACTTTTTCCTTTGCGAAGAAAAAGTTTCCTGGAGCGTGGAGGAGCTGTAGCGTACTGGAAATAGAGGTTATTTTCCCCGAAACCCCACAAGCTCTTGGAAAACACAGCTGCGTGTTTTCAAGGAATGTGTTGTTCGGTTCCACCAGTTTCGGAACCCGTGGGGGAATTAAAGACCGTTTCCCTCACAAACAAGCCACTAAAGCTGTCAACTTAACTTTTCGGAATGTAATAAAGTTCGGCTTCTCCAGAAGAACTGTCAGCCGATAATCTGGCGGCTCCTCCACCCTTTCTGAAAAATCCAGACATTGAGAGTAGACGCTTCATAGATCCCGCACAGGGGAGACGTGTTTTTACTAGGCTCCTGTGTTGTTGGGCCGAAAATGGGCTCTGGAGCGTGTATTTGTGAATCTGCACGTAAAATTGAGTGAATTGTGTCGAAAGTGGTTAATGTTTAATTCTTTTTGTAAATAAATCTTGTTATGTTTTGTTTTAAAAATTTGGCTTTCGTTTTAATTAGAACTCTGTCTTTCTTTGGTATGGATCAATAGTAGTAAAAATTTAAAAATGCCTCAGAGAGTTAACAGCCTTGTCGTGATGCCACAATATATACAGGGTGGTTATAATTAAAGTTCCACTTTTAAATGGTCATAAAAGGGAAACTACTGGACCAAATGTTATCAAACTTGGAAATATTTTAAAGGAGGTCATGGGAATTTCATTTCCGCCAAAAAGTTCAAAAACTTACCACCAGGGGGGAAATGGCGCTGTATGCAATATTGTTAGATGGGGACAGATGAGGCCCATTTTTACCTAAATGGCGATGTCAACATCCATAACTGCAGGATTTGGGCCAAACAAACCCCTCATGTTATCTACCCAGTTTCATTGCATTCTCCTAAATTCACCGTTTGGTGTGGTATGACAGCTAGTTTCATAATTGGACCATTTTTCTATGAATAGCAGTCGACAGCTGGACCTGTTACATGCACTGTGACTGCAGCTCGAATAGAGTCAATGTTAAGATGTTTCGTGATACCTGAACTCCAGGAACGTGGCATTTTAGACACCACAATTTTTATGCAGGACAAGGCCCCACCGCACATTGGTACATGTGTCTCACTGTTACTTATGCAACATTTCCCGAATGAACAGATTATAGGCTGAAACTTCCCCACAAAATAGCCACCCTGGTCACCAGACCTCAACCCCTGTGACTTTTGCCTATGGGGTTATCTCACAAGAACTGTTTATGGTGATAATCTAAAGAATTTGGCGGAATTGAAAGATGCGATACACCGATATGTCCATAACATTCCTCCTGATATGCTAAGAGCTACTGTTGAGAATGCAGTAATGCGATTTAACTTGCTTTCGGAAAATGGTGGACGCTACTTTGAACAAGCTTTGTCACACGTTTCAGAAACGATTAAACACACATTTTAAACCGATGTCTTCATGTCTTATTTCGTTTAACAATATTGGATACAGCGCCGTTTCCCTCCTGGTGGTGAGTTTTTGACCTTTTTTCTTTTGCGGAAAAGAAATTCCCATGACCTCCTTTAAACTATTACCAAAATTGATAACATTTGGTCCAGTAGTTTTCCTTTTATAACCATTTCAAAGTGGAACTTTAATTATAACCACCCTGTACATACATATATGTATGTGGATAAATAATCTGGACGAAAATTTCCTTGTAAATGTTTGAGTCCCTCCATAACGTGAGAGAGAGTGGGAGAGAGTACGATTACACCAGATGTCGACCCCGGGGGGGGGGGGTACTCGGTCAAAATTTAGGTGGCATCTGGCTAAATCGGATTCCGACCCTTGTGGTACCATTATAAACCGAGTCGCACCTCATAGCCAGCTGGTGTATATGGACCTGGTCTGGTATGCTTTCATACAGGGGCATTTGAAACAACAACGACAGATATAATGAAGAATACAGTTATAGATTTTAAATTGGAAATACACCTTGAACCACTTGGGCAATTTTTGAAGTTTTTTTTCAAAGCAACCAATATAATTGACATTCAGAAATGGAGGCATCCGGCTATATCAAAAGCAGTGCCGTTTGGAAAGCCTAAAGACCAGACGAAGACAATAAGGGGGCCGAAAATGTGAAGGGAAGGAAATCAGGATCAGGGGGGGGAGGAAGGTGTGTGCTTAAATGCAGCATATACTTTCCGCAGAGACCTAGGAAGTAACTTGGAGTAAATTGGCCGAATGATTTTAGGATGCATCTAAAACAAAGTAACTGACGGAATTTCAATATTATTTTATGGACCACGGTCTACATCCTTATCGCAATGTTCGGAATATCATCATGAGAAACTAGCTTATCATCATCCATAATATAAAGTATCTTAGATCACCATACTGTCCATTTCTAATCACTGACTTCATCAACATTTCACATCCTGTAATATCCTTAAATTATATCATTATATCACTTAGGGCAGTTTGATTTCCTTTGACTTCATCTCATCAGAATCACTTGAATAAAAGGATCAACTTTTCATTTTACAGAAATTAATAATGGTGAAAATGTCTTAAAAAAATTTGACACTGACAGAGAGGGGGAGAGTCAATTGAATAACAATATCAATTGATCGAGGTTTGGATAATCAAGGTTCTGTTGTCACACATTTTTTAATAATCTCTTCCAATTTGATCTTATGCCATTTCCCCAATAATAGTTATGACATCACATATTTCATTTTCCAGGAAATAGAAACCAAGGCTGATCCAGAGGCGACAATCCTGTGGTCGTGCAAAGCGAAGGAAGGCTAAATATAAAACCTGATTCAGTTAAGCTATTCAGTCATAAAAACAAAGAATAAGGGAAAATTCTTCATACTCTTCATCGATTTTTACTCGTAAGGTATCTGCCTACTTTTGGAGCACTTTTTTTGAAAAATATACAATATTTTTCCAGTAAGTATATCTTTAGCTCAGATATAATATAAAATCATGAAAACAAAACAACTCTGAAAAATAAGTACGACATTTTAAAAAATAGGAAATTTTTCATAATTTTTTTTTGCGAAATTTAATGCTTACTCCAGACGCTCTACACTCAATTCAACTCAAGATACGTATTTTTATTTGACATATTCTTGTGTAATGAACAGAAAATTTTATAATATCTCTGAAAAATCACTGAAATATATCAATGTATGTAGAAAAATACAATTTAAAAAAAAATTATCTTTTATTTTATTTTGTAGAGGTACCTGTATAATGATTAAATTTACACACAGAGCTTAGCTTTTAATTCAAAACATTGTTAGTAATGTGACAATCACCGATGCAAAATTTAATTGAAATATATTTTTAAACTTTTTATGTAATTAAGATTTATGTTCCTTGTATACCAAATACTGTCGTATACCTATACAAATATAACTTAAAAGTTAGTTTTTTAGAAAATGCTTTTAAAGATTTGACTTCCTGTCTTTTGAGCATCACTTTTGGTTTACTAAATTGGCAGTATTTTCTACCCCAGTAAACATACATATAAAAGAAAAGCAATTTTAGATTCCTAAAAGATTGCCTTTTGAAATGGAACAATATTTTTTTCGAAAATTTTCACCAAAAACAGTCATTTTAACGTAGGCAGACAGACAACTTAATGGTGAACGCGGTACGCTCAAAGTGTTTGTAGAGGATAACTTTTGAACAGAATGCTCTTGGTTCTAGTTATTACCATGTTTTTATTAACTCGCTTTCTTGTTTGTGTGTTTGTGTGTTTGTCCGGTACAAATCTTGCAATCGATTTTTAACTAACTTCTCGACTAGCTAGACATTTGAAACTTTTAGAATAGCTCAGAACACGATGACAATGCCTTATTTTAATACTTTTAGCTATCTTTAAGCAGAATTGAATTCATTTTCAGTTAATTTTGTTTTGTAGAATATCGACCGGGACGGGAATGCAAAGTTAAACGCAAGTTAACTTCCAATTCTCGAGCTAAAAGATTGATTACGCATTTGATCATTTTCTTTCAAGTTGATGTGATAATTCATCAAAAAATTTTAAAAAAGTATTTATTAATACATAAAATTGTCAAGTTTATTTGATTCAACAGAAAATTTAAAAACATGGTATATAAAAATTTCTTTTTATCTTGTAATTACTTTTGGTTTAAACTAGTATCTAGACTGAAGATTGAATTAAAGAGATTATTTTAAAGTTTTTTTTCTTTCTCGCATAGGTTCTAAATATGTTTAATTGCCTCGCATGATAAAAATAGCATTTTTATCTTTTTAAGTATAAATAAATGAATTTAAGTATTTAAGCAAAAATTTACTTTTTCAATTTTATCGCGCATTTTGCTCTTACATAGAAAAATTAGCATTTTCCCATCTCAAGAAAGCTTTTAATCTGAACGTAAAGAGGGCCTTTTTAATGAGAAAAGCAATCTAACTTTAAATGTGTAGGCACATAGTGATGGAAAGAGGAAGGGGGATTTTAAACTCCCCCAAAGCCCCACTCTACCCCATGTATGTAACATACGGCAGTAAAATTTTTTTATTTGTTGTATAAATAATATTAAGCAATTCTCTCGGAATAAAAATCCTACTGCGCGACTGCGTAGGTGAATAAAAAACAAGAAGAAGGACAGGCAGCTCCTTAATATTTCACTCATTTTAAATCCAAGGTAGTTATATTCTTGGAAGGGATTATGTATATAGAGTAAACGTATGTGCGTCTAGAAAAAAGTAAAGTTATTTTGTTTGGATGCGCAAATTTAAATGCGTACCCTTTAGATAGTGGATTTAAAATTTTTTTTGGAAATAAAACCGAATTCCTAAAAAGTGAGTCTATCTTTCTAAAAATCAGGCGCAATCTGGATTTTGAGCAATACTTTGCTTGAAATTTTTGTTTGTCTTATTATCAGGTCTTTTTTCGGCATGTGACAGATGTAAAAAGTAAATTGAAACGCGGCGCCTGTAGATGTTTGGCAACCAATAAATTCCCCAGTACTGCAGTAATTTTAAGCAACTATTTTAAGTATTGTTGAATCAATATGAGTTTCTAAGCCTTATGTAGAATCTTGTAGCTTTGTCACGTCTCTAAGCTAGATTGGTTCGGCATCTTAGTTTTTCATTGGAGAGGGTGAATTCTGGCATCTATGATTAAGTCCTGAATATTTGAAAAAAGAACGTCAAAATAAGATGCATTCATTGATTGATTTCTCCATTGATGTCTAATATTATGCCCATATATATTTTTAAATATGTTCTTTTATTTCCTTTCAGTGAACTGATATTGCCTGTATTAAAATAAATAAGAGCTTTATCTGTGCCCAGACTTGTTAATTGATATAACTTTTTTGAAATTATTTATAAAATAATAAGGCTCTGATAACATTTATGTGAAATTCAATGAAGTAGGAACAGCACATAATATCATTATAGCATTTGTAAGACTGCGGTTCATCTGATGTGAGAAAAAAATAAGATAAACGATGTTTCGTTGCTATCGGGTGGCGATCCGCTAGATTACGTATAGTTTTAATTATAATTCTTTGTGTTAAAAGAAGAGGCAAATTATTTCGAAATTCACTGCTACCCTCTTTTGGTTGAAAACGGAATATTTATTTTAAGGTAATAATTGTTTTGTTTTCAGAAAAACAGTGCCAACTCGTTCAGGGGAGTAGTATAAAAATGACAGTTTTGCCCCAGGATTAAGGGGAGGAGCTTAAAGTGGGCGGAGCTAACTGAGTGACGTGGACCAATCAGAGTGCAGTTGGCCACCTGGCGGTCGATTTGGACCAATCAGGAGAGGGCAGCGCTGCTATCGCCCCCTAGCGGGAAAGAGTGGAACCTTGTAGTTCAGCAGAATCTTGGAGGGAGTAGGTGCTCTGCGGAACGCCACCTATCGGTTAAACAGGGAACTAAATTTCATACAAGGATTGGAGGTCAGGGCATATTTTTTTCAGTGCTGCCATCTGCTGGTTAAATAGGGAACTACATTTTTGGGGACTTAGAAATTTTTTTAAAAGTATTTTCCATGAGAATTGAACCCGTTAAGGAAATATTACCTGACTACTTTTAGCGACGTAATACCGTTACGCTATGAATCGTCGGAAGTTTAGTGAATTATATTCTATAACAGAGAGAATATTTTTATGAATTTACTAGAATTAATTATCAAAAATAAATATAACGACATCTATTGTTTAAAAATGAAACTTAGAAAATTTAATACAAGGTTTTGAGTATATTTTTCAAAACTTTAAATATTTTTAGTCGAATTCTAACTTAAAATATATATTATCAACTTAGTAGTTCAAAAAAGGGCTTATTTTCAGGACTTTAAAATTGTTTTCTATGTTTTTTAACGTGATATATAATTTTACATAGATACATTCGCAAAATAATACAAAATAATAAGAAATTTTTACATAGATAGGCTAAAACGAACATTTTTTTTTTCTTTTACTTGATATTTTTACACATGAAATTATTTTACAACAAGCGTTAAGTTTAAAATATCTACAATTTTTCTTAAGAATATTACTTTACAGTATAATATAATTTAGATAGAGCTTTGAAACCATTGTAACATTTAGTATAGAAAAAATTATTATTTGATCTTACCTTGAAAAACATTCCATGAAAGCTAACAAGGGATATTTTTAGACATGAAATTATTTAAACAAAGCGGGAATTCCCCAGTAGAGTTATTTTTTCCTTTTAATATTAGAAATAAAAACTGAAATATGATTCAATCTAGATAATTATTTAAATTAAATACACATAACATACCAATCCATACTATTAAATCTGCAAGAGAAGATATTAAATTTACACTAAAAAATTTTTTAATTGTCAACATGTGCATACTGCAATAGTCTACATTATTATCAAAAAGTTCATTGAATTATATTCTATAACAGAGAGAATATTTTTATGAATTTACTAGAATTAATTATCAAAAATAAATATAACGTCATCTATTGATTAAAAATGAAACTTAGAAAATTTAATACATGGTTTTGAGTATATTTTTCAAAACTTTAAATATTTTTAGTCGAATTCTAACTTAAAATATACTATCAACTTTGTAGTTAAAAAAAAGGGCTTATTTTCACGACTTTAAAATTGTTTTGCTATGTTTTTTAACGTGATATATAATTTTACATAGATACATTCGCAAAATAATACAAAATAATAAGAAATTTTTACATAGATAGGCTAAAACGAATATTTTTTTTCTTTTACTAGATATTTTTACACATGAAATTATTTTACAACAAGCGTTAAGTTTAAAATATCTTTAATTTTCATGCTAATATCAATTTTAAGTATAATATAATTTAGATATATCTTTAAAACCATTTAAACATAACTTGAACACTTTAAATTATACAATTACCATCTAGAAAGTGAAACTTAAAAATATATGCGTCAATTTGATTATCTTTATACAGTTTATGTACTGTTTTAAATGTATTTTTTAAACCTTAAATGCTTTTAACAGATAAAAAAACTTTAAAACCATAAAGTAAATGCATACTTAATGCATTGAGAAATCTAAAACCTATATCTTACTTTGACTATAGCATAAGCTTTCTTCTAATGCATATACTAAAATGTCATACTAAAATTAAAAAACATTTTATAGAGATAAAGACTTTTAATAGCGTTTAAACATATAATGACTTTGTTATCTTTAAAACCATTTAAACATAACTTGAAGACTTTAAATTATACAATTACCATCTAGAAAGTGAAACTTAAAAATATATGCGTCAATTTGATTATCTTTATACAGTTTATGTACTGTTTTAAATGTATTTTTTAAACCTTAAATGCTTTTAACAGATAAAAAAACTTTAAAACCATAAAGTAAAGGCATACTTAACGCATTGAGAAATCTAAAACCTATATCTTACTTTGACTATAGCGTAAGCTTTCTTCTAATGCATATACTAAAATGTCATACTAAAATTAAAAAACATTTTATAGAGATAAAGACTTTTAATAGCGTTTAAACATATAATGACTTTGTTATCTTTAAAACCATTTAAACATAACTTGAAGACTTTAAATTATACAATTACCATCTAGAAAGTGAAACTTAAAAATATATGCGTCAATTTGATTATCTTTATACAGTTTATGTACTGTTTTAAATGTATTTTTTAAACCTTAAATGCTTTTAACAGATAAAAAAACTTTAAAACCATAAAGTAAAGGCATACTTAACACATTGAGAAATCTAAAACCTATATCTTACTTTGACTATAGCGTAAGCTTTCTTCTAATGCATATACTAAAATGTCATACTAAAATTAAAAAACATTTTATAGAGATAAAGACTTTTAATAGCGTTTAAACATATAATGACTTTGTTATCTTTAAACCCATTTAAACATAACTTGAAGACTTTAAATTATACAATTACCATCTAGAAAGTGAAACTTAAAAATATATGCGTCAATTTGATTATCTTTATACAGTTTATGTACTGTTTTAAATGTATTTTTTAAACCTTAAATGCTTTTAACAGATAAAAAAACTTTAAAACCAGAAAGTAAAGGCATACTTAACGCATTGAGAAATCTAAAACCTATATCTTACTTTGACTATAGCGTAAGCTTTCTTCTAATGCATATACTAAAATGTCATACTAAAATTAAAAAACATTTTATAGAGATAAAGACTTTTAATAGCGTTTAAACATATAATGACTTTGTTATCTTTAAACCCATTTAAACATAACTTGAAGACTTTAAATTATACAATCACCATCTAGAACCTGAAACTTAAAAATGTATGCGATAATTTGATCATGTTTATATAGTTTATGTACAGTTTTGAATGTATTTCAAACCTTAAACGTTTTTTCAACTTTGAAACTATATTATAAGTTAAGACGCTTACTAAAATTAAAAACATTTTATAGAGGTAAAGACTTGAAAGATAAAATTTACAAGTTTTAATCCTAAATATTATATCTTATCCAGAAATGTAGACTATTAATATACGATTTTAAACCTAACATGCTTTCAGCGATTACCTAAATTGCGATATAACCTTTAGACTTCCTTTTTAATAACATAAATATATATATATATATACATAAATGTTATCAAATTAAAATTTTTGATATACTTTCGTATAAGATAGTTTTCTACATGCAATTACCAAAATATTTTATCCTTACAGCATCAGAAATAATACAGACTTTATCATGTTTAGAAGATATTTACATGAGTTCATTTTAGAAGTAAATTGACCAAGGTTTAAATCTTACAGCGGTAGTGATATACGTAGACAATGTTTTTGCTTTATATAAGAAAATAGTTACTATATATTTTAAAATTAAAATTAGTTTTGTTAAGAATAAAACTTTGCTGTATATTTTATAATATAAGCATATACCAAACTCTCATAGTTATCATTTTCAACAGTTAACGGTTTAAAATATACAATCGGCTAAAATACATATCCAATTATTTAAAAGTAGGATAAGCTAATAAAATTTTTATATCAAAGTTGTTCGATTATTGCTTACAAGACTTTAAATATAAAGTTTAATGAAACTGGATCAATTTAACTTTCCTTTTGATACATTTATAGAAAAATTATCTGAAAAGTATGATGATTTTAACATAGCTAAAGAATTCGCTGAAAAGAAAATGATCAAGCAAGAATCTGCAGAAAAAGAGTCAATATACAATGATTTCATTTTAAACAGTATCCCACAAACTGTGAAAAAACGTGCTTCTAATCTGATATCTATTTTGAAACAATAGCCCAGCATAATATTATGGAATGACTAGATTAAGTGATATATCAAGGAAAACCTTATGAAAGTTCTAATATTATTGATTTATTCAATTCGATTTTAACTAATAAGAAGAAAAGTGTCAATACCCAAGCTGGATTTTTATCAGTGTTAAAGCGATTAAATATCGCACAACATTTCATACAAAACAAGCATTTATCTATACAGCAAAAAGAAGAAAAAATAGTTCTCTTTAATAAAATCTGTTTTAAAACTATATATATTAGTGTTTTCATTTTTTTTTCTATGCATGCTTTTTAAATTAATTCACACATACGCATAATGAAATATACAAATTTATCTTTAAATTATCATTTATTTAACACATGAAAAAGTATTTACATAAAACAAATGAAGATTCACATTCACATTTTCCCATATTCAATATAGTATTTAAAATTCGTAAAAAATATCATGTAAATAATCCTTAAATGTTTTTATAGTAATATTATCAAAAAAGTTTCCATAATTATAATGACACGTACAATAATTTAAGCATATATTTTTTACAATGTCTCCCAGAATGATATGATACAAGGAAGTCTTTCCCATACTTTCATACTTTTCAGAGATTGAAAGTGATACACACCAATGTTCTTGGTTAAGGGATTTCTCTATTTTACAATCATAACATTTATAAATTTGATTATTACATCTACAGTACTCTTCGCGTATACAATGTAAATAATTTTCACGAGCTTGATTTATATCACAACGATCTTTATAACAAAATTGTTTACTCACACAAAATAACAACCTATTCGTTTGAAAATCTAGCAAGCGACTAAGTTTAATCAGATAAGATAATGCATATCTACTACTAGTCACATATTTTGAAAAAGACATTTTTTTTATTTTTATGTTTTATAAATACTTTTAAAAATTATTTTCTAAAAAAGGTTTTAAATTAATACTTTCAAAATTATCATTCTAAAAAATATTATACAAATAAATAAATGCAATAATTTATCTTTAAATATTATATAGACCATGGGAAAATGTACTTACATTTCTTCAAATGTACCATCGTCAAAATATCTGTGAAACATTTTCACTTTAAATTGTGTGAAAAATTCACTCTCATTGTACGCACATATACAGTAATTTTCAATTATATAATTTAAAAGCTGTTTTACATTTATGTTAAAAATTGCACTTTTTCCTACGGATTGGTATTTTTCATTATCTGTTACAGTTAAACAGGGATGCTGACGTTGTGAAGGGTGATCAATTTCACACCCATTACATTCGTACAATTCGCTAGATGTAATCATCACACTTCGTTTTATGGCATAGAAGAAATTTATCCTTGCTGTGGGAGAATCACAATGCTCTTTCACACAAGGCCCATTTCTGTATACCCTATATTTCAAGAGCATAGGGATATTTTTGCAAAGAAACGTTTCTTCAACGCAACTTAAAATGTCCTCGGAATAGTCTTCAAATTTAACAATTTGCTCTCGATTTAATTTAATTAAGGAGAGTTTTAATTTATATCCGCCATTTTCTGAAGCGAACATTTGCTGTAATGTGCACTGATTGTTATCATTCACAGCGATTAATTGGTTGTTACATATCAGCGATTTCTTCTTATAATTTATTTTAAATGACGATATTTTGTTTGTAAATTCATAAAGTGTAGCCAAAGTCAATACTACACCATTCTGAGTTGGTATACCGCTATACGCATCTGTAAATTCGCGCAAATGAACGCGTACACCTCGTCGATCATGGTATACCATAATGAACACATTATATCCAATATTCCATGATGAAATTAATACTGGGCTGTTGCGATTTCTATAGTAATTCTCCATCCAGTCGTTTTCCGGTATCTCATCAATGGAAACATTCCAATATGCAGATGTAGAAGGCGACGGATTCATTGTAGAAGGACCCGCACAATGCAAAGTATTGCTAGGAACACTTGAATTCTGTATAGGAGAGCCAGCAAGTTGTACAGTGGAAGGATTCCTTTTTCTTTTACATACAGGTTTTAACTGCACAGCGTATTGGGCGCATGTCTCGTTCAAAGATGCTTCCATTTTATTCAAGGACGGAGCATTAAATTCGAAGTTTAGCATATTCATTTTTTTAAAATATTTACTAAAATAGAATTATACTACTATGATCTGTTGCTACCAACTTAACGTTTCGAATGAAAGTAAAATTCTACATAGAGCGTTAGTGTGTTTCAACATGTTATCTTTGCCCTCACAAAGGGGAGATAACAGTCCCTTCAGCTATTACATGGGGTAGGTTGAAATCACTCTTAAAGAGAGACAACAAGTCTAACATCACACCCTGCTATCTAGATAAAAATTGATGATAAGAATTTAGTCTCGCAAAAGTTGCACATTTTAGGGGAAATATTTGCAGGTAATAGCTTTTAAAGATCCCCTTTTTAAGATAAGATGCTTTAAAGTAATACATTCAGAGAAGTACGCCATTGCCGGTCTTTAAAACTGAAATTTTTGAATCGTTTCGTGATTCATTTAAAAACTCAATGAATATTTTACCTCCTCTAATGCATATACTAAAATGTCATACTAAAATTAAAAAAACATTTCATAAAAACTTTTAATACCGTTTAAACATATAATGACTTTGTTATCTTTAAACCCATTTAAACATAACTTGAAGACTTTAAATTATACAATCACCATCTAGAACCTGAAACTTAAAAATGTATGCGATAATTTGATCATGTTTATATAGTTTATGTACAGTTTTGAATGTATTTCAAACCTTAAACGTTTTTTCAACTTTGAAACTATATTATAAGTTAAGACGCTTACTAAAATTAAAAACATTTTATAGAGGTAAAGACTTGAAAGATAAAATTTACAAGTTTTAATCCTAAATATTATATCTTATCCAGAAATGTAGACTATTAATATACGATTTTAAACCTAACATGCTTTCAGCGATTACCTAAATTGCGATATAACCTTTAGACTTCCTTTTTAATAACATAAATATATATATATATATATACATAAATGTTATCAAATTAAAATTTTTGATATACTTTCGTATAAGATAGTTTTCTACATGCAATTACCAAAATATTTTATCCTTACAGAATCAGAAATAATACAGACTTTATCATGTTTAGAAGATATTTACATGAGTTCATTTTAGAAGTAAATTGACCAAGGTTTAAATCTTACAGCGGTAGTGATATACGTAGACAATATTTTTGCTTTATATAAGAAAATAGTTACTATATATTTTAAAATTAAAATTAGTTTTGTTAAGAATAAAACTAATTTTAATTTTAAAATATATAGTAACTATTTTCTTATATAAAGCAAAAATATTGTCTACGTATATCACTACCGCTGTAAGATTTAAACCTTGGTCAATTTACTTCTAAAATGAACTCATGTAAATATCTTCTAAACATGATAAAGTCTGTATTATTTCTGATTCTGTAAGGATAAAATATTTTGGTAATTGCATGTAGAAAACTATCTTATACGAAAGTATATCAAAAATTTTAATTTGATAACATTTATGTATATATATATATATATATATTTATGTTATTAAAAAGGAAGTCTAAAGGTTATATCGCAATTTAGGTAATCGCTGAAAGCATGTTAGGTTTAAAATCGTATATTAATAGTCTACATTTCTGGATAAGATATAATATTTAGGATTAAAACTTGTAAATTTTATCTTTCAAGTCTTTACCTCTATAAAATGTTTTTAATTTTAGTAAGCGTCTTAACTTATAATATAGTTTCAAAGTTGAAAAAACGTTTAAGGTTTGAAATACATTCAAAACTGTACATAAACTATATAAACATGATCAAATTATCGCATACATTTTTAAGTTTCAGGTTCTAGATGGTGATTGTATAATTTAAAGTCTTCAAGTTATGTTTAAATGGGTTTAAAGATAACAAAGTCATTATATGTTTAAACGGTATTAAAAGTTTTTATGAAATGTTTTTTAATTTTAGTATGACATTTTAGTATATGCATTAGAGGAGGTAAAATATTCATTGAGTTTTTAAATGAATCACGAAACGATTCAAAAATTTCAGTTTTAAAGACCGGCAATGGCGTACTTCTCTGAATGTATTACTTTAAAGCATCTTATCTTAAAAAGGGGATCTTTAAAAGCTATTACCTGCAAATATTTCCCCTAAAATGTGCAACTTTTGCGAGACTAAATTCTTATCATCAATTTTTATCTAGATAGCAGGGTGTGATGTTAGACTTGTTGTCTCTCTTTAAGAGTGATTTCAACCTACCCCATGTAATAGCTGAAGGGACTGTTATCTCCCCTTTGTGAGGGCAAAGATAACATGTTGAAACACACTAACGCTCTATGTAGAATTTTGCTTTCATTCGAAACGTTAAGTTGGTAGCAACAGATCATAGTAGTATAATTCTATTTTAGTAAATATTTTAAAAAAATGAATATGCTAAACTTCGAATTTAATGCTCCGTCCTTGAATAAAATGGAAGCATCTTTGAACGAGACATGCGCCCAATACGCTGTGCAGTTAAAACCTGTATGTAAAAGAAAAAGGAATCCTTCCACTGTACAACTTGCTGGCTCTCCTATACAGAATTCAAGTGTTCCTAGCAATACTTTGCATTGTGCGGGACCTTCTACAATGAATCCGTCGCCTTCTACATCTGCATATTGGAATGTTTCCATTGATGAGATACCGGAAAACGACTGGATGGAGAATTACTATAGAAATCGCAACAGCCCAGTATTAATTTCATCATGGAATATTGGATATAATGTGTTCATTATGGTATACCATGATCGACGAGGTGTACGCGTTCATTTGCGCGAATTTACAGATGCGTATAGCGGTATACCAACTCAGAATGGTGTAGTATTGACTTTGGCTACACTTTATGAATTTACAAACAAAATATCGTCATTTAAAATAAATTATAAGAAGAAATCGCTGATATGTAACAACCAATTAATCGCTGTGAATGATAACAATCAGTGCACATTACAGCAAATGTTCGCTTCAGAAAATGGCGGATATAAATTAAAACTCTCCTTAATTAAATTAAATCGAGAGCAAATTGTTAAATTTGAAGACTATTCCGAGGACATTTTAAGTTGCGTTGAAGAAACGTTTCTTTGCAAAAATATCCCTATGCTCTTGAAATATAGGGTATACAGAAATGGGCCTTGTGTGAAAGAGCATTGTGATTCTCCCACAGCAAGGATAAATTTCTTCTATGCCATAAAACGAAGTGTGATGATTACATCTAGCGAATTGTACGAATGTAATGGGTGTGAAATTGATCACCCTTCACAACGTCAGCATCCCTGTTTAACTGTAACAGATAATGAAAAATACCAATCCGTAGGAAAAAGTGCAATTTTTAACATAAATGTAAAACAGCTTTTAAATTATATAATTGAAAATTACTGTATATGTGCGTACAATGAGAGTGAATTTTTCACACAATTTAAAGTGAAAATGTTTCACAGATATTTTGACGATGGTACATTTGAAGAAATGTAAGTACATTTTCCCATGGTCTATATAATATTTAAAGATAAATTATTGCATTTATTTATTTGTATAATATTTTTTAGAATGATAATTTTGAAAGTATTAATTTAAAACCTTTTTTAGAAAATAATTTTTAAAAGTATTTATAAAACATAAAAATAAAAAAAAATGTCTTTTTCAAAATATGTGACTAGTAGTAGATATGCATTATCTTATCTGATTAAACTTAGTCGCTTGCTAGATTTTCAAACGAATAGGTTGTTATTTTGTGTGAGTAAACAATTTTGTTATAAAGATCGTTGTGATATAAATCAAGCTCGTGAAAATTATTTACATTGTATACGCGAAGAGTACTGTAGATGTAATAATCAAATTTATAAATGTTATGATTGTAAAATAGAGAAATCCCTTAACCAAGAACATTGGTGTGTATCACTTTCAATCTCTGAAAAGTATGAAAGTATGGGAAAGACTTCCTTGTATCATATCATTCTGGGAGACATTGTAAAAAATATATGCTTAAATTATTGTACGTGTCATTATAATTATGGAAACTTTTTTGATAATATTACTATAAAAACATTTAAGGATTATTTACATGATATTTTTTACGAATTTTAAATACTATATTGAATATGGGAAAATGTGAATGTGAATCTTCATTTGTTTTATGTAAATACTTTTTCATGTGTTAAATAAATGATAATTTAAAGATAAATTTGTATATTTCATTATGCGTATGTGTGAATTAATTTAAAAAGCATGCATAGAAAAAAAAATGAAAACACTAATATATATAGTTTTAAACAGATTTTATTAAAGAGAACTATTTTTTCTTCTTTTTGCTGTATAGATAAATGCTTGTTTTGTATGAAATGTTGTGCGATATTTAATCGCTTTAACACTGATAAAAATCCAGCTTGGGTATTGACACTTTTCTTCTTATTAGTTAAAATCGAATTGAATAAATCAATAATATTAGAACTTTCATAAGGTTTTCCTTGATATATCACTTAATCTAGTCATTCCATAATATTATGCTGGGCTATTGTTTCAAAATAGATATCAGATTAGAAGCACGTTTTTTCACAGTTTGTGGGATACTGTTTAAAATGAAATCATTGTATATTGACTCTTTTTCTGCAGATTCTTGCTTGATCATTTTCTTTTCAGCGAATTCTTTAGCTATGTTAAAATCATCATACTTTTCAGATAATTTTTCTATAAATGTATCAAAAGGAAAGTTAAATTGATCCAGTTTCATTAAACTTTATATTTAAAGTCTTGTAAGCAATAATCGAACAACTTTGATATAAAAATTTTATTAGCTTATCCTACTTTTAAATAATTGGATATGTATTTTAGCCGATTGTATATTTTAAACCGTTAACTGTTGAAAATGATAACTATGAGAGTTTGGTATATGCTTATATTATAAAATATACAGCAAAGTTTTATTCTTAACAAAACTAATTTTAATTTTAAAATATATAGTAACTATTTTCTTATATAAAGCAAAAACATTGTCTACGTATATCACTACCGCTGTAAGATTTAAACCTTGGTCAATTTACTTCTAAAATGAACTCATGTAAATATCTTCTAAACATGATAAAGTCTGTATTATTTCTGATGCTGTAAGGATAAAATATTTTGGTAATTGCATGTAGAAAACTATCTTATACGAAAGTATATCAAAAATTTTAATTTGATAACATTTATGTATATATATATATATATTTATGTTATTAAAAAGGAAGTCTAAAGGTTATATCGCAATTTAGGTAATCGCTGAAAGCATGTTAGGTTTAAAATCGTATATTAATAGTCTACATTTCTGGATAAGATATAATATTTAGGATTAAAACTTGTAAATTTTATCTTTCAAGTCTTTACCTCTATAAAATGTTTTTAATTTTAGTAAGCGTCTTAACTTATAATATAGTTTCAAAGTTGAAAAAACGTTTAAGGTTTGAAATACATTCAAAACTGTACATAAACTATATAAACATGATCAAATTATCGCATACATTTTTAAGTTTCAGGTTCTAGATGGTGATTGTATAATTTAAAGTCTTCAAGTTATGTTTAAATGGGTTTAAAGATAACAAAGTCATTATATGTTTAAACGCTATTAAAAGTCTTTATCTCTATAAAATGTTTTTTAATTTTAGTATGACATTTTAGTATATGCATTAGAAGAAAGCTTACGCTATAGTCAAAGTAAGATATAGGTTTTAGATTTCTCAATGCGTTAAGTATGCCTTTACTTTATGGTTTTAAAGTTTTTTTATCTGTTAAAAGCATTTAAGGTTTAAAAAATACATTTAAAACAGTACATAAACTGTATAAAGATAATCAAATTGACGCATATATTTTTAAGTTTCACTTTCTAGATGGTAATTGTATAATTTAAAGTCTTCAAGTTATGTTTAAATGGTTTTAAAGATAACAAAGTCATTATATGTTTAAACGCTATTAAAAGTCTTTATCTCTATAAAATGTTTTTTAATTTTAGTATGACATTTTAGTATATGCATTAGAAGAAAGCTTATGCTATAGTCAAAGTAAGATATAGGTTTTAGATTTCTCAATGCATTAAGTATGCATTTACTTTATGGTTTTAAAGTTTTTTTATCTGTTAAAAGCATTTAAGGTTTAAAAAATACATTTAAAACAGTACATAAACTGTATAAAGATAATCAAATTGACGCATATATTTTTAAGTTTCACTTTCTAGATGGTAATTGTATAATTTAAAGTGTTCAAGTTATGTTTAAATGGTTTTAAAGATATATCTAAATTATATTATACTTAAAATTGATATTAGCATGAAAATTAAAGATATTTTAAACTTAACGCTTGTTGTAAAATAATTTCATGTGTAAAAATATCTAGTAAAAGAAAAAAAATATTCGTTTTAGCCTATCTATGTAAAAATTTCTTATTATTTTGTATTATTTTGCGAATGTATCTATGTAAAATTATATATCACGTTAAAAAACATAGCAAAACAATTTTAAAGTCGTGAAAATAAGCCCTTTTTTTTAACTACAAAGTTGATAGTATATTTTAAGTTAGAATTCGACTAAAAATATTTAAAGTTTTGAAAAATATACTCAAAACCATGTATTAAATTTTCTAAGTTTCATTTTTAATCAATAGATGACGTTATATTTATTTTTGATAATTAATTCTAGTAAATTCATAAAAATATTCTCTCTGTTATAGAATATAATTCAATGAACTTTTTGATAATAATGTAGACTATTGCAGTATGCACATGTTGACAATTAAAAAATTTTTTAGTGTAAATTTAATATCTTCTCTTGCAGATTTAATAGTATGGATTGGTATGTTATGTGTATTTAATTTAAATAATTATCTAGATTGAATCATATTTCAGTTTTTATTTCTAATATTAAAAGGAAAAAATAACTCTACTGGGGAATTCCCGCTTTGTTTAAATAATTTCATGTCTAAAAATATCCCTTGTTAGCTTTCATGGAATGTTTTTCAAGGTAAGATCAAATAATAATTTTTTCTATACTAAATGTTACAATGGTTTCAAAGCTCTATCTAAATTATATTATACTGTAAAGTAATATTCTTAAGAAAAATTGTAGATATTTTAAACTTAACGCTTGTTGTAAAATAATTTCATGTGTAAAAATATCAAGTAAAAGAAAAAAAAAATGTTCGTTTTAGCCTATCTATGTAAAAATTTCTTATTATTTTGTATTATTTTGCGAATGTATCTATGTAAAATTATATATCACGTTAAAAAACATAGAAAACAATTTTAAAGTCCTGAAAATAAGCCCTTTTTTGAACTACTAAGTTGATAATATATATTTTAAGTTAGAATTCGACTAAAAATATTTAAAGTTTTGAAAAATATACTCAAAACCTTGTATTAAATTTTCTAAGTTTCATTTTTAAACAATAGATGTCGTTATATTTATTTTTGATAATTAATTCTAGTAAATTCATAAAAATATTCTCTCTGTTATAGAATATAATTCACTAAACTTCCGACGATTCATAGCGTAACGGTATTACGTCGCTAAAAGTAGTCAGGTAATATTTCCTTAACGGGTTCAATTCTCATGGAAAATACTTTTAAAAAAATTTCTAAGTCCCCAAAAATGTAGTTCCCTATTTAACCAGCAGATGGCAGCACTGAAAAAAATATGCCCTGACCTCCAATCCTTGTATGAAATTTAGTTCCCTGTTTAACCGATAGGTGGCGTTCCGCAGAGCACCTACTCCCTCCAAGATTCTGCTGAACTACAAGGTTCCACTCTTTCCCGCTAGGGGGCGATAGCAGCGCTGCCCTCTCCTGATTGGTCCAAATCAACCGCCAGGTGGCCAACTGCACTCTGATTGGTCCACGTCACTCAGTTAGCTCCGCCCACTTTAAGCTCCTCCCCTTAATCCTGGGGCAAAACTGTCATTTTTATACTACTCAGGGGGCTGAAATAGGAATATTCCAGCATTTTTTTTAGAAAATGGAAATTTCCTGAACGAATAGAAGTTATTTCAACAAGTAATGAGGAATTAACTAATTCTGATTCTTTATTTCTGAATTATACAAATAGAATGAAATATTCAATGAAATTATCCTAGCAGATTTATTTTTGAGCAATATTGAAATATGCTTGAAATCTGCATAACTTGAGAACAATGTAATTCTAGTTGTCTACCTTTTTAAAAAAAATATTATCTATTTTTTTCCGACTTAAAAAAAAGATGAATCCTACAGATGCCATTTTTTAAAAAAATTGTGCAATTTATCCAACTTTTGATAAAAAAAAATATGCAAATCAATAATAATACAAGTCCACATAATTTTGCCCTAATCCATAGAAAGTTGAAAACAAACTGAAACATTAAGAATGGTTATTCATCATAACTTATACTCATACTTTGAGAAACCCAAAATGATTTTTTTATAAACCTGTTGTGCTAATTTAAGTACCACTACCGATTGTTTTGTTATATGTTAGAATTTTCATTGTTATAAGTCAAAAACTGCCATACGTAAAAATATTCAATAGTAAATGCATAAATGTCGTGGCAAAAATGTGATGAAAACGGTCTAGATATTACAATATGCAATGATAGTAGGTTTTTTATGGACCACTCTGGTCGGCCTGTCACCGGTGCCTAGTCGAGATCCACACAATTCATAGGCGATTTTTGCGCAAGTCCGGTATGAAGAGTGAATGGAGCATGTGCCGTACTTTCACTCACATGTTGATTCGCAGCGCTCGACTCCAAACTTTCTTCCGGACGCTGTGCGGCACGGACATTTCGGAGGTTGTCTCTCCTTTATTACCTAGCGATAACTTGGAAGGATTTGTTTAAGTTATTCGATTAACTTCTCTGGAATCAGTTAATGAAAATATATATTAAATAAAAGCAATTTTTTTTTAGGATTATCGATTTTTATATCGCATTCTTGCGAAAAAAATTGTTATTGTTTATTAGCGTGCTTGCCTTTCTGTAGACTGTCTTCCTTTAAAGGAATAATGCAAAAAGTGCGATGAAAAATATCAGATTGATTGTTTTGTAATGGCTGAAAACTCATGTAGAAGTACGTCTATTTAAGAAGTAATACTTAAAGTTTCTATCTTTAAATAATGTTAGAAATTAAAAGTTAGAAGACATTGTCGTACGAAAAGATAAGTAATTGATACTGTATTATGTAAAAGATGCTCTATCTCCGATGAAATTTTCCAGCTGTTGCTAGTTTTAACGATCAATGTAGGGCATAACCTCTAAAAAATAATTATACTTTAAAAGTAGAAGGTCGTTGCCATTTTGGTTTCATAATCATCGGTTTATTTAATTTGAAAAAAAAAATCGAATTATGTAACAAATTGATGCATGAATAGTTTTCAACAACCAGTTAATAAAATATAGAATATTCCAGACTACATTCAAATTTTCATATAATCCAGAAAAAGACATTTTATTAGGCCGTGATAAGAGAAGTGGTTTTGGAACTATGTTTTGAACTAAGCATATTAATTGCGAATTTTTGCCCTCGACTATGGCTCAAAGGATTAAACTTTTGTTTCTGTGTGCAGTACTGATCTTAAAACATCACACTGATGGTATGTCGTCGACAGAGCATCCTGATTGTATGTGTGAAATATTTGGATATGAGTCTTTTTGTAGTTGCAGAGGACGGCATTTGAAGGATATACCACCAGATATGTTACCCAACACGACAAAAATGTAAGTGCTCTAAGTGCTATGCAATTTTAATATAATTCTTGCATGTTTTCAGCCTGGACGCAGCTAAAGAATTTATTCCACTGTATATACGTATAGTTGACTGGACAAGTATGTCTTCACCCCGTTATTCGATACTTTTAGCCCTTAGAATTTATTATATTGCTATAATTATTATTATTATTAACCTAGGGCGTCAAAATGAAAATAGATATAGAAATAGAAAAACAGAAGGGGGATGAGGAAATCTTCCCGTTTTTAATTTTATGTCTCTTTTAAATATTTTAATTTGATGTTACCATAGGTGAGATTTTTCTATTTTATCTTTCAAATTTCTCTACAGTTTCCTCATGTCCAATTTTTTCATGATTCTAATGTTGTGTAAGGGGCAATCTAAACTGTAACTGTGGTCTTAAGCATCAGTGACGTTACATTTATTTAACGTGGCCAGAGGCTGGCATTTTATCTTATTAATTTTTCATTTTTTGTTTATTTTACTTATAATTTGTTAAACAAAATAGCTATATTTATATGTCTGTGTATTTTTTGCCACACAGAATAGCTTTTTTTTTCACATTTTATGATTAAACAGATTAATGCTGATAGGTAATGCTTACGCTTATGAAATACATTTAAAGTAAATTAATTGAAAACGCTACAAATGATGGAAGCATAAATTGTCTTTTATAGGTAGATCAAAATACCCCATTAAATTAAAAGAGATTTTTAAAAGATTAAAATGAGTTTAAGCCAAACCAAAGTTTGGATTTAGCTTTAGATCAAATTTTTCGAAAACGCATCTTTTCTTTATTTGTAATTTATAGGGACTATTGATAAGGATAGAAATCCTAATACATATTAGAATCATCTGCAAATTTTTACTTCCACCTTTCTAACAGTGCCTAGATTTTCACCATTATATTCGTTAAATCATTTTTTCTCATATTGTTTTTAGATGTGATGTTCGGTTTATTTTGCAACTTCAGTAAAACCTCGTTTATCTGGACTAACTGCGACCATGGTCAATCCGGATAATCGAAAATC
The DNA here is from genome assembly GCA_907164885.2 of Dolomedes plantarius. Taxonomy (NCBI): domain Eukaryota; kingdom Metazoa; phylum Arthropoda; class Arachnida; order Araneae; family Dolomedidae; genus Dolomedes; species Dolomedes plantarius. The sequence goes on from OU015498.1 coordinate 106,741,671, forward strand.
CGGATAATCCGGCTAATATGGGTAATAAGCAAAACGAAATCCTTAACTAAGCAGCGTTTCTTACAATAAAAAACTATGTTCCGTAACAAAATTACATAGTATCGTTTACAAGACATTAAAAAATATAAAAATAACTTTTCACATGATTTCTTAACAAAGAATTGGTAAGTCTAGTAAAGCTTTCTTAAACACAACAAAAAACATTTTATTATCATAACTTATTGTACAATCTATGCAGAAACTGTACATTAAATCAAACTAAAAAGAGAAAATTTGGCGTACTTGTAGTTACATTCTTGCTATCATAGTTAAAAATTATTATCTAATGTGAACATTAAAATAAAGTCTACAAATCAGATTCGGATTATCCGGAGATCCGGATCAACGAGGGCCGGATAAAAGAGGTTTTACTGTAATTGTAAATTTATTTTTTTACGTATCTTGACTTTCTGTATCACTATCGCTATATTTTGATTTAAATTGATTTTTTCTGATATCAGTCAGAGAAATTTATATGGGCGTAATTAAATACCAACTAAAGGAGAACTTTATTTGTTTAAAACTGGAAAATTATTTGTAGCAACATAATAAGAATGTATTACATGGTTGGCATATTGATTGCGTGTTTCTCAATCAAAATGCCAACATTTTTGCGGGCAGAACAAATACAAACCAAGAGATTTTTAGTTTTCCTGTACATTGGCTTCACATGAGAACAGTTAGAAAAATCTGTTTAGGAGGGACTCTAGGTTTCAACAATTCTTGAAAATTTTCACAAAAATTGCATGTTTATACAGCTATGAAACACAGAAAAGAAACGTTACATGAAAATAATCGACTCTTTTTTTAAATTTTGACGTAGGATATAATTAAAAAAAGTATAAGAAAGATTCCTTTTATAAGTAAACTAGCTGAATACCCGTGCTTCGCTACGGAGTACATTCAAATTAAATACAACGGTCAATGTATGCAATTAATGCCAAAAAAAATATATTTATAAAAAAATCGTAACGAATATTTTTATAGACAAAATAATGTAGAAGAAAATTTTTCAAATTATATACAACGGTCAATATATGTAATTAATTTGTGTGTTTAATATCCATAAAACATACTATTTTGAATTAAATTCTTAAAATATTTCCATCTCAATTAGTCTACTGGTTAAAATTTTATCTTTTACCGTACTTCAATTTTTTTTGTCAATTTATTTCGTTATTATGCACGTGACGAAAAATTAATTTAAAGTATCATAAAAAGAAAAGAAATTACGTGATCAGCATTCAATAAATTAAATTTTAAAAATTAATCTTTAAAAATTCACCAAAAATCAGAAAATAGAGGCAAAGATTCGAAAAAGATATCATTTTAAAGGAATTTTTAAGATCATTCTCGGGATGTAAATTTTATAACCCTCAGATTATTATTTTAAATGCAAGCTTAAAAAAGTTACAAAATGGGCTTAAAAATTTAACTTAAAAATGGGCTTAAAAATTTAACTTAAAAATTCTAAGAAGAATTTTTCAAAAATCTTTCTTAGAACACCCCTACACTATAAGAAGAATCGCTATGCAAATTTGCAGCCCTTTAGGTCCAGTGGTTTGGTCTGTGCGTTATTTGTCAGTCAGTCAGTCACTGAACTGTTTTATGTAATATAGTATATAGATAAATAAAAAAGATATAACTTGCAAAAAGTATTTAAAAAATCCCGCACACATTTTTTTTTCTGTAATGCGGAGGAACTTGTTGTGAGACATTCGTCCTTTTTCTTTATTCACCGCGAAATTTTGTTGCCTACTTTACTGTAGGAGCACCATTTAGGTGAGCCAGCATTGCTCCCTATGAGGAGACAACACGGTAACGACCAAGACTTATTCGGGACTTGAACCCAATCCCTCTGCATGGAAGTTTATAACGCTAACCGCTATAAAACAGACACACATTTATGTATTTTTAATTTCTATTGCACAAACCTGTGACTAAGTCCTAAGGTATTACATATATATGTATATTGTGATAACGTGGCCACAGCGCCTTGCAAAAGTATTGACTTCATTTTAGAGACACAAGACACCAGAGATTCTTGTTTAACTTAATGTCCTTTATTGGACTACAACTATATATACATTGTTATTTACAAGTAGTAGATGGGCACCTTACACGTGCAAAATGAATTCGCTAAGCTCATAGCTAAATCTCAGCTCCCGAGCCTCCAGTCGAAAATCCTCTCCGGTTCCTCGGTCTCTCTCTCTGTGTCTCTCCGTTCTCCTCTCGGCGAGTCGGCGATCCCCTCTTTATAAATGCCTCGCGCTCCTGGTGACAATCCGCTAGCCCGCTGACGTCATCTCGCTCCTGACCGGCTTGTTCCCTCCGGCTGAAACGACATCCCAGAGTCGGTTCTCTTTGTCGGCCGCGGTCCTCTTTCAACTGGACATCTACCATGCCTCTTGATGGACGATCTCGTTAACGATGTTTTTCCAAGTTACCTTACCGTAATTGGAGCTGAAAGGCTGCATAGGCCCATCATCCGGTCTTTGTTGTCTGAAAAATGTACGATTCTCTGGAACAGAAAACATTATTAACAGGTCTTTCTATGGAGATCATCTGCCGCCAAGACAGCTGAACTTTATGTCACCCTCAACCAGTTTGCCTTTTCAAAATTGTTCTCCGAACAACACATGAGGAATGGAGGCAATTACGTCTTCCGCACGAAGAATGTGTAGACTACATCACACACACCGCTTAACCTTTCTGCCCATTTCACAGAATAGCAAGGAAGGAGTGGAGGCATGTGTCAACAAAGATTGCCGCTACTACAACTCCTCCCCCCTAAAAGTCTTTTTAAACATTAAAAAGGCTAAAGGCAAGTTCAGTAGGTCCATTTAGGAAAGCCCACAAGAAACCATTCCCAAGAGGTCATTATCCTTTGGCTTTCTTAAGCCCTAACTCAAAAGAGTCACAACCGCCTATTTTAGACTTCACTAAAAACCCTAACTGCCCTCAGTCTGAGACACAATATTACAACACCTTTACACATAATAAATTCATACATGGTTAAAAACACAACACACATAAAGCATTATCATTTTAAGGTATTTTCACAGTTATCATTACAATACATTCCTCAATCTTAACTTACTTAACAATCATTTTTAAGATTTCTACCCCAATTAATTAATCGGACATATTTTAACTACATTGTAACACATGGAACAAATATTACTCAACAGACAGACCCTGTCCTCACTAAATACCTGACACTATTGCACATGAGATTACAACACAGATATCAAACTTATATAATCAAACTTATATAAACTTATAAAATCATTTAGTTACTTAACAACTTAATTACATGCTAAGATTATCAGTCATTGTCACTGAACTTAAAATGAACCTTTACCAAAAATACCATTCATTTTAATAAAATAAACACTCAAACAACTATGTGTCACCTCCAGGTATACAGCACCTGACTACAGGGTTTCGGCAACACTGGCCCACCCAAACAAAACCGATGATTAACACATAGATTTTCAATACCATTTTAAAATTACTCAGTTTACATAAAATTTGACACCTTTAAATACAGCATGTTTGACTCAAAACTCTAACAGGTGATGCTTAATTCCTGATAGGTCCATTTAAAATAGTACACACATTACACATGACACTGCCTTTACGCAGGACATGAAACACTATTACATAAAATTTCAACAACAAAAGAAATTCATCACAATGTACCAACAAATTCAACACAATGTTAAACTTACAACCTGCTCGTCCAAAGACTCCCAGTTTTCTTTTCTAACTACAGGACATTTGAATTTTTTTTTTTCATTTTATCAAACAATATTTAAAATTTTTCCCTTTAGGCGTTGGTCCCCAAAACTGACTCAACACTAGAAACCTCAGACTCCTACAGTCTAGATTAGTTTTAACAAGATTTTCATCTTTAATTTTTCTTTCAACAAAATGGATCAACTTATATTATTCATGGCCTAAATCAGATACCTAACCTTGAATTGAATATCAAACAAACAAAAAATTTACTTTCTTCATGAAAACATGGATCCAAACAAAATTCTTCACATTTTAAATTGTTTAGCATAAATAAGGGTTCCAACCCCAACATCCTTCTCTGATTAATTCCATCAAAGAACTAAAGGATCCAGACAAAAGAAATTCACTCATCATGAGAGCGGGCCTTTCTTTCGAACACAACCCTGTTTTCATATGGAAGTTTCTTATTACTTTTGCTACTTTAACAACACCTAGAACAGAAATCTCGTTCCAGTACATATTTAAACAATTTACTTCCATTACACTTGATATTCCAATTTCACTAATTACATAAAATTACTTGACCCACTATTGGTAAATTAAGATTCATATAACATAGAATCTACACGATTTATTAGGATTTTTACCTATCAGTTCATCCTGAACTAAAAACCTAACAATAGACAAAACCGTCTAAGTTTCCATTCACGATACAGAACAGTCACACAATTGGACATAATACAACAAAAAAAACCTTAAATACTTTTCACCGTTGAACACAATGCAAATCGTTAAATAATTTCCATACATCAATAATCAATATTAATCGGCCATCTTACTCATGGATGCACAAATAAATTAAACTTAATTACAAAAATTCATCACAATAAATCCAATAATCACAATAATCACTATACATTCAATTCTTAGGCTATGAAATTACCAACATATTTAAAGTCGTACAATTCATCACAATTATAATTATATCATTATTTCTTAAATTATGTATTCACACTCAATTTAATACATTTCAGCAACACAATTTTACAATTTATACCTTAAGATCCTCTATACCATCCTCATAACCTAAATTTTCTTCACTATTCTCAAGTAAGGTGCAAATGTATACAATAGCTTTCCCTGCGATAACTGCCATAATTGTTTCATAATGCGTCGCTACCATTACAACCATTTCTGCTACAATAGGGAGAAGGGTATCCATCTTGCCGAAAAAACCTATTCTGTATCTGACCTTTTTCCGTGACTTATAATTCCACAGTTTGACCACCCCGGGGTTCACTAAACGCGGCTCTAGCCAATTAACAGGATAACATCGTGATTTACCCTTCCCATAGTTAGTCTCACCATTTAACTTATTGACCAAAACCTTCCCATTACAGGGTTTCCCTTCATTAACCCTTAATCTTTCCGGTGGGTTCTCTTGTTCTCCCAAAAACCGTATGGGGGAACTTTCCCTTTTCGCCACGCGAATACTACTCTCTGTTTTCCCCTGAAACCCGTACAAAACGCCTCGTACGAACAAAAACCTTTCAGGTTCAATACAGCCGTCCCTCGACTCCTGTTTTCCTGGAATCGGTAAGCGAGGCTCAAATTCTGAACTCGCCCTCAACTGGTTTTCGCCCCGTCTACTGCAATCGGTCAACGCAAGGGGATTTTCCTTTGCGCTATTCGAAAATCCTGTTTCCGATCTATTATATTCTAATTTCTCCCGGTTTCTACCTTCTTGAAACTCCTCTAGGCTTTTACCTCCCCGAATTTCACCCGCGGGGTTATTTAGTTCAATACTTTCCTTCGCGCTACAAACGGGATGACTCGTTTTTTCCCAAAGGGACCTCAAGGAGGGACAATTGACTTGCGCTTCGCCAAAATCAGATTCGGAAACTTGCGCTAAACCCGTTTTCCCTAATTCGTTCGCCTCCCCCAAAATGAGCGGTCTTTCTGAATGCGATTCTCCCAATTCTTTTGTCCCATCAGGAACTACTTTCGACTTTACATTTTCCGACTCGTTTTCCTTACAATCAATTTTTCCGGGTAATTTAGTTTCTTGGATTAAAACTCCGGCTTTCCCAAACTCCTCAGGACTCACCAGCTTAGAGTTACTGCTTTTACCTAAATTAGTTTCAACGCTAACCCCACTATCCGTTCCTTTTTTCTGAATAGCTACAAGAGGCGAAATTCCTGGACCTGTGTCCCCTGTGCTAAAGCTATCCGCTTCAACTGGTTTAATCGCAATTTCTTTGTAAAATTTTATTGATTGCAAAAATTCTCTTAAAATTAACAACTCTTCACTATGACGTAACTTAAGTTCATCTCGAATGCCGAATTCTACTTCACTCTCAAGATCAAAGTTTAATTGTTTTAGATTTTCTATAGTCTCTTTATGGTCTCGCACAAATGATTCTTTGTCAAATTCGAATTTCTCTGACATTCCCGCGACTAAAGTTTTAACATCAGGGTCTAACGAAGTTCCCGAGGTCCCTCTGATTCTCGCCAGTTCCAACGCTCTATGTCGTTTTCGCTTTTCTAATTCCCAAGCTTGTTTTTCTCTTTCCCTTTCTCTTTTTATATCCAACAAAATTGATTCTAGACAATTTTTCGCGAATTGTTCGTCAAAATCTGACGCTCCTACAATTTGCCTTATAATTCTTAGCTTTATGTCTGACATCGACACATTAGAATCGAATTTTGCTGCCAATGTCAGCAGGACACTTTTAGTATATCTAGCTAGAAATAGCTCCATTTCGGTAAATTCTGCCATAATTTCCCAAATTTTTCAATAATAACACTATAAGGTTCTATATACTACTTCCGAATACCAAATAATTGCTGTCAGGAATTTCTAACTTTGCTCTCAGTACACTCAATTTATCTAACACATAAATCCCTAATATTCCTCTGTAAAACCTTCAAACATTTAACACATACCATTACACAATTATTGTAAAAAAACCTTAAAACCTGTATTACATAATCATAAATATCATAACTAAAATTTCCAAAATGCCTGTCACATATACCACAACAGTTATACACTATGATATTTAAATCGCTAGAACTTGTACTTAACTACTAATGTTTCAACGAACTTACATAACAACATATACAAGAATAAACGCTCTTAATCTACCGTTATGCCTCTGACACAACAAATATATATAACATGCACAATATCACACAATTCCAGAAAACACATGCATACACAAAATTTTCATTTATTTCTAGTATCGCCGGTGATATGTGTCCCACACTGAGCGCTTCCTGTGCACCAAAGGCACTGTGAGATTTCCTATGAATTCTCACAAAACTTTCCTGTTTAATCCCTAAACAGAGGTTTTCTTTTAAAACCTAACCTTGGGAGATTTATCTCAAAATCACCCCAAAAGAAATCCCTTTCCTGTTTAAATCCTTAAACAGAGATTTTCTCAAAATTTAACCTTGGGAGATTTAACTCAAAATCACCCCACGAGAAATCCCTTTCCTGTTTAAATCCATAAACAGAGATTTTCTCAAAATTTAACCTTGGGAGATTTAACTCAAAATCACCCCACGAGAAATCCCTTTCCTGTTTAAATCCATAAACAGAGATTTTCTCAAAATTTAACCTTGGGAGATTTAACTCAAAATCACCCCACGAGAAATCCCTTTCCTGTTTAAATCCATAAACAGAGATTTTCTCAAAATTTAACCTTGGGAGATTTAACTCAAAATCACCCCACGAGAAATCCCTTTCCTGTTTCAATCCATAAACAGAGATTTTCTCAAAATTTAACCTTGGGAGATTTATCTCAAAATCACCCAAAAAAGTAAATTGATTTCTAAAAATCAATAACATATATACAATACAAAAAGGAACTTTAAACCATCGTTTAATCCCTAAACAATTAATTCCTTTGTGATTCATTCGAATCACTTGTATTACTTAATTAATTTTCCTAAACCTTCACAGGCTTAAATTTCGGACCCCTCGACGAAGAGCTGAAATTAACTATCTAAATTCTCTGAATTATCAGGCTAATTCCAACTAGTCAACCCCACAATTTACTGCCCCTTGACGATATTTCGCGCAGACCTCTTGGAAGATTTCAAAATAGGCTCACCTTCGGTTATCATTTCATCAGTTGATCAGGCTGGTGTCTGACTTCCGCTCCGCTTCCCTTATCCTCCTTCTAATCCGCCTGGCTTTTCCTCGTCTGCCCGCAAATTCCGTAGGCTTCCGTTGACTTCTGCATTTGTCGGTTCTTCCCCTGGATATCCTTCCAGCACCGCTTTCTCACTCCTCGTCGTTGGTCCGCCGTGTGTCCGCCTGCTATTTTACACTAGCAGACAATCCACACCTGCTGCCACCAGCTGTGATAACGTGGCCACAGCGCCTTGCAAAAGTATTGACTTCATTTTAGAGACACAAGACACCAGAGATTCTTGTTTAACTTAATGTCCTTTATTGGACTACAACTATATATACATTGTTATTTACAAGTAGTAGATGGGCACCTTACACGTGCAAAATGAATTCGCTAAGCTCATAGCTAAATCTCAGCTCCCGAGCCTCCAGTCGAAAATCCTCTCCGGTTCCTCGGTCTCTCTCTCTGTGTCTCTCCGTTCTCCTCTCGGCGAGTCGGCGATCCCCTCTTTATAAATGCCTCGCGCTCCTGGTGACAATCCGCTAGCCCGCTGACGTCATCTCGCTTCTGACCGGCTTGTTTCCTCCGGCTGAAACGACATCCCAGAGTCGGTTCTCTTTGTCGGCCGCGGTCCTCTTTCAACTGGACATCTACCATGCCTCTTGATGGACGGTCTCGTTAACGATGTTTTTCCAAGTTACCTTACCGTAATTGGAGCTGAAAGGCTGCATAGGCCCATCATCCGGTCTTTGTTGCCTGAAAAATGTACGATTCTCTGGAACAGAAAACATTATTAACAGGTCTTTCTATGGAGATCATCTGCCGCCAAGACAGCTGAACTTTATGTCACCCTCAACCAGTTTGCCTTTTCAAAATTGTTCTCCGAACAACACATGAGGAATGGAGGCAATTACGTCTTCCGCACGAAGAATGTGTAGACTACATCACACACACCGCTTAACCTTTCTGCCCATTTCACAGAATAGCAAGGAAGGAGTGGAGGCATGTGTCAACAAAGATTGCCGCTACTACAATATGTTATTACAGAAGCCTAATTTTCTTGTCATCCTTATTCGCAACATCCCTGTACCATCAATTACTCACATTTATAAATATCCTTTTGCATACCCCATTTGGCCACAATTGTATTTCAATTTTCATTATAATAAATACAAAAATAGTCAAATGTAAAAATAATTGCCCGTTTTATCTATCTCCCCATTAGGACTATCAATGGCATACATCTATGAAAAGAGTAGGAAATTACACATGAAGCGGTGTTATGAAGTGTTTTTATCCTTGACACTGATTTTGCAAACTCATTAAAATTTGGATCAGTCCAATTCAGATATCTATCAAACGCCCCCTGCTCCAAGACTGGCATGTCACGAAACAGACGCTAAAGAGTTTGTTATCTGGTACAATAGTCATGATATAAGCTTATTTTGCAATTACTAGAATTTGTGATAATTAAGGAAAACCCGAGTTTTGAACTTAACATATATACTGTTCCGTTTTCCTGGGTTCGATAGGATTGGATAAAATATCTTCAGAAAGTGCACACAAAATAAAATTTATTATTCTTTAAATTTTTCAGGCGCATACACTAATTCAAAGAGAAAACACGTAACAATTATCTTCTATACAGCAGGAAACTCTAAAAACACAAGTCAGGATAACAGTCTTCATTACAATACACGCCTAACGAACTTTCAATACATTCAATTCTCAGCAGAAAAGAATACCGAGTTCCAATGCCAATCTCAGGTATATTTATAGACTTCCAAAGCGCCCCCTATTGGTCAGTCAGCTAGATATTTCCAGAAGCTTCTAGAAAGATCTAGACGGCAAGTTGGCAACCAATTGGCAAAATATTACCAAATTTGGCAAATTAACTCCAAACTTGGCCACCAAAATAAGACCTAATCCATCGCCAATTTGGCGATAACTCTCATATTTGACTAGATTACCATAGACTGGTAAAATTCGTAACAATACTTAAAAATATGTGTATACGTATAAGTTGAAGTTACAAGCAAATTAGATTTAGAGGTACTTACGGAAAATTCAGTCGACCATAAAAGTTGGCACAAATCCGCCAAACCTCCCGGCCGCTTCCGCCGCCAATCATTTTGGCGGCATAAAATCTACAATTGCGCGCAAAATAGAAACAAATATGTCTTCTTTGTGAAAACGATGCCACATTAATTCAGCCGGTAAATCGAAAGAAGCTGGCGCGGTTGGCGACTTTTTGGAGATTTTTTTTTAAAAGTCACCAAATTTACGTTTCTGAGTCTGCGATTTTTTCCCCCGCTCATATTTTCTTGTTTTGCTGATTTTAAAAGTTTATTAGGGTTAATTCCCAATACGCGGTGCCATCGCCAATTTGGAGAAAAGTTGGCGCCAAAATCCCGTTCGGAGACCTGTTAGGCTTAACTGCGAAATGTAAACAAATGTGGCGATTAAGAAAGAACAAATAAATTGAAATACAAACTTACTGCTGGCTTTATGAAACTCGTAGGCGCACACGGGATCTTCGCTTCGCTCAGATACCCTTGCTTCACTACGCTACGCTCCGTTGCGCATCCGTCCAAAAATATTACAGAAAATCCCCAGCCGCTGGCTTCGCTACGTACCGCTGGCTGTAGTACTGTAAAAAAAGCTTCCGCTGGCTGTAGAGATCAGTAGAACAAAGCTTATCCCATGAAAAATCAAATAATCCGATCCGAATGTAAGAAACCATGGACTAGTGCGTAAATAAATAAGTAAATAATCGCCAAGTTGGCGGCAGCCCCAACTTCTTCCGATTAACCATTCAGCCATATAAGAATATAAGTGGTGTCGCGCTGTCCCACGTTGTCTTTTGTTCCGACACTTGGCCGAACCCCACAATCACTTAATGTTTTGTGTATGTACGCCGGTATCCGGATCTACAAAGGTATAATTATGATTAACTTTGAAATGTCCAAAATTAGCAGCTCTTATTTTGTTGGTTTTATAAGCTTTCCATGAGTCCGAGTCTATTGTACTAGAACCTTTTTCGATGTTATCTTTTATCGCTTGAATAAGCGTTATCGCCTTCCTATCTGGAACTTTCACGTTAAAACACTCTTTGGTCTCCTTGCAAATCTCTCCAAACAACGATTGCTCGAGGGTAATGCTCCCTGCATGGTTTTTACGTTTTGAGAAAAGGCTCTCATCAATTTCGGCAATGAGGTTGGCCCCTTCGATTTTTTCTTTGGCCTTGTTAAAAGACTGTGTGTACCAACTTCTCATAAGTAATTATTCCAATCAATAACAGTCTTGTCACTCTTCGTCTAATTCTTCGTTTCCCATTCAATAGTAGTCAATTCTCTGAGTCAGTTGTAAATAAATCTTAGTGCAGTCACAAATGAAATGATTGTACTCTCGAACCATGTCTCCGAATGGATATTCGCTTCTGACAACTCCTAATATTACAGCGCCATTGAATCTGTGTTTTTAAATAAAGCGCCATATAGTGGCCATTAACGCATTTTTTGGATGACGGTAAGATTCCATACCTTTGAAAGAATTCTACTGCTTATTGTTCTGTAGTTGGTAAATCCCAAATTTTATATATTTTTTTACAACGCAGAGCTACAATAAAACTTAAAACAACGACAGCTTTACTGCTAGAGCTAGAAATAGAAACTCTTATTAAGGTAACTTTGAATCACGTGTGGTAGATTTTACTAATATTGGCTAAAAATCGCCTCTTGGCGCTATTGCCTTCTTTTGGCGAAAATGGTCGACTGGATTTTCCGTAAGTACCGATTTAGAAGTTTTTTTAACAAAATAAACATTAGTGATAACCGTTCACTGTTAGAAATGCCGAGACTAGTTTTCGATGGATTTTATTTGACAGATATGGTCTTTAAAATGATCTGGTTTTGACACTGGGCAATTCCTCAACGAGAGAAAAAAAATTCACTATTAAGAAGCCCTCCACTTCACCCAATACAAAATTCAAGGTCATAGAGAAATAATATATTCGCTATTAACAAGACATGGAGTATAATTTCAAATAATAAAGCTGCAGTGCTTCTGAAAACCGTGTACAAAAATAACTTTAAAATAATTAAATTTCAAAATTAATTAGAACTATTAAACAGACTGGAGTAACGATAGATGCAAAAGTATTGATTAATATAAATATTTTTGCTCTTCTGTACTAAATAATAATAATAAAATTTTAATTACCTCTTATAAATATGCAAAGAATATTACTTTGTTGTCACCAAAACAAATTTATAATTTTTAAAATTTATAAATAAATTACAAAAAATATTAGAATTATTAAACAATCTGGAGTAATGATAGGTGCAAAAACTAATTTCATGCTTTAAGAATCATGGATTAATAGATTTAGTTATTATTCAGTAGATTAAAAAATATACCATTTTATTAATCCTATTTACACAATTATTGTTGATCATTCGGTTAATTAAGCTAAATTAAATTTCCATGAACGCCTGCAGTATTGAATTGTAAGTTTTGAACTACCAATCATGGGGTAGATATGATTATAAGGATAATTAGTTTCACGCTCACTTCACGTTTTGATTTGTTACGTGTTTAAATCTATTACAGTCGGAGCATAATCTATTTATTTTTCTGCATTTCAACTTTACCAGGGAAATATTTAAATTGAATTTTATATCTTGCATCACTGTGCTTCTCAGTGTCACAAACTTATCCACTTTTTATCCACTATTACGTTAAATTCTTAACACACACAACGATGTGTTGTGTATATGTGTATATAAATACACACACACATGGTATATATATATATATATATATATATATATATATATATATATATATATATATATATATATATATATATATATATATATATAGATAGGTATAGATATAAATCGTAACGAATATTTTAATTTTTATAGACAAAATGATGCAGAAGAAAATATTCAAATTAAATACAACAGTCAATGTATGCAATTAATTTGTATGTTTAATATCCATAAAACATGCTCCTTTCAATTAAATTCTTTAAAAACTTCCATCTAAATTAGTCTAGTGGTTAAATTTTATCTTTTACCGTATTTTAATATTTTTTGTCAATTTTTTTCGTTTAAATATGAAGTTTTAATCATATGAGATTTGTTATAAACAAGCGCAGAAGGTAAACAAGAAATTTTTTATTGTTATTATGCAAAGTAAATATATGCCCAAAATTTACAGTTCTTTGATTTTTAAAATACCTTCTCAAAATTTGCTTATTTGTTTTTCTATTTTTTAAAACATTTTTCTAATTAAAAAGAAATTTTGTTAATACCAAAAACGTTTCGTTTTGCACGTGACGCAAAATTAATTTAATGTATCACAAAAAGAAGATAAAGCACGTGATCAGCATTTAATAAATTAAATTCTAAAAACTAATCTTTAAAAATTCACCAAAAATCAGAAAAAGTAGGTAAAGAATCAAAAAAGATTACATTTTAAAGGAATTTTTATGATCTTTCTCGTGATATAAATCTTATAACCCTCAAATTATTCTACATGCAAACTTTAAAGAATGTTACAAAAACAGCTTAAAAACTTAATTTTAAAAAATCTAAGAAGAATTTTTCAAAAATCTTTCTTCGTGCATCTCTACACTATGAGGAAAATCGCCATGCAAAATTTCAGCCCTTTAGGTATAGCGGTTTCGTCTGTGCGTTATCTGTCAGTCAATCAGTCAGTAACGGAACTGTTTTTTATACATATATATATATATTGTAGTATTTGTTGTCTCTTCGTCAGAAAACACGGTATTTAAAAACGTGTCATGAACGGATGGTTTAAAATAAATATGCAGATTTTTCAACTTTGAAGGCAGGACTGGAATTACGAAGCTCTCGCGTCACAGCCAATGGGGTTTGTACAAGTAAATACAACAAATATTTAAGATGAACGTATTTTTTCAGCGAGTGGGGTTTTTAAGCAGTAACTATTCTGCGAGTGAGTTGGGGCTTCCAGCCATTGTGTTAGTAGCTGTTTTCGCAGCAAGTTTGATATTTAGATGTGTTTGCGACGTATTGTCGAACCATTAGGCTTGTATCCCTTCTTTCTTCCTATACCTATACAAGCTTTACTATTCAGTTTAAGTAGTTTTTTCAAAATTAAAGTAGGTTAATTTTCACCCGTTCATGACACGCTTATCTGTATTCTTTTTTGTTTAAAAGTTAAATTTTGTAAATTATTTTCTTCCAATCGATTGGATCAAATCGATCCCATTTTTTACTATGTTTTTATGTAAAATAAGAATAATAAAGGCATTTTAGTTAGCCTCATCAAGTCTACTTTCTTGTGAAAGGTTTTTTATTTCAGATAATTAGGTATGGGACAAATTATGCTGTTTAATCCACCCAACATATATATATATATATATATATATATATATATATATATATATATATATATATATATATATATATATATATATATATATATATATATATATATATATATATTGACGGCCGGATTGTCAAATCATCGTTTTGGCCAGTGTCGCGCAAACATTTCGCGACCGCAACTCACTTAAATAAAAAATACTTCCTATAAAAACCCACTCGATCCAAATGAAAATTTTTTGGTATTAACAAAATTTTTTCAAAAGTTAGAAAAATGTTTAAAAAATAGAAAAAGAAATAACCAAATTTTGAGAAGGTATTTTAAAAATCAAAGAACTATAGATTTTGGGCATATATTTACTTTGCGAAATAACAATAAAAATTTTCTTGTTTATCTTCTGCACTAACTTCTGCTTCTCGTGATATAAATATTATAACCCACAAATAATTACAACTCTCTTTAAGGGGAAACTATTATGTTATGTCTAATAAAGAAAGGAAGGAATTTTACGACTATATTCCATCCCATCTTATCAATCTTTCTTTAGAAAAAAGAGTAAGACAGAACTTCTTGCATTTTGAGGGTTTAAGTGGCTTTTTTGGAAAAATGAAAGAAAAGCGAAGAGTGTAAACTGATTCTTAAAACCGGTGGATTGATTCTTTAAAGCGAAAATTTTAACATGGAAATAATACATTTGTTTTTGTTTTCGCGATATTGATTCTTATAAACGGTTGATTCTTATAACCACTGATCACTATAAGCAGTGGTTACTGTATATATATTTATAATAAATACGACGATCAATATATACAATTGATGTAGAAAAAAAATATATATTTATAAAAAAATCGTAAGGGATGTTTTTCTAGACAAAATAATGTCCAATCATCTGCCGTATTAGAAAGAAAAAAAATATTTTTTGTCTATTTAGTTGTTATGCACGTGACGATAAATTTATTTAAAGTACCAGAAAAAGAAATCACGTGATCAGCATTTAATAAATTAAATTCTAAAAATTAATATTTAAAAATTCACCAAAAATCAGAAAATAGAGGTAAAGATTCGAAAAAGATTTCATTTTAAAGGAATTTTTATGATCTTTCTCGTGATATAAATTTTATAACCCTCAAATTATTATTTTAAATGTAAACTTTAAAAAAGTTACAAAAACAGCTTAAAAATTTAATTTAAAGAAATCTAAGAAGAATTTTTCAAAAATCTTAGTTCACCCCTACACCGTAAGAAGAATCGCCATGCAAAATTTCAGCCCTTTAGGTCCAGCGGTTTGGTCTGTGCGTTGTATGTCAGTCAGTGAGTCAATTACGGAACTGTTATATATATATATATATATATATATATATATTTATTTATTTATTTATTTATTCTTGGATCCGTATTCTTTGGATACATGCTATCCCACCCCGTAAGGAAAACGTTAAATAATTCAATATGATATAAATTTACAACAGACTATTAGCGACCTCCTTCAATTTTTTTCGTGACTGACAGTTTGCACACCACTAGTCCTGGTAATTCAGCTTTTCATATTGAAGTGTTACAAAATATTGTCAAGAAGGATGCATCGCATATCAAATAATAAGTAGAGAATAATAGAGAAAAAAATGAGAATTTTCTACTACTTCATGACATTTAAAATCGAAGTTTCAAGTACGTAACTTAAACCTAAAAATCAGAAAAGCACAAAACATTTATTTAATATATTGAAATAATATATTCTTGTGTTTGTAAATCAGAAATATATTACCGTAAAATCTTGAGTATAACATGCACTGTTTTCACATCTTGGTCCGCAAAAAGGAGGGTGCGTATTATACTAGTGTACAAAGGAAAAAAAACACGTAGTTTTAACCATTGGATAAACGAAAGTACATCAGCTATAAGGCATCGTCGAAACACGGGTGCGCACATCTGCACCGTGATTCATCCACCCGTTTACTAAGCAGTTGTTGGTTTTAAAGAAACGTAACTCACAGTTCGTATCGCACATGCGTTCGTTTAATACACTATGTCCATAAATTAAGGATAATGCCAGCTCCGGCAAATAAAGGTTCGGAAACAAAACAAACGTGACTTATTCATAAAGCCCTTTGATTAAACAAAAGATAAAGAATAAAAAAGATGGTATAGGTAGGATACCATTCATAAAAACTACGATTTTTGCTCCCTGGAGCAATTGTAAAAAATATTTCCTTTACAAAAACTTAATATTACATGGTTGGTATGATGGTTAATACATTGTATGTCTCCCATGCGATGAAATGCAGTCCGTACAACGCCTAGGCATGCTGAGTATCAAATTATCGAGCTGATCTTAGGGAAGATTACTCCACACAGCATGCAATGCTCTCCCAAGTTCCGGTACACATGTAGGAAGTGGTTGACGGGCTGCAACTCGTCGGCCAAGCATGTCCCACACATGCTCTATCGGATTCAAGTCACGTGAGAATGCTAGCCATTCCATACGGGTGATATCCTCAGATTGATGGCATTCGATTACGATGTTTGCTCGGTGAGGACGGGCGTTGTCATCCATAAACACAAATTCTGCGCCGATGGTACCCCTAAACAAATACATGTTGTTCAAGAATGATGTACCGAAAAATGTGGCCGTTCATGGTTCCGATTTGAACATTCAGATCTGTTCTGGAGCCCAGTATAATTCCACCCCAAATGAGCAATCTTGCACCACCGTAATGATGTCGTTCAGTGATGTTGTCTTGGTGGTAACGGGTACCTGGCGTTCTCCATATGAAAGTCCGACGTGAATCAGACTGCAAGCTAAACCTGGACTTGTCGGAAAACATCACACAAGCCCACTGTGACGATTTCCCCATTGCATGTTCTGTACTCCAGGCTAATAGCTGCCGACAGTGAGTTGCCGTCAGCGGAACACATCTGACAGGCCTGCGAGCATACAGACCAATATTTCACAAACGTCTGTACACGGTTTGCCTTGAAACTGTGGTACCAGTGGCTGCAGATAGCTGACGAAACAGGTCGGATGCTGTGCTCCGTCTGCTTCTTTTGGCAGTTACTGCCAAATACCGGTCTGCATCCAGCGTTGTAACTCGGGGGCGACCTGTACTGTAACGTCTACTGACATTTCCATCATCTTGGAATTGTTGCCAAAGCCTAGAGATGACACTTTGGGCAATTCCAAGTTCCTCGGATACTTCCATCTGAGAACGTCCACATTACAGGCGACCGATAATTCTACCACGAAAAAAATCATCTACATGCGTCCTCTGTGTCATAACTATCCGGTTATGGCACAGAGCGGCTTACAGAAAGCTTGTGAACAAATTTACTTCCTTGCCACCATTCCTTATATAGTCCTCTCATACACTCTCGTCATTGTGACGTACTATCGGCGTCATCTGGTGGCTTCTTCTAATTTGCATATTATTCTTGAAGATGTGAGTGATAATTCTACAGTGGAAATTTTTACTTTAGAGTTCGATTTCCGTGTGATTCTGAATTATCTTTAATTTATGGACATGAGTGTAAGAGGTCCCTTGAAATAGTGATAGTTCCCGGTAGTTGCAAGTGCAAAAACTTATTATTTTATTTTAGTTATTTCCCTCAAAATTTCTTCAAGACGTTCCTAAACGGCAGCAGAAAAATTATCAATTGTTAAACGTGAGAAATCAATGAGAAAGACATATTATGGGAGGATGGGCAAGTGGCATCAAATGAAGGTGATGATGGCGATACATATTACGACGGCACCAATAATTATGACATGGACGCAACAACAATAGATGAGATGTATTCTAGTTAAAGTGATTAAGACTGATAATTTGACAGTATTGTTTGTTTTGAATTAAAAATTTAAGTTTTTTTTTCTACCGAAAATGACGTTTTCGTTTCTTTTTATTACAAATTTTATTTCTGCTAATAAATATCTGTGTTTTAAATAATTATTGAAAAGTTATGGGTGCGTATTATAGTCGAATTTTAATTTTTTCCGAAAATTTAGCTCTAAATTAAGCATGCGTATTATAAACTTGTGTGTATTATAGTCAAAATTTTACGGTATTGTTTTCAGGTTCCACCACAGAAACATACCACATGAATAATCAGTCTAAAAAGCTTCTTTCTTAAATTACAATTGGCTCATGGCACAACACTCGTGGTGCCGTATGTGCTATTATGCAACTTCATGGATGATTTAATTTTTTTAGAATATCCCCTTGTTTCACTTAATTATCATCCAATTATTTCTTAAATATCATTGAACTTAGAACAAGTGAATATAGAAATGACTGCTTGTTACTATATATATATACAGAGGCTGTTCACACATTTTTTAGACGATGTATATTGTATTCACAAAACTAAATTACATAAAATTCTTGTGTTTTAAATGTTCTATTTGACATCCCTTATTCTGAACTATCTTTCGACACCACAATTTCCAGGATAACAATGCCTTTTGAAGTGTCAGAAGAGGTATTCTATACCATTCCTCCTGAAAAGCTTTCCAGGGTCCTGTAAGGGTTTTGGGACGACGTTTGGATAATGCAGATTTTAAAAGTCCGAAAGCACAAAAATCCATAGGTGATACATCGGGAGATTTAGTAGGGATATCAGTGAAGGGTATGGCCTTGATACCAGTTTTTTGTTCCATTTCTTTTAGGAAATTTACAGTGGATTTTGATGTGTGACTGCTAGCTTTGTCCTGATGGAGTCTCACAGATTGATGGCACTGTGGGTAAAGCGATGGTATTTCATTCAGAAAAATTGGCGATAAAATATGTTTCTGATAGTATTTGGAGTTAATCTTGTCATTTTTTTCACACTCTCTTTGTTTTTAACTTGCCATTATAAGAAAAACCAGCAACAATCATGAATCCCTTAGAAAAACTTTCTTTCGATTCTTTGAACCATGTACTTAAGTTTTTTTCTCCCCTTTTATGATAATAAATGGCTCTTATTTTGTTGTAATCATTTAAATACACCCATGATTCATCTATTGTGACAATTGTTTTCCATTTTTCTTTGGATAAGTGTTTCTCATATAGAATTCTGCAGCGTGTCCTGCGTTCAGCGATATGATTTGGAAGAAGACGATGCACATTGCGTTTTTTCGCTTTTTTAAGATTTAAATCAACGTTTATCATTTTGTTTACAGTGGACACCGAGCATTTTAATGATTTTGCAACTGTCCTTTGACTAGGGGGATTTTCTTTTAACATTAAACAACGTACCTTTACAATTGTCGAAGATGTCCGTTTTTTCCTTGGATACTTGTTTGGAATTTTTGTCCCACTTGAGGCTCCAATTTGACGTTTTTTTCTTTTCTTGTTGACGATATTACCTATCGACGCTTTAGATATCACAAAACCATGACTCTCACATCTTTTTTGGATAACTTAGTATGCATATTTCTCTTCGGAAAGAGAATAAATGTAGCCTTCGAACCACTGCTTTGTTAAAAACACCATTTTGAATAAAAACAAAACTTTCAAGCCGCAGACGATAATTTTGACTTTTAAAAACATAGTACAATTGCAATTATTTCTTTTGCAGCAAACGATTTTTTATTACCGCTTACCAAAATCGTCTAAAAAATGTGCGAATAGCCTCTGTATAAAACAGTTCCCTAACTGACTGACGGACATATAACGCACAGACCAAACCGCTGGACCTAAGGGGCTGAAATTTTGCATGGCGATTCTTCTTATAGTGTAAGGGTGCACTAAGAAAGATTTTTTTAAAATTCTTAGATTTTTTAAAATTAAATTTTTAAGCTGTTTTAGCAACTTTTTTTAAGTTTGCATTTAAAATAATAATTTAAGGGTTATAAAATTTATATCACGAGAAATATCATAAAAATTCCTTTAAAATGAAATATTTTTCGTATCTTTACCTCCATTTTCTGATATTTGGTGAATTTTTAAAGATTAATTATTAGAATTTAATTTATTAAATCCTGATCACGTGGTTTCTTTTCTTTTTGTGATACTTTAAACTAATTTGCGTCACGTGCATAACAAAGAAATAGACAAAAAGAAATATTTTTTTTCTTCCTAATGCGGCAGCCGATTGAACATTATCCAAAAAAATATTGAAATACAATAAAAGAAATGTTCTTCCAACTATACTATATTCTTTAGTATGTTCTATTAGATTGAATTTCAATGTTTTCTTCTACATTATTTTGTCTAAAAAATTCCCCTACGATATTTTTTTAAATATATCTTTTTGTTTTTTTTACATCAATTGCATACATTGATCGTTGCATTTATTATATATATATATATAATGGCATTAATTGCATACATTGATCGTTGTATTTAATTTGAATGTACTCCGTAGCGAAATACGTGTGTTCAGCTAGTCGCTTATAAATGGTTGATAAATATTCCTATTAACTTAATGAGATTCTTCGAAATCCGAAATAACGCCTTACATCATCTATGAGTAAAAGCATTTCAACTGTCATATTTGTGTTGGGCGTTAAAAAATCATTCTTAGTAGCTTTCTAAGAACTGAAGGTACTTTCGTTCAAATAGTTGTTGATAAAAGGTTTCTTGACCTGGGGCGGGGTTTTGACGTTGTGTTAAATATTCAGACCTGACAAGCTTTCTCATATTCTTTATTTGTATTTTTAAGTTTCTTCATTTTATCTGTAACCTTTTAAAGAACTAGTACAAGCCTAATTTACTTTATTATCAAAAAAGGATATCTTTTTCATAATTAACTATTTGCTCAGTCTTCACAAAAAACTTAATATTTTTATTTTCATTTTTAAATAATTATTATAATAATTGTTTCGTTTTATTCATCATATTGTTTGTAATTTGTATTCTAATTGTGTTTCTGGTCAAGAGATGGCATCACTATGCAATTTTTTTTACTTCAAGCTAAAATGTTTTGTATTATGTTGTTGTTGCACATTCGAGTCTGAGTAATGGTAAGAAAATGGCTAAGAAATGTTTAATCTGCTGTGGTGTATATTCTATTCTAAGCAATGTCATGTAACAATTGAAAAATTGCTATGTTGGATGCGATTCCGTTTTTTTTTTGTTGTTAAAGATTCTGTGCATATTATTGTTCAAACTGTTGACATTTTGCAGTCAATTATTCATTTTGTAAAACCCAATTCCGAAGGGTTATTCAGTGTGTCATGAATTCAACAGTAATGAGTTAAAATGAAGTAAATTATTAAATGTATTTTAAGGATACATTCATGGAACTAAATTTTTTAGTGTTGACTTATTATTCAAGTATTATTCATATGATGTTAAAGGTAAGCCATTCCAGTATTACCTTTATTTAAAGAATTAAGAAGATTGATTAGTTGCATTTAAACAAGAACATTAAATATTTTTTTTAATGGATTCTTATACAGTCCACTAACATATAAAGTTATATTAATAAAATAACTGACTCCACACTGTTTAAGGATGAGAAATGTCTAAAAATATGATATTTACTATGAACATCTACCATTTGTTTATTTTCCCGTAGAAAATACAAATTTAGCATTGACCAAGAATATTTAAATTTCCGCAACGTGAACATTATCGTTTAGGATACAGGGTGCGACAGAATGGACTCCCACATTTCAAAGGGTAATAAAAAACAAACGAAACAATTCGCAGAAAAAGCTTTATATTTTCAAAAAGTACTAACATGTCAGTTTTTTTCCCCACTAGGTTTTGAAAATAACATCCCTCTGTTGGTGCCCGTTATTTGCGATGCACTGCCGAAGCCGTTATCCAAAGTTTTCCCCATTACTCTGTATTTCATTTTAGGGGAATGCCGTTTCTGTAGATCCTTTTGCCGTACTAGCCGTTGTCCAGAGTGCACCGACGAGGAGGTAGATCTATTGGGGAACGAGGCTGCTGACGGAAGATTAAGGGGGCTTCTGTTTTACAGCTAAACAACCGGGATTTGGCCTACCATTCCATCAACACGATAGTCAGAAAGACCCTCAGGTGTTCCTTCTCACAGGTTGTTGCCCGTTAGAAGCGGTCAAAAACCCTGGTATGACCGTGTCCATGATATTCCTGAGTGGACTAGAGATAAATCTGTGGCAATGCTACGGCTTTATTTTCTGGCCATGATTGCCTCCACAAGCACCTCCACAGAATTAACTCGGCTCCCAACCCTCTTTGTCTCCTGTGTAATAACCAGAAATAAATGGACATGCCTCACCTTGTTTCTTGTCCTGCTCTACCTCCCGTTTCTTTATTGGAGCGCTATTGGATTGCTAGTCATAAGTTGATGGATTAACTGATGTCATTTTTCTATCTTGTATTTTTGTACTTTTGATATCTGTTGTCTTGTCATTCTTGCCATTTGAAAAAACAATTGGGGGTATGAGGGAACATCCTCACGAATTATGGGCCTACGAACTGATTGCACATTTTCAGATGTTCTAATGTTCCGACGACGAGCCCTTGGTTTCCTTGGTAATACACAGTCACTTGCTCTTATGTTTGAAACTCACTGCAGAATTGTTTGTCGATCATTAACAGCATGAGTTGCATAGAGCCAGCAGCACGTCGTAAATGCCGTCAGTGTCGTGGTGACAGATCCGTTGTTGTTAACCCTTTCAGGGGCAACAACCTGCCTCGTTTGCACGGTGCAGATTTTTCCCTGATTATTTTTAACCTAAAGAATATTGAAAAAATTTCCAATTAAAGGTTGCAAAATGTTTTCACTTCTTTAAACTGATAAAAGATGGCAGTACTAACCATTTTTTCTGCTCATTTAGCAGGAATACATTGAATGCAAGCGAAAAAAAGACTAGTTTTAGTCATTTGCACTGTGCAAACTGCCCCCCTCAAAGGGTTGGAACGCCACGATAACGGATCCGCGATGTTCAGTGAACCAACTCATGGTGTCTTCTGACAACTAGAATATGAATAATTTACTTTTAAAATATTAGAAAAAGATGGGATCGTCAGTCAGAAATTTTAATTATAATTTATGTTGAAGAGAACAATATTTTTGTATTAAATAGCTCAGACAAATATCCTTCTAGGAATGAAAAAATAAATCAATAATGTTAAAAATTCATTATGAAAATAATATAGATAAATGCAAATTAAAAAAATTAAATTAAAAACAAAATAATAAATTCGTACCTGCTCTTTATAAACATATCTTCCCTGCATTTCATACGAGATATCGGAATATATTTTTTAGAAACACAGAATATTACATTTGATAATTCAATAGAAAAGAGATTTTAAGAAAATATTTTCTGTTGATATAACATTATCAAATTAACGATTAATATGTGTTAATTGCATTTTTCAATTAGTCTATCTGTTTAAATTATGGAAATATTACCGATTTGTTTTTTTTATTTCTAATTGAAAATTATTATAATGCAGATTATTTCCCATTAATTTATAAGAGTATAGCAAAATTGCCATTTTTCGGAATGAAGAACATTTAAAACTTATGAGTACTTGGAACAAACCTATTAAAACGTAAATATGGTATGCTTTTAATAAAGCCGGTTGACGAAACATAATAATGCTTTTTCTCAATGTTGCATAAATCTCTTCATCGTGATAATAAAATATGAAAGACAGCATCATTCAGGTATTGAATAGTAAACACAGTAACCATAAACTAAGAGACATGGGTACTTTGTCATATGAATCTTTGGAGAGAGGCAAATGGGCTTGATTGATGTTTGTGGAATGTGAGGATGATGAAACATTTTTGCTCCGCTTATCTTGTAGATATAGATGCATTTAAAATCTGTTTATGCATAGAATCTATTTCGAACTGATATTACATTGCTTCAGTTAGGAAAACAATCTTTGATAAAATGAATTTCAAAGTATTTTTCCTGATATATTGGGATACATTGAAGAAGAAAATTTTATGTTTAATTTTAATTTCATTCGAATTATAAAAGAGTTTCTAAAATTCACGATAACATTGCAACGGAATTGAAATTTTTTTAAAAAGAATGTTTGTGTTTACATAACATTGCAGTGATTACAGATGTAAAATATTAACGCTCCATTATGAGTTAAAATATTGGTGAGCAGTGAGTAAGCTGATCGTTTCAAAATACTTTTAAAAAGGTTAAATTTAAATCTTATCTGAAGGTACATTTTTAAATGCAATCTCATGATACTATGGATTCCTCTTCGTGCGGCGGTAACAACAGGCTAACGGTACAGACAGAGAAGGTTTGGCGGAGGGGTTGATTTCCAATTTGTCTGCAACTTTTCTTCAGATATTTCATATATATATATATATAAATATATACACTCTTAGGAAAAAAAAGGTCGCAGCAAGGAGTTATCCGAATGGGTCGAAAATCGGTAGATGTGATGTACATGTACAGAAAAACAAATGATTGCGATTTGAAAAAAAAATTTGAATGATTTATTCAAGAGCTTCACAAAGTGAAAAAGTCAATAACATGTTGGTCTACCTCTGGCCCTTATGCAAGTAGTTATTCGGCTTGTCATTGATTGATAGAGGTAGCGAATGTCCTCCTGCGGGATATCGTGCCAAGTTCTGTCCAATTGGCGCGTTAGATCGTCAAAATCCCGAGCTGGTTGGAGGGCCCTGCCCATTAGGGTGGAACGAAAAAAACTTTTTTTTGAATTTCAATATGCTCTAGTTTTCAAAAGTTGCCTTTTAACAAAATAAAGACGGAAATTAAATATTAGCGTAATTGGTGCATGTTTTCAGTTAGCGCAAGAAGGGCAAACTTTTGGTTTTTATTAAATTTTTGACAAATTTCGCAATTATTTTGAAATTGAATACACTTGTGGTACAAAAAAGTAGCAAAATATGTAATTTAAACATTCTTTTTAGTCAGGAGACCTGCTAAACTGATTATATAATACGTTTTACTTCATAAAAATAGTACACATAAAGGCACTTAAGGACGAGGCACTTAAACGTCACTCGGACATCACGGTGGAACGAAAAATTTTTTTTCGGAATTTCAATATACTCTAGTTTTCAAAAGTTGTCTTTTAAAATTAAAATTAAGAATATAAAATCTTTTTGCTCTACTAAAATAATTTCAAGTGCCGCAAAAAGCTTCAAAATGGATATTTTTATGAAAAAGTGATTATATTTGTATTTTTTATTACATTGTTTTATAGTATAATAAAATAATGTATATTTTCAGTAAATAAAATATTCAAAATATATTTTGACAGAATACTCGCATATTCTAAGTATTTCTAATTTTTAGATGCCATAACAGAACAACTGATTTTGTGCATTCCATGTCACACACAAGTAGTAGAAAGGATTGTTAAATTAGTTACCGGGTCATCCTTGTCCGTTTGCGGTACTTCTGCAAAAGATGCATTGATAAAAACAAAAATACATTCTCAAGAGATAATGCCAAAATTTGAAACAATAAAACAATTCAATATGTCAGTGAAATAAGTAATGGAAACCATGTGTGATTACTATGGACTTTTCAAAAGCATGAATATTATTTTCAAAATAACGTTTTGCCTTTATAGACATTACATTAATATTTTTCTAAATAAGTGTGATTTGTTTATTTTAACTAAGCTCCGTCAATTAAAAATTGTTTTTCTTTCATTCCAATGTGTATTATAAGAATATGCTACTGTAAAATTAATATGATGAAAATCGCGAAATTTCACAAAATGAGTTGTTCTGTTATGGCATCTAAAAATTAGAAATACTTAGAGTATGCGAGTTTTCTGTCAAAATATCATATTTTGAATATTTTATTTACAGGAAATATACATTATTTTAATATACTATAAAAGAATTTAACAAAAAATACAAATATAATAACTTTTTCATAAAAATATCCATTTTGAAGCTCTTTGCGGCACTTGAAAATATTTTAGTAGAGCAAAAAGATTTTAAATTCTTAATTTTAATTTTAAAAGACAACTTTTAAAAACAAGAACATATTGAAATTCCAAAAAAAAAATTTTCGTTCCACCGTGATGTCCGAGTGATTTTTAAGTGCCTCGTCCTTAAGTGCCTTTATGTGTACTATTTTTATGTAGTAAAACATATTATATAATCAGTTTAGCAGGTCTCCTGACTAAAAAGAATGTTTAAATTGCATATTTTGCTACTTTTTTGTACTACAAGTGTATTCAATTTCAAAATAATTGCGAAATTTGTCAAAAATTTAATAAAAACCAAAAGTTTGCCCTTCTTGCGCTAACTGAAAACATGCACCAATTACGCTAATATTTAATTTCCGTCTTTATTTTGTTAAAAGGCAACTTTTGAAAACTAGAGCATATTGAAATTCAAAAAAAAGTTTTTTTCGTTCCACCCTACTGCCCATAATGCTCCAAACGTGCTCAATGAGGGAGAGATCCGGCAACCTTGCTGACCAAGATAGGGTTGGGCAAGGACGAAGACAAGCAGTAGAAACTCTCGCTGTGTGTGGGTAGGCATTATCTTGCTGAAATGTAAGCCCAGGATGGCGTGATATGAAGGGCAAAATAACGGGGTTTAGAATATCGTCGACGTACCGCTGTGCTGTAAGGGTGCCGCGGATGAAAACCAAAGGAGTCCTGCTATAAAATGAAATTTCATCCCAGACTCCCGATTGTCGGCCCGCATAGCAGAAGATAGTCAGGTTGGTATCTCACTGCAGTCCGGGGTATCTCTAGACTCGTATTCGCTGGTCATTGGGGCTCAATTCGAAGCGGGACTCACACTGATGACAATTCTACTCCAGTCAGTGACATTAAGGATCGAATGTGCCCGACATCACTGCAAATTGGCTTGTCGGTGTGAATGTAGTCGGTGAAAGGGGCTCCATGAGATCAGCCCCAATTCTCTAAGCCGCCTATGAATAGTCCTTTCAGTCACTGAAGCACTAGTTGCACATACGATCGATGATAATGATGAATCTGGGGCTGTGAGTTCGCTCTGACGATTGCTCGGTCCTCACGTTCTGTCGTTTTTCTTGGCCAACCACTTCCTTCTTGACGCTGTGGTCGGCCATGGTTCACCCCTGCCAGGATCGTCTAATAGTGGCATCGCTCCTATCCAAATGTCAAGCGACTCGCCGATTAGACCAACCGGCTTTTTTGAGCCGAAATTAACGTCCTCTCTCAAATGCTGACATCTGCGCATATTGTTCGTGCACCTGTATGTGAGGCATAGTTACTGTCTTCCTGAGTGTACGGAATGAAATTCGCAAAGAATTTATGACCTGGAATCGAAATTCCTCCTCTTTACTATCATGCTAGTTGCGCAGTTAAGATGCGCTGCAACGTCACATGTTCATTCATTGGTCGCCAAACTTTTAAAATTTGGCATTTTATCGAAACCTGAACGCATATCAATTTGTGTGCAATATGTATTATTTCTTCTTGGTGCGCCGTTTTTTTTTTGTCTAAGAGTATATATACAGTGGAATCTCGATCTATCGTTTTCGAAGGGACTGACTGAACTAAACGATGGATGCGGGAACACACAAAAAAGTATTAACATTCCTTAAAGTTTGATATCCCTAAAATATATTTACTCACATACATAAATGCATACATACCTGTAGTGTAACTGAAGATTTGTACTGAAATCCAAGATAATAATAATAATAATAAAAAGAAATACACGTAGATACACAGGAATTTTGATTCAAATAAAAGTATTTAATCTTCGCTAAATACTTTTATTTGAATCAATATATATATATATATATATATATATATATATATATATATATATATGTCATGTCCAGAGCGTAAACTACAGTGGAATCTCGATCTATCGTGTTTCAAGGGACCGATTGAAATGAACGATAAATGCGGGAAAACGATAGATGCGGTAACATAACAAAGCAATATTTTCGTTGGGACTGGATAAAATGAACGACACATACGGAAAAACGATGGATCCGAAAACAATCGATCGAGATTCCACTGTATATGTAATTAGGTTAAGAGTAAGAGAAATTATACGAATTTATAGTTAAATATTGAGAATTGAGACATTAGGAAGAGAAACAGATGGCCGTACTTGTCCATCTCTCGACTTCACAGCTTACGGCCATGGGGTAAGATCGCCGATGGGATTAGGTTAGATTATGTTTAATCAGCTGGTTTTGTTCAATAACATTCGCGAGCGCGCGTTTCCTCGCTGCAACGGGAAAAGAATTAGAAGAAAGAGCCTTGGAGATAATCGCCTGCAGTGACGCTCACGTTCGCTCCGTGGAACAATATGGCAGTCTGCTTTCTTAATAGTGTTAGACTGATAAGTGGTTAAGTTTGGATATGAATCAATAAACTACTTCTAAAGGATCAACTATGTCTTTAATCGGCCACCACGACTGACTGCAACTTTAACACGAATGCCGAACATTAAAACGAAGAATCACTAATCTATAATATTCTGCCATCATCACTTTCTGCCGTTGTGGCCTAAAAACGAAACATTGTGGGCCTTAAATCGTAAAAGTGCCATAATTAAAAAAGGTCGTTACAGCGAAATGCCGTATAAAGAGAGGCCGTATAGCGAGGTATATATATATATATATATATATATATATATATATATGTATGCATGTATATATGTATGTATAACTGTTTCCCTGAGGTTCAATAAAATTCAAACTCGAATGTATAAATAGATTAAATGTTAATTCACTACTCCCCTTGAATGTGAAAGTAAAGAAGCTGACTTAAATTATAACCTCAAATTTCGAGTACAGTGGAATCTCGATCGATCGTTTTCGGATCCATTGTTTTTCCGTATGTGTCGTTCATTTTATCCAGTCCCAACGATCATATTGCTTTGTTATGTTACCGCATCTATCGATTTCCCGCATTTATCGTTCATTTCAATCGGTTCCTTGAAAATCGATAGATCGAGATTCCACTGTAACAACTAGTCGCTACATTCATTTCCTATCAGGTGACCACAGCTCTGAACGAAAATTCAACTCTATATCTCTCTGATAATGCACAAACTTACCAAAACGCGGAACAAATGCTTATTTCAAATCTCAAAATCTCTCTGAACTGAATTAATTTCGCCGAACGCTTTTACGCTAATCCAACTTCAAGATTCGTAAACGTAGGAAATCTTCTATGAATTTGTATGACAATCTTCTGTCTCTTTCAATTCTTTGGCTTTCGTATCGTATTCTCTATTTGTATCAAATAACCTAAAAATTTACTGCTCAAATCAAATTACTGATTAAGTGTTGCGTAAGGAATTGCGGTAATGTTTTGCTAAAGAATGACAATTGGAATATCTCTAAAAGTATAATCGGGTATGGTTAATTTATAAAATTGACTAAGGAGATATATCACTGAACTGCTTTTAACTTGCAACTTTTTCACGATTATTTATAGATTGGGAAAGAATGAATTTCAATGTTAAACCCAAATGAAAATTTATTTTTAGATAATTCGTAACTTCAAATTCATAATTGTTGTTTGAGATTATTCGTTATTCACGAATCGAAATGAATAATCCTTCATTATTTTCAAAATTAAATTCTCTGTTTTAACAAGAAATGAGTTTAATGAAGACCATTTTTGGTTATTTTACCTATCATTCGAAATAACCAAAATAACATTCTCCCCCCCCCCCCCTCGCACGGCCTAAAGCCATCTAGAGCAGCGGTCGCCAAACTTTTTGACCTCACGGACCAGTTAATTCATAATTTAAATCCCGCGGACCACTAATAGGATTTTTTAAGTGTTAAATATATTTATAAAAAAAAATTGTGATCAAAGAACACATAAAATGTACCTAGTTAATAAAATGAAACTATTAATAGTAACCAAGTTATGAAAGCTTTATTAATAAACCATAATAAAATAAACAAAATAAACAAAAATTGTACAAACAAAACAATTAAAAGATGGTTTAAATATATCAAACTTTTAGCGTTATACATTCCTAGTGTGATGGATGTTCCTGCTTACTTGAAATAAGATTATGGATATTTGGATCCAATGTTGTTACTGCAAGACGGAGAACTGCATTTATTTCAAGCCGAGATCGGTACCGTGTTTTGATGACTGTGACAGATGAAAAGGCCTTTTCACATAAATAAGTTGTGGAGAATTGAATCAGAATTTTCATCGCCTGTTCACTAAGCAAAGGGTATTCACTTTTTATGGAAAGCCAAAACTGAGGTCTTGATAAGGATGAATGAAATTTAAATTTGAGAGTTTCATCGGACGATAGGTCGATGAGGCTTTCTTTTAGATGCATGCTTAACTTACTATCCTGAATTTTCGCTGCAAACGGATCTATTATCCACATATTACCATGTCTGGGATCTTCATTCTTTGGGTAATAACGAGCAAAAGATTCTGTAAGTGATTCCAAGTGCTTTTTAACTAGGGTTACCACTTGCTGGTTAACATCATTCTCCTTCATGTATTCATCAAAATTAGAAAACATTTGCAGATCGTCTTCAACCAATCGCGTTTGCCACAGTAATATTTTCTTTTGAAACGCATCCATTTTACTTCGTAGTGTGAACACGTCCTTAAGTTGTCCTTGCAAAGATATGTTTAGATCATTTAACAGGGAAAAAATATCTGCCAGGAATGCAAGCTTTGCTAGCCATTCATTGTCGGACAAGCATTTTTGCAATTTCGGATTATTTTGCTGCTGGAAAAATAATTTGACTTCTTCCCGCAAGGCGAATAGTCGGGTCAATATTTTGCCCCTCGACAGCCATCTCACCTCAGCATGACGAAGAAGATGAGTATACTCGGAACCCATTTCTTCGCAAAGTGCCTCAAATATTCGAGAATTGAGTGCTTTGTGTCGAATTTCCTTTATAATTTCAATGACATTTGATAATACTTCGTGTAGTTCTGGGGACATTTTTTCGCTGCAAGTTGTTCTCGATGTATAATGCAGTGTGTAGATAAAATGTCTGGGTGACCAACATTCTTCACCTTTACAACAATTCCTGAAAGATGTCCAGTCATATTTGCGGCACCATCTGTGCAGATCCCAATACATTTTTTCCAATCAATTTCATGTTCCCGGAAATAACTATTAAGTGCTTCAAAAATATCAGAGCTGGTTGTTCTACCCGGCAAATTAAGCGAACAAAGTAGTTCTTCATGTAACTCTCCTTCACACTCAACCCTCACAAAACAAAGAAGAAGTGCTTTGTTTGTAATGTCCGTAGATTCGTCAAGTTGGATTGAATAAAATGATGAATTTTTCACCATTTTTATTATCTGATTTTCAATGTCTTCGGCCATATCTTCGATTCTGCGCTTGATAGTATTATTAGACATAGGAATTACTTTCAATTTCTGAACAGCCTGCATTCCCCAAATCTGTTCACAGGCTTTTAACATGCATGGCTTAATTAATTCTTCTCCAATCGTGTACGGCTTTTTGCATTTCGCGATCTGATTTGCTATGAGATAGGAAGCCTTTAGTAATGATTTATCTTCCATGGTCATTTTTCTTAAAGCAATAACTTGCTTTTGCATATTTTCATGCATTCTTTTAAAATATTCTAGCGGTTTTTTTGCTAAATCAGGGTGTTTTGAATTCAAGTGTCTTTGAAGTTTTGAAGGTTTTAATGCATCGTTAGATAGGCTTTCAGAACATGCAACACAGAGAGGCCGTGGATCCAGCTCACTGTCAGGTTCTTCAATGAATCCAAATTTTAAGTAGTAGGAATGATATTTTCTTGATACTTTGTGTTTTTTCTTCTCTCCACCTCCCGTTCCAACGTGTTTCCTAATGGTGCCTGATGAAGACTGTGGAGGGTCTGATTTATTGATCAGTTCAAGGTTAGGTGAAGTATTATTAATGTTATTATTATCGTTCTCATTACCTTTTGCATTACTAAAGAAATGCAAAATATTCTTTTGCTTTTTTTCACTCATTATGGGTTTAATTTATTTGAATCTAAAATAAAATAAAAAGAAATTTAGAAAAGTCAAACTCATTTTATCCCAATAAATATCAAATAAAAGAAAATATGTACATGGTTAAGATTTAAGATCATACCTGTTTTAAATCTATGTGTCAATATATAAAAGAAAATACACAAAAACTTCCTTAATAACCCAACTAATATATTGAATACATTTTGTATTGAACTCAATACGTCCGTAAGCCCACCTTTAATCGCTTCAACTGATATACATATGCGACAAACAGAAGACTGAAACATTAGAAGAGTGCGAAACGAGGCGAGAGTAAGACAAAACATGTGCAATGCAGCTAGAGCTATGCAGCTAGTTTTTATAACTTGTCACGTATTGTTATGAATTGAATCATGTTTTAATGCATCTTAAAACATAACTTAACATGATGAGTAAGTATATTCCACATTTTTCTGCGGACCAGCGAAATTTTCTCGCGGACCACCACTTTGGCAACCGCTGATCTAGAGTCTAGTCACCCAATGGACTTCGTTTCTCCTAAATAACACATCCGTAAACGCAATTTTTTTTCAGAATTTCGCAATTTTTTTGACAAATATCATATGAAAGGGACAAACTGTCTTTCTTCGAAACTTAATGAGGAATAGCATCGTAAAAATAATTTCAATGTAGAACATGTTTCAATTTTGACGCAGATTCTTTTCACTTCTACTTATTTGTTGTTCTTGCACATATGGCGAATGTTAACGTGTAAGTAGTATTTTTAATTATTTGACTGTGTCAGCAGTGACCAAATCTATTTAATTATGGATCTGCAATGTTTACACACCCACACACACACACACACACACACACACACATATATATATATATATATATATATATATGTTTATAATAAATACAACGATAAATTTATGAAATTGAAAAAAAACGAAAATATACATTTGTAAAAAAATCCTAACGGATATTTTTATACACAAAATAATGTAGAAGAAAATATTCAAATTAAATGTAATAGAACATACTAAAGAATATAGTACAGTTAATATAATACAGTTTGAGGAACATTTCTTTTACTGTATTTTATTTTTTTTGGATAATGTCCAATCGTCTACCGCATTATATATATATATATATATATATATATATATATATATATATATATATATATATATATATAAATATAGTATATATATATATATATATATATATATATATATATATATATATATATATATATATATATATTGTCTATTTCATTGTTATGCACGTGACTCAAAATTAATTTAAAGTATCACAAATAGAAAAGAAACCACGTGATCAGCATTTAATAAATTAAATTCTAAAAATTAATCCTTTAAAATTCACCAAAAATCAGAAAATGGAGGTAAAGATTTGAAAAAGATTGTATTTTAAAGAAATTTCTATGATCTTTCTCGTGATATAAATTTTATAACCCTCAAATTATTGTTTTAAATGCAAAAGTTAAAGAATATTACAAAAACATATTAAAAATTCAATTTAAAAAAATCTAAGAAGAATTTTTCAAAAATCTTTCTTAGTGCACCCCTACACTATAAGAAGAATTGCCATGCAAAATTGCAGCCCTTTAGGTCCAGAGGTTTGGTCTGTGAGTTATATGTCAGTCAGTCAGTTACGGAACTGTTTTATATATATAGATATAGCATGCTGAACATTTTACGAAAATAAGAAATTCTTGGTATTATACCTTCAATAAATATTAATATAATCAATATTACATATGGTATTCGTATCAAAATTTTGAGGCTTGAATGTCTTAAATAGGAACTTATGAATGTATGAAAGATCTAAAGCCCTATATCAACCATTTTAATTGTTCCTTTCTTTAAAATGATATTCTCCAGGAGGGAACCATATGATCTTTTTTAACCACCACGGATGTTTCCAGGCATTAAAAAATTCATGGGACAGACTGACGTAAAAACTGGAAACATTTATTGAAAACTACGAAAATAAAAATAAAAATTTATTTTATCAGTATTTAAAAGAATTTCGAATGTTTACATGTTGAGATATTCTGTAGAGAAATAAACCCTGGGGAAATTAAATTAAATTGTAAAGTGTAGTTTTAAATATTTTTAAACGCATTTGAAAGTATATTAAAGATTTTTCGTCTCTGTTTTGTTTTTCATACCATGTATAAAAAATGTTAGAGCCGAGAAAGTCGAATTTAATTAAAGAGGGGAAATATAACTCTTTTTGCCCCAGTTTGAAGCACTGCTAGATAGTTCCTATTTCCGTCAATTTCATACTTACAATCAGTTCATACTTGCATATCTGGTGACAGTTATTTTATTGCCAACTTATATAAGATAATGATTAAAGATAAAGAAATGATAATTTAAAAGAATGTTTTATTTTCTTAACATCACCCCTTTGTTAGTTAACATCCAGAAAATGTGGTTACAACCTGTCCGAAGATTCGTGGTGGCATCAGCTAACGTTCAGAACGTGTTATGGCTTTTCTTAATGACCACAACGCGTAGTGGTCAAATATCATGAGAGCCAAGACGCGAGTTTCGTATTGTGGTCTTTTTTAGGTAGCCACAGCGCGTTCTGGCTATTTTTATAAGTGCCATACCGTGAATAACGTGTTGTGGATGTTTTAAATACACCACAATGCGCTGTTTATGTTTTTTTTTCGCTCAATGACAGTTTTCGCTCTTTCAGCCTAACATACAGACACACACACACATATATATGTATGTATGTATTTATGTATGTATGTACATATGTATATATGTATGTATGTATGTATGTATGTACATATATATATATATATGTATGTATTATTGAGGGAGACACGGAACTCCAAAATTTACGATGGAAAAATGAGGGAATACCTAATTCTGATGTTTTACCCTTTTTTATTTCTTTTCCTTTTTTTCACTTAAATTGACATTTTGCTTCTCTAATTTCAGCATAAAACCGGAGAAAAAGCATGAAGTATTTCAGAAATTTTCTCAACCTCTCGAATTTTCACATTACCCAAACATCTGGCTCATTAATTACGGAAATTGTAGTTCATGCAACTAATGATGTATGTTAGCGATATTAAATGTTTCCTTCGCTATTTTGAATTTTTTTCTGAGTTATTCCTCTATTGTATTTCTTGTATGCAAGAATATTGATACCTTAATTTCTCCCTTTATTAACTGAAATCGTGTATTGATGATGATTAACGATACAAACTTAATTAAAAACATTTATTTTTATCCCCGATTTTGCTTCGTCAAAAGTCGCCATCGTAACCGTTACTTTAACCTTCTAATTAATCAAACAAAAATTGGCATGTTCCATCATGTTACGCTAGTTTAAAAAAGTGCTAGTAATAGAACCTATAGGTTTAATTCTTCTAATTCAGTTAATTATGGTCTTGTTAGGGAACTTAAAATGTTTCAGCATTATGTACTATTTACACTAATTTTATAATGCTTACAGTAATAGTTATATTTTATGTTAGCTACACAAAGAGAAAGTAGTAAAAAGTTTACCTGCTTTTCTTACTATATATGTTTCAGTAACTGTTTAGTAATTATCCTTTTGCCGGCGTATAGGACGCAGCGGCGTATAAGACGCACCTACTTGTTTATACACATTTTTAAGAAAAAAACACTTTTTTCATGTATTTCCATAATGCTTTACTGCACTTATTTTATAGTTGTTTATGTCTACAAAAATGTAACTAGGGAACATTGAAATTAGGTACCTTTTTATCAGAATTCTCAGAACCCCAAAGTTTCATCTCCAGAGCAAAATGAAGAATCACCTAGAGCCACTTTTTCAGAAACTGAGTCTTCGTATACAAAATGAAGTGGAATACTTATACATGTATATTAATATAAACCATAAGTTTTAGACAGACTGAAATTTCAACTCATAATTCTTATTACTGGCGAATAAAGAGCACCTCGTATTTTAAGTAAACTAATATAAACAAATCAAAACAAACAAAAAATTAAAAAGTGGGCACAGACTGCCAAATAGATTAACTTAACACCTACCCTAGCATGTGTACTTGCATATATGGTGCGTTGAGCCCTTACTGCAAGTTGTCCGTGTCTTTTCATTTTCTCTTGACTATCTGTTTCTATGGGGTTCTCGAGGCTTTCGGATGTCTTTTGGTTATACCTGCATCCTATTCAGAAAGTTCCCCTTGAGGTAACTGATTTGGTTAGGCTTCCTGATGACGAGACCAGTTGGTTACCTCGATTTCTGGTTTAGTTCCGGCACCACTACAGAATCTTGCCTCTGGTGCGGGGAACCCTGAGTGTTTTTTGTCTACATTGTTCTTATAATTATCTAGCTCTGTTATTTATTTTTAGTTATACTCGTATTTTAAGCGTATTCCGATGGAAAAAAGTGCGTCCTACTCATGTATGCCGGCAAATACGGTATTTTAGGCTTATTCTTTCCGAGTCTTAAAATGTGTCAAAGCTTTCTTTCTTTGTTTTGAACTGTGCAGTTGTTGTTGAAATTGCTTAAGCAATTTTCTTCCAGCTTTGCTTTTTGAATAGGCATTCTTAAATGAATTTTTCACCGGCATATGTTAAATGTTTCAGGGATATTGATTCTTTTTATCACACACACACACACACACACACATATATATATATATATATATATATATATATATATATATATATATATATATATTATATATGCAAGTCCGTGGGTATCTAGATAGTTACATAACTCCCCAAAACAGCAACACAAATATTTCTATAAATCATAAAACGCGCGGGGAGGCCTCTGGACATTCCCCCTGAGCTCCCTCGCTATGTTCATGTTATTAATAATTATATATATATATATATATATATATATATATATATGTATATATATATAACTGTATATATATATATATATATATATATATATACAGTTAAAATAATATAATTAATTAATATAATTAAAATTATATATATACATATAATTTTAATTTTTTCTAATGTGGAGTCATCTTTGTTATTCTCCGCAATTTTCTAAATGCTTTATTAAGGGAGCACCCTGTATGTGAGCCAGCATTACTCCCTATGAGGGGAACGACACGGAAACGACCAATCTTTATTCGGGATTTGAACCTAAGCCGACTGAGTAGCACATCAGAACGCTAACGACTACACCATGTGGGTGGCGTCATTATAGCTACGCATATACATATATTTTGCAATTTGAGATTATTTATTTTACTTTAAGCATTGTAAAGACTGTAAGTTATTTAAAAATGCTGTCAAATTTTTTCAATACATTGACGTCTTTGAAGCGTCGCGGGGATGTCCATGAAATTAACCTTGATTTTCCTCTCTGTTTTTCTATTATTAACAGTTATATTTCATGTTTCGTAATTTAAGATTATTTTAGTCAAATAAAGAACTGTAAAACTTTTACGTTCCGTTAAAAATAAGAGCCGAAATTACAGATAGATTTATAACCAGACATTTGAATTGTTGAAAAGAAATTATCCACCATGGGAAAATAGCAAAGACGATGTAGGCCTTACATATTTCAACGACCACGGCTTGATCACTATTTGAAGCATAGGAGGGTGAGGTAAGGGCCACAAAATTTTGTTTAAAGCCTTTACCCGTGTTTTGTAATGATTCTTTTCCTCACGTGATGTTATTTAAAATGTTTATATATGTAAAAGTTCCTTGTTTGAATTTTTCTTGCATTTCAAGCCTGTATAGCCTTTTATAC
This sequence comes from Dolomedes plantarius, assembly GCA_907164885.2. Taxonomy (NCBI): domain Eukaryota; kingdom Metazoa; phylum Arthropoda; class Arachnida; order Araneae; family Dolomedidae; genus Dolomedes; species Dolomedes plantarius. The sequence continues at coordinate 106,779,577 of OU015498.1, forward strand.
TTCGGTTGAACCAACTGAATTATTTGCCTAATTTTTTCCCTTTTGTGCAAAGAAAAGTTTTCAAAATAATTTGTCTTCAGGATGTGAAAAAAAAATCTACACAGTATCTATTCCCTTTAACACTCGATGGGTGTGAGACGTATTTTTCCGTCACATACTTTCAACTTGAAAAATGTTGACAGATTATTCCTTTTTTTTCATTTTATGTTTAAAAGTGACTCAGATGGTACAATTTTGACGGTTTTTCATACAAAAGTAAAGGGTGGAATAATTTGTCGTCCAGCTTACAGAAAGGTACCCCAAAGAAAGTCTGAAATGCTTAGAGGGTTAATGGGGAAAAAATCAACGTTTTCTTAGTAATTTATGTTTTAGGGAATATATTTTCAGAGCTATTACTCTACATTAAAAATGCCGATAGAAATTTATATTATACATTTTAAAAGAATATTACACAAAATTTCATTGAGACACCTTGCACGTAAGGTTTCTGGTAAACCCGAAATTTTTAAACCTGCGGTTTTCAGTTTCTAATTTTTTTTAAAACCACGGTTTTTAAGGTTATTCAGAGTTTCCAAGTGAAGTAAAATTTTAGGAAATGCATTTAAAAATTCGGGATAAAGTTTCATTCTTATTTTTAGCATAATTTAAAAGATAAAAATAAATAATACATAGTTAACAAAGATAAGTACTTAGACATGAGAGTTTCCATTGACAGGTGGTCTTGAAAACAGTTAAGTTTGATTTTCGTTGTAAATGGATGTTGTTAAAATGATCTAGTTGTGACTTGCTTTTAGAATTATGAAAACGTTATTATATAAGCTGAATAACACGTTTACAGAATCCCACATAAAATGTATTATTGTAAACTATTTATTAAAATTAATTTATGTTGCTATTTTTTCTATTATTAAAAAAACGAATAAGCGAAACAGATTTCTATGGCATTAGGTTTCGGATCTTGGAGTTCACGACTGTGATTTTCAGATTCATTTAAAACTGAATTCGAATCCCTACTTGCAAGGAAATTTAATGTTATCTGTTTAACCCTCCCACGGGCACGTCCGTGTACAAAGTGCAACATTTTCGTAATTTTGAATGGTTTGTTTTTAAATTGAAAGCTTGAATATTCTATGCAGTTTCTATTTATAACTACACCCTTTATAATGCATGTCTGGTTTTCTAACCCTTGTATTCCTTTTCATTCATTGTTAGTCGTGATTTAACCGTGGTAAACCAGCGATTATACTGGATTACAATACGACAAAAGTAGGAGTTGGTGTAGTTTTTCAAATGTGAAGATATTACACGGTATCCCTCATATCATGAAGATGGACAATCTGATTGTCTCTTAGGTTTTTAGACATAATAGGACTCAATTCGCAAGTTGTCCTTAGATCCAATAAACCGGACAGTTTTGAAATAAGGCGACTGTATCTGCATTCTTTGGCCTTTAATTATAAATATATCTCAATATTATCAACATTTTATATCTTGTCATAAAACGCAGAATTATTATTTTCAGTTTAAAAAAAAGTTTATTGCAAAAGGAATGATGAAGGTTGAAAGAGACGTTGCACTTTTTGTGCCACGCGCATCTGCTGGTGTTTCAAAAATTGGCTCGCAGGCTGAAGGGCTAAAGATGGCAATTGAAGAAGTGTAAATATACAGAGTACGCGTATATCGTACATCGTCAACGTTACAAACAAGTTACCACCTTAACTATTCCACTGATGTGAGGAATTTTTTTGAATACCAGGATTCGCAACAGGGCCGGAGAAGTACCAAAAGTTAAGGAGAAATTTGCCAGAAACAAATGACCTCCATGTTATTAACAACAATTACACCGTTTACTATCCTAAATGTCTTCTTTGTACTGAACAGTCACTTGCTTGCTTATAGCAGCAGTTTATATAATTATATCAAATTAACGTTTTTAATCGCTAAATAGTTAGCATTATCTCAAACTAATGACGGATTAACTTTTCGATTTTGCAGACAGCGTGTTGAAAAATCGAAAGTACTTTCCTGTAATCCACCACCTGATAACTGTGATGCAATCATTAGCAGGAATACATTTAGAATATATGCTACGCAATTCAATTTACTAAATTAATTTATCGAAGTGAAGTTGTTTCTCATTTGATTCTGAAGGTCATGTTATAGATCAATTTCTAGTAATTTATTCTCACAGCTTGGAGTTCGTAGATCTGATATTTGATTTTCCCTTGGAATTAAAGTGAACCTCATGGAATGAATGATACTATTTCAAAGGAAATATATATCTTGAGTGAAAATTATTATTAAAATTCTATTAACACTAGAACTACGTCATTTCGTACATACCTAGAACTACGGAGTGCGGTCATTTTGACCCCTCGCAAGAAATGCCTTTATAACCTTATTATTTCAAATAATATGAATAAATATAACAAAGTAAGCTTCTTTTTCTATATGTGCATTTCATTAAAATAGTTTTTAAAGAATATAGCAAGTAAGGCATGAATTTTGAAACAATTTTCTTAAATGTACATAAAGTTTATTGAGACTTTTATGCATATACATTTATAAAATTATTTTTTCAAATTAAATACGTGTAAAAATAAAGTATAACATTCTAGAAAGTAAGTCCATTATTTAAAAGTATTTTTTTTAAATTGAAGATGCGTACAAATAAAATGACATCATAGAAAGTTAATTCATTAATTATATTAGTATTTGCAGATTCATTCCTTCTTACAGCAATTTACGGTGTAGTTAAAGCACTCCTTTTCTCTAGTACAATATCCACATACAGCTGAGTTACATTTGGAACAATTCCCAGAAGTTTTGTTTCTTTTACATAATTTGATTTGGCATTTTTTTTACGTTTGAGAGATAGTTCAGAGTCAGTAATCATCCTTGGTGTGCGTATTACAGACGCTTTGGGGTTCTTCAAAATACAATCTTCTCTTAGCTCTTCAGCAAGTAAGAACATAAAATTTTGGAGACTAACTGTTTTTTTCCGTTACTTCCTTGAAAAGTACCCATGCATTTATCGCTGCTGAGTCAAGAATATTAAAAAACACAAGAACCGTCCAGAGGCGTGAGGGTGATTTTTCCGAATACTTCAGGGACATTTGATGTACGGCATCCACCCTATATTTAGTCGAGATATTAAATTCGACTTCAGATATAAGAACAAATCTGTCATTTTGTAAATGATGGGATCTCGAGGATTTCATATCAAATCAAATGTATTTCGTGATTTCTACAAATCTGTATCGACTCATAGTTTCTTGAAAAAAAAATGTGGTCCCAAGATTTTTACCACGAACTCCAATCCTTCCCCAAAATTCCCCCCCCCCCCCACGCTAGTACTGAATTCCAGTAAACAAAAAGCAGGGGGTTTTCTAAACAAGACTGCACTATCTACAGAATTATAAGCACATAAAATGGAAACGAAGGCGAGATGTAAGAACTGTCTAGTGTAGAACTGTTGTGTGTCTACGGCTAGGGGTCAAATTGACCCCTAGCCGTAGTTCTAGCTATAAGCAGTTACTGAACATAAACTAATAGATGGAACTCAAAAAAATTTGCAAATATGATATTTATAATACTTTAGAAAAAGTCGTAAAATTGCAACATTGTGTGAAAGAAAATATAACGTATACAAGAGAATGAATTTCATTTAGGGGTCAAAATAACCCCTACCGTAGTTCTAGTGTTAATTTAAAAATTCTCAATGTATTGAACCAGGCGAAGAAAGAAAAAAGACTACATAACCCTAGTTTGCCTTACAAAATAAAGCGTTTCTTCATTATTTCTTAAGTGATATTTTTACTTACTCTAGGTTCGCAGAAAATTTTGTGCTAAAAAAACTTACCAATCAACTAACCTATTTATCCCTTCTAAATAATTATGTCTAATTACTGTCTATTAGAGCATTAATTAATGACTTAGAGGTTGTTTCTTAATAATAATGTTATCTAATTGCTACCCCTTACAAAAGAAACTGTTTCTTAATAACTTTTAAAAAGATTTTTTTTCAAAATAAATATTCAAAATAATTATTCCTAATTATTACTTTGCATCTTTTACAACTAATAACTTTGTCTGATTAATAGAATTTTTAACAGAAAATATTTTTTAATTATTTCTTAACAGTTACTTTTTTCTTTAAGTTATTATTACAAATAATCACATTTAGGAACGGATATTATTTCTTAAGAATTATTTTTTCACAAGTGTGTGGAATCACCATTTATAATTTTTATAAATGGTGATATTTATAAAATTTATTTACAATTTTTATTTAATTATAATAAAATAATAATCTTTCTATTTCCTTTAATGATAATAATCATCATTTTGAACCGGAAATTTGGTTTTTTGGAAGGTTTTAGTGTCAAAAAATCAAATAAACATTTTAAGCAAATACTCAGTTTTTTTTCGACGAAATTATGTATACAGAAATATATAGAACAATATTACAACTAATGACATTTTCAAAATACTCTCGTTTATAATATTTAAAGCAAAATATACGATAAATTAAAGAAATGAAAAGTGCAGTATCGAAGTATCCAGGAAAAGAAATCTAAGGCTAAAAGTCAGTTTTTAACTTCATGTTTTGATACAACCAGTACAATGTACAATTTATTCTAAATTTATTCTAAATTGACAATTTTTCAGAAGTGGAGAATCTAACCTTTAAAATGGTAACTCAATTATCGATTTTGGTTAAATACTAAAGGAGAAAAGGGGATACCCTTAACCAAAAATTCCCTTCTAGAAATAATATATATGATAGGTATGTGTAATTTAAAAATTTAAAAATGTATTAAAAATTATTGTCATTATATTTAAAACCTTGTACGAAATACTTCGGAAGTCATAAGAGGATTAGTATAAGTAAAAAAACACAAAAACTTGGGTTTATACATCAAAGTATAAAACGAGGAGTGTTTTTCGAATCATGGTAACTGATTACTTTCTTTTCTGTCAACACAGGCAGCGTAAAACCGAGTTTGATAGTGTATAATGCCAACAACCCTTGTAGAAAAAAGTTGATCGTAGCGCTCCAAACCAAACCAAGCCAACAACCCGTTTTTCTCTTTTCACCAAGATTCCAATTCATTCTAAAAATCATTGAAAACATTTGAATTGAATACAAAATGAGATTATAAATAACAGAGATTTCACTGGTATTAATAAAGTACATAGTTTGAATATTAACCAAAATTTAGAGTGTTTTATGATATTGGCCTGTAAGTTTTTAAATTGGATATTTATCCCAGGTAATCCAACATTTTTGTATAAAGCAAGGGGTATTATATAAAAACAATATATAATTCTAGTAAATTATCTTTTGTATTGTATCTTAAAAAAAGCATACATAGAGGGAAAAAGAAAGACAAACGAAAGAAAACATTATCTGTTTATTAGATTTTTATACCTACTTCAAGGTTACTCGAATTATAGTAATACAATAGTATTTTGGTCATATGCTACGATTTCAATTATACTAAGGGCCAAATAGCTGTATCAATCAGTTAAATTTCTGAAAATTTTTGCATTTTTAAAATCGTTTCAGACATCTTTAAAGGGTTTAAAATTTAAATTCATAAAAAAGATTTGACTTAAACACAGATTTATTTTTCAAAAGCATCATTTCTTAAAATCTTATATAAAAATTATTTTCAAGGGAGGTATAAAGACTGAGGAAACAAAGTTTTTAACAAACACATTTTATGCTTAAAATAAAAATAAAAATTTTAAATAGAAGAAAATGCACTCTTCAAAATTTTAAAATCTATGTATTATTCTTTTAACGTTGACTATTTGACTACTTTTGTCCAGTGCCTTGGACGTTTAAAAAAAAGTAGAATACGAACTGTGGCAACATGACATAAAAAATTACGAAAGAGTGTGTATTTAAGCACAGCTTTCTTGCTGAACTTGTTATTGCGGCCGTCAGGGATATATATCTATTGAAAGGCCCAGCTCATAGTATAATACAACAGACGTCTCCTCAAAGTCCCTCCATCTACGCCAATTTCAAAGTTTGTCTTTATTTGACAGTTTCAAAACCCTTTGGAAAGCTTTTATTCAACCGATATGAACTTTTTCAATATAAACTTTTTCATACAGTTAATAAAAATATTAATAAATAGATGATTCAAAGTCCGTAGAAAAAGGAAGATTTTTTTTTGACTTGAAGGGTCTTTTCTGAGAATATTAGCAGACGAAGGAAGAAAAATTAAAATCTCAACTCTTCCAAACAGTCAAAATTTTTAGTTTCGGACATTTATTTCAAAACCTTCTGTCTATTTTTTTTTATAGAAAGAAATAACAAACACCTAGAAAATTAGAAATAAATGTGTTAAACAAACTTATGATTTAAAGAAAGAATATGAATTTCTCCTAAATCTACTCCATTATTTATATACTTGAGAAAATTACTGAACATTGTTTCAAAATAGTTTGTTCATCCAGAGTCAGTGTAGAGAAATAGAAGAATTTTTTTTCCCACGGTGAGCATCAACTCTGATTTTCTTTTCCGTTGTCATCTGTGACTGATGTTATATACTTCTTAAAACTTTTATCTCAAGAGACTTCATTCATGAGACATTTTATTTTCCAGTTTTTCCCTCCGACTTTAAATTCAGTTGCTTTGGTACCAAAAACAGAAGAAATGAAGCTAGAAGAAATGATCTATGTATAACCTAAATATTTTATCATATCGTTATAATTTTTTAAAAAACTGAACAAATGTAGCAAATCGTGATACACTAAAGCTTGAAATACTAGCACAGTTTTAAGAAATAAAAGTAAAATTATAAATAACCTCTTTAAAACTGTGAATTTATGTTATCTTTAAAAACATATGAGAAATTATCGCCTGGAAGCAATTCTTCAAAAAGAATTTTTCTACCTAATGCCTTATAATGCCAAGGGGTCATATAACAGCGGATAGAGGTACTAAAGCGGATTCTAGATAATAAAAACGTATATCGTGCCTTGTAAATATTTATAAGTAGTATTTCATTCTATATATGAATGGTTTTGTATGAAACTTTGTATGCCTGTTCTCTTGCGTTTGAAAATACCATTTTTGACGTCTCTCAAACGTCTTTAGCTTATGGATTGTCAAGCCTAATTGAACTATTTCGGTCATGCGACTATAGTAAAAAGAAATGTATCAAGCACGTAGAGCTTCACATATTTTCAAATATGGCTTTCTTAAAACCATGAATTGTGAAATACTACTAGCTTGCTCTAAGCAATAATTTTACTTAGTAATAATTTTACTAAGTAATAAATTTACTAAGAAATAATTTTACTAAGTAATAATTTTACCATATTCTTTTCTATCTTGTTCTAGAATGTTAGTCGCACTCCCATTCCCTTTTATCTCCAGTGTTGGATCTGCATCGTCGTCTCTGTCACCGTGGTTTCAGTATTTTGTTCTGCTGGGGGCCTGGTCATGTCGGCAAATCGGGTAACGAGAGAGCAGATGCTGTGGCTAAACGTACCGTGTGCCGTCTGGTGCGACGTATTCGTGTAACTAAATTTGAATTCCTCTGTCAAAAATTTAGTTTGGCATGAGTGGCAAAGTGAGTGGAAATTTGCAGTCAACAACAAATTAAGACAGATTAAGCCATTTGTTGGTGCTTGGCCATCTGCTTCATTGCGCCATGCAGACATCGTACTAACACGTCTAAGAATTGAACATTCTCTGTTGACACATCGCCACTCGTTGATGGGAGAGATTGCTTCTCTCTGTGAACACTCTGTCACCACTTACAGTGTCATACATCGTGACGTTTTGCCCCACTCTGCATTCCCACTACACTACGTTTTTTGGATGCAGTTCACTCAATCTGGTTGATCTGCTGGGAGACCCCTACCCTTCTCTATTTGCCTTTTTATTTTCTACTAATTTTATAAAGAGCATTTGCTTTTCTCATTCATTTTATTGTAAAACTAATTGCGCTTTTTATATTTTTATATATCATCATTCATATCATCGAATCATTTTATGGATTTTATATAGCATTGTTTTTATCGCCTTTAGACATCATTAGCTTTTAAATATATTTTTATAACGTTTACACTACATTTTTACGACTCTTTTATGCCAGTTTTACACTCTTGCTTGTATTTTATTATGAAAAGGTGTTGGTGGTTGAATCTGTAATCGCCGTCATTGGTTCGAGCCTGGCGCTATTCTCTATACTATATTTCTATTTTAGTCCTGTGTTTGGCGCTTTATGTCCTATTTTGGACCTTGCGCAATAAAACCCTAAGAAACCAACCAAGCCAACCAACCTAGAATGTTAGTATTAAGAGCATCTTGCTTTACATCCACGACTGGTTTGAATCATAATTGAAGGGTTTGGGGCAAAATTCCAATTTTTCAAGTTTTCAGAAAACCGTAAAAAAAATTGAAAATTGAAAATTCTAAGTTGTGTGAAATTGTTCTTTTTTTTATAAATTTCCTTAATTGTTCTTACATATTAGGACAGTATTTCCACTCAAAAATTTATCATCTAGATGACGTGGCACACATGTGTGATTGTTGCAGCTACCTCTTTCGTAGCAGCAAAAAGATGTTCTATCTACTTACAGAAAAAGGATTTCGCAAAAAATACAATCTACTATCATAATATTTTATTTAAAGAAACCTTTAATTGAAATACAGCATATATTTTAGCTTTACAAAACAAAAAATTACATTTTTCAATCGTCACATTCTCCTTCTGTAACGTCTAGCTCAGAGGTACTCAACCTGTGGCCCGCGGGTCGCATGCGGCCCGTCAAGCAAATATGTGCGGCCCGCAGAACACATTAATTTTAATTTTTTCATTATGACACACGTAATTAAAAAAACTGGCACTCTAAGTTTATATTTTTAAAAATATTTTTTAAATATTTTTATATATATTTTTATATTTTTATATATTTTTTTATATTTTTATAAGTTTTTATAATAATGTGAACAATCATCGCTCGCTGAGATCTAACTGAAACTGACGCCTGCTGCAGTTAACTATAAACTCCATGGTCTTGGCTCTTGGCCACCAAAAAGACTTTTACATCTAAACTTGCGCCTCCATCGGAAACACCACCGCCCTATGATGACATTTTGACATGTCAAAAGTTATGTAATAAGATATTTATCTGTGGTAATAACGTTTATGCGCGACATTTTTATGCTTTTATTTTAAGTGCATATTAAGCGAAACGTATCAGCCTGCTTTGCTGTTTTGAACATCTTGTTTCGTTATAATTTAATACCCATAATGACAGGAGTTTCTTCAATCGGTAATCGAAAACTGTTTGATGAAAAGATATTTTGAATACAATTGGAAAGAAGAATACTTCGTTGTTGAAAACAAAAATCATTTGGTCACATGCTTGATCTGTCGTGAGAATGTTATATTACAAAAATATAACATTGTTCGTCATTATACTACGAAACACAAAGCATTTAATGACAATTTTCCTTGCGGCTCTTTGATAAGAAGTGAAAAGTTAACTTTTGTCAAGAAATCCTTGCAGCAAGAACAGAATATTCTATCAGTGGCGATTTCACAAGATTCATCTGTGACAAGAGCGTCGTATGAAATTTGTTACATACTTGGAAAATATATGAAACCATTTACTGACGGAGAGGTTGTGAAGGAAATCTTTCTCAGTGCTTCCAACGTATTATTTGATAAATTTAGCAATAAAAACCAATTAACTGAAATCAAAATATGCAGCTTTCTGATTCTACCTGCGCTAGACACATTGAAGATATTGCAACACATGTTTTCAGTAGCATCTTAGAAGACTTGAAAAACTGTAAATATTTTAGTTTGACTTTCGATTCTAGCACCGATATTTCAGCGACATCGCAATGTTCCGTTTTCGTTAGATTCTGTACTGAACGAAATATTATTCACGAAGATTTTTTTGAAATTTCTTCCTATGAAAAATCAAACCAGAGACACGAACTATCTTGATAATATTAGTACATTCCTGGAGAACAATCATATTGATATAAAAAAATTAGTTTGTTTATGCACGGATGGATGTTCTTCAATGACTGGATCTGAAAAGGGATTCGTTGCCCTATTGAAAATAAATACAATTTAACAAATCTCTTGTCTTTTCACTGTATCATACACTAAGAGAACTTAGCAGCAAGTATCTCTATTTGCGAAATAGATGCCTTAATGAAGACCGTAACAAATATAATGAATTATATCCGAGCACGAGAATTGAACCATAGAAAATTTAAATTCTTTTAGAAGAATTAAACAGTAATTATAGCGACGTCCTTTTACATACTTCAGTGAGATGGCTAAGGCGAAGAAATGTTCTGGTGCGATTTTTTCCTTTAAGACAAGAAATTATTTTGTTTTTAGAGCAAAACAACAAAATTTACAGCGAACTTAATAATGATGGATGTTGGTGTCTTTTAGCTTTTATATGGGACATCACAGAAAAACTTAGTGAGCTTAATCATGGGTTACAGGGTGAAAATAAAAATATTTCGTAATTGGCGAATAAAGTATTTGCTTTTGAAGAAAAATTAAACATCTATCACGCAGAAATAAAGAACCAAATATTGCTTAACTTTCCAACCGTAACAAAAGCTAAACAAAATGGAATGGATATTTCCCAAAAGAGCTATGAGATATTTTAAAATTATTTAACTGCCTTAGCCAAGGAATTTAAGACAAGGTTTCAAGACATACATTGTATCAAGAATTGTTTGTTGCTTATAGAAAATCCCTGGCACCTAGAAACAACAACTATAACACAATTAGCTGAATTCGGATATGATTACGTAAAGTTATTTGATGAATTTGTCGAGTTTAAGAATGATACTAATCTGAAATCTATTTTTAAAGAAAAGAGAGAGGAAAACGAGTACATAGATTTTTGGAAATTAGTCCCTGAAAAATATAAAACAGTACAAAATTGTTCCTTTCTGTTGCTCACCTTATTCGCATCAACGTATGCGAAAAACGTATACAGGAATCGACTTACTGATTCTCACCTTGATGACGTATTGAGGCTAGCATGTAGCAATTATAAACCCGATTTGTCTGATATAGTAAAAAAATGTCTTCAGTATCAAAAATAACACTAATTTTTAAATAAACAATTGGAAGAAAGTTTAATTTTGAGTTTTATTTTTTTTTGGAATAATGTATTTTGAAGTACACAAATATGATAAAAAAATCATATTGGGAAATACGCTGTTGTTAATGTTTGAGCTAGCATTGACTGGTATGATGATAAATAAGTACTGTTATTCTGTTTTAATTTTAGAAAATATTTGTTAATTTATCTGGTGGTGTGCATCCTTATCTTTAATCAAACGGAGTTCAACCAATAATGTTTTTGTCTATGAGGATTCTTTTCGTCATATCACTATAACGTTACGGCTCTTTCAATTTGGAAATTATGTGAATGCGGCCGGAGCAAAAAAAGGTTGAGTATGGCTGGTCTAGCTCATCTGGTGCGTTGTCTAGTTTTAGTCCATCGTAAAACCACATATTATTCTACTTGACGTATTTCCGGGCTAGTCCCATGACAGCTTTATATTTTTACGAGTTTTACGAGTCTATGGTAATCTTGCCAAATCTGAGAGTTATCGCCGAATTGGCGATGGATTTGGTGACTTATTTTGGTCGCCAATTTTGGCGATACGGTAGCCAACCTTCTGGATCTTTCTGGAATTCTAGTTATATCTAGCTGGTTCACCGATAGAGGGCATTTTTGAAGTTTATAAATATAAATGACATTGGCATTGGAACTCAGTCCTCACGACCGTTCAAAATTTCCTTTCCCCCACCCCCATCGACTCTACTCCCCTCACTAATTTCTATGAAATTATAGACATTATTCAAAAACTTAAAAACAAAAAGGCTCCTGGCATTGATAGCATCAATAATCTAATTCTTAAAAACCTTCCAACCAATATTATTTTCTATTTTACTGTAATTTTTAATTCCATATTTAAATTTAATCATTTCCCCACTTGTTGGAAGACTGCGATTATTTGCCCTATCTCCAAGCCAGGTGAAGATCGTAATCTATCCAAGAGTTATCGTCCAATCAGCTTGCTGTGCTCCCTTAGTAAAGTGACGGAGCGCGTCATTCTTAACAGAATCACTGAGCACCTCGACCAGCATAACATCATCATACCAGAGCAGTTTGGCTTTATGTCTGAGCATAACACGACGCAACAGCTTTTAAGGGTAGTGGAATTTGCCCGCGACGGGTTACAGGGTAAACGACCTACCGCTGCTCTGTTTCTTGATATTAAATGTGCGTTTGACAAGGTCTGGCACCCGGGACTTATCTTTAAACTTATTCAAATTAACCTGCCAGCCTGCCTTATCCACTTAATTCACAACTATCTTCATAATCGAAATTTCGCCGTCCGCATACACAATAATGTGTCCCGGAACAGGTACATCACGTCGGGAATTTTACAGGGCTATTCTAGGACCGACCTTGTTTAATTTATTCGTCAACGATGTACCGCGTGGGGATAATACTCTTCTCGCTATGTATGCGGATGACACTGCTATCCTTTCATCTTCTAGTAATATACACTACCTGACTATTCAAATTCAGCGTCACATAGACACTTTAAAGCATTGGTTTACACGCTGGAAAATTAAAATCAGTCCCTCGAAGTGTCACGCGGTCTACTTCAGTAATAGCTATAGTAATCCTCCGCGTCTTTATATTCATCACTCCCCGCTTGAATGGGAAAACACAGTGAAGTATCTTGGCGTAACTCTGGACCGAAAACTTACTTGGAAACCCCACATTACCAATACTACACTGCTGGCCACTGTAAATGCAACACCCTGAAGGAAACATGCAAATAACATGAAATTTACAACATGCATTAGCGGAGGTGAGATATGCAAATGATTAGAATTTCAGCGCAGACGCACATCACGCGCGCCTGTGGCGCCACTTCAAAGCGCTATTTAAGGCTTGGAGATTTCGACGATTTCAAGTTCGGCAATTGTGTTTTTCTTGTGGTTTTTTCAAAAAAACGATCAATTATGCCTCGTCGAAAACAGCGATCATCTTTTAATCAAGTATCCGAGTTCGACAGAGGAAAGATAGTGGCCTACCCAGGTTGTGGATTATCTTTCAGGGAAATCGGTAGTCGTGTTGGACGAAACCAAACAACTGTAATGCGGATATGTGATCGTTGGATGCAGGAGGGTACGACGGACCAGCGTGTTCGATCGCATTCACCTCAGCGCACCACTTCACGTGATGACAGGCAAATTGTGCGCATGGCAGTGACGGATCGCTCAGTCACATCACGAACTATAGCACAGCACATGCAGTCTGTAACGTATCATCCAGTGTCTGCGCGTACCATTCGACGCCGTTTACAGCAGAGTGGTCTGTCTGCAAGACGTCCATTACTTTGTCTACCCTTGACGCAGAACCACAGACGTCTCCGCCACCAATGGTGCGATGACAGAAGGATGTGGACGGCAGAATGGAATGAAATTGTCTTTACTGACGAGTCACGCTGCAACACCACGATGGTCGCATTCGAGTCTGGAGACACCGTGAAGAGAGGATGCTGAACAGCTGCATTATGCACCGCCACACTGGTCCTGCACCGGGTATTATGGTATGGGGCGGTATTGGATATCACTCTCGCACACCTCTAGTACGCATTGCCGGTACTTTAAACAACCAGCGCTACATCTCCGAGGTGTTGGAGCCAGTTGTCCTTCCTTACCTTCAGGGCTTGCCCACAGCCGTATTTCAACAGGATAATGCGAGACCACACGTGGCACGCATTGTCCAACGGTTCTTCGTCAATCGCCAGATAGAATTGGTTCCCTGGCCACCTCGCTCCCCGGATCTTTCCCCGATAGAAAACATGTGGTCCATGGTTGCTCTACGATTGACCCAGATTCCATCCCCAGCTGCCACAGCAGATCAACTTTGGCAACGTGTGGAAGCTGCTTGGTCTGCTGTACCCCAAGAACTCATCCAAAGTCTCTTTGAATCAATGCCGAGGCGTGTGGCAGCGGTGATCTCCAACAATGGCGTCTACTCTGGCTACTGATTTTGGCAGGAACCACACTTCACAGAAGTCTATAAATTTAATCATTTGATACTTGGTCAACATGCTATCTACAAAATAAATTTTGTTGTGATATCTCTTGTCTTTCTTGGTGTTGCAATTTGGGTGGCCAGCAGTGTATTAGCAAGTGCAATGCTGTCACCATGCAACTCCGTACTTTACTTTTTAGTCATCACTTGTCAATGAGAAACAAAGTTCTCCTTTACAAATAGTGTGTGCTACCTGTTGCGCTATATGCTGTCCTCGTGTGGTTTTCCGCCGCACAGACGCATATTAATAAATTAGAGGTTCTCCAGAGTAAAAGTCTCAAGCGAATCCGCCGAGCTTTCCGGTACATGTCGAATGCGACGATTAGGAGAGACTTCGTCATTTCTACACTCACGAAACCGGCTCATAAAATTTCTAAGAAATTTTATGTGAGCCTACCGAACATCCGTAATGAAATGATTGCAGAATTTCCTGATTACGATTATTGCCTCCCTGCTAATTTCAAACTCCCCAGGGCGTGTCTCCTTAGGAGCTAACATTAACTTCCCATTCGCGATATTTTTTCTATCTCGCTCACCCTGTCGTAACGCAGTGGCATCGCGCTGACCTGCGAAACCCTACGTTGTGGGTTCGGTCCTAGGTGGTATCGCCTATTCCAAATTTCACTACCTTGATATTTTCATTTTTCCCCCGCGGAAATCTGCAATCATCTCATTATGTATTGTATGACCCAGAAGAGGGGCCTTTTTTTTTTGCTAAGGGCCACCTTATCTTATACTTGTTTATTTTTTCATCTTACCTTCTCTAAATTTTTAATTTAACTTTTAAAACTTAAATTTTTATTCTTAATAATTGCTTAATTTTTTTTCTTAAATTTTCTCTTCCCCTTCAACTATTGAAGGTGTTAAACTTAAAATTTTTGTACAATGATTGTAATAGTAACTTTTATCTTTAACCTAGCCTTAATATTTTTACTACTGAGCACATTATCTTTGATTACATAACATCTTGCGTACAGGAGTTAAAACCAGCTGGTCAAGGCACTCCGGTCATCACATCCAATTCTGCTCAGTGGAACTCAGTGTGTTCCTTTTTGCTGAGAATTGAATGTATTGAAAGTGCGTTAGGCGTGTATTGTATTGAATAGTCTGTTATACTGACTTGCATTTTTAGAGTTTTCTGGTGTATAGAAGACAGTTGTTAGGTGTTTTCTGTTTGAGTTTGTGTATGCTCCTGAAGAATTTACAGAATAATAAATTTTATTTTGTGTGCACTTTCTGAAGAGATTTTATTCAATCCTAACGAACCCAGGAAAACGGAACAGTATTTTTCAGTTAAACAATATCAGTATAACGTTTATTAGAGCCAAAAACTCCACTGTTGATAAGTGTTGTGTAACCTTCTTGTAAACAAACCGCGCCCGTCGTTTGATGAAAAAAGGATGCTACTAACAAGTCAGCCAGATCCATCTCTTGAGTAACACGAGAACTAACGATTGGAGCTACGTCTGTCTGGTATCAAACGAAAGTTTTTTTTACCACAAGATAGTACATGTAATTACATACTCCCTCAAGATGGAGCTACCTACTTTTTTGCAGCACACCCATTAATTACTTATTCAGATACATTTTTATCCTTATAATTCAGTCTTTACTTTCATGGGTGTTTTTAGTTTTTAAATTCCTTTATTTCTTTTTGCGGGTTGGCATTTTGAACTCGAGAGCAACTAATTTGATGATCAATCTCGTAGAATAAGGTCGTTAATTTTCTCAAAAAACAAATAAAAAAACTGTACAACAAAAGAGAGAAAACCTTTTACGTTACTTTGTTGAAGGGAGAAAAAATGAATTCTTCCCTGGATGCTGTGCATAAATTTTCTTCTCGTTATTTTTGTAATCACAGACTAGCAAATGCATATATTTGAAATCTGACTTCTGCACTGGAAGAGAGACGTTTAAATAAAATGCTCTCAGTTTTTGAAACTTAAAATTTTTCAACAGGTATTATTTTACTGAAAATTCAATTCATGATGTCTATGGCTGCAAAATTCAAAATTCTTTTTGAAAATGTGTAATTAAAATGACAAGAATTTTGAAAAAAGTCCCACTGCATTTTAATATCTATTTCCAAATGCTGTAAGAAGAATTCGAGTCCCCGAGGTAGCCTATCGGTAGCGCATCGGCTTTCGATACTGACGGTGCTGGGATAGAATCCCAGCACCGTCAGTACCGAAAAGTGCCGTTAAAAAAAGTTCCGTTAGAGACCTTCGTGTTCAGGCCGGATTTGAGCGTGCTAAACCCGTAGACCGAAAAGTCCTTCTATGAGCTCAGTGAGTGGGGAAGGTACGATCCCCCCATATGTCTTCGCTGGGGGTGCTCGGCAAAATTGTGACGGCACCTAGCCAAGTCGGACTCTGATCATTGTGGTGATATAAACCGTAGACGCAGTTCTCAGCCCAAAAGCCTATATGGACCTGTTCTGGCACTTCGGACCAAGGGGCATTAGGAGCAACAACAAAAACTACAGAATTCGAAAATATACCTTTGATAATCTGATTAGAAAAATCTGTTATTACGAAAATTCTGATAAAAAGTTCCCTCATCCCTTTCTACGGGAATCGAAGATCTGATAGGTCAATCTATGCACCGACTGAAAAGGACAAAAACATAGTATATAAAATGGCATCCACAATGAACGAAATTGCATGACAATTTCAGTATTACAAATTTTCCCCCACAAATCGACATGCGATTTCTTGAGAATAGAACAAAAATTAATGCTGGTAAATGAACAATAATTCATTGTTCTTTAAGTCTAGAGTGTTCAAAATTTTTAATGCAAAAAGTTACTCCTCCAAATTATATTTTAATCATGTAGACAATTTTTTCTACCGTCAAATTATCAATTCTGTTTTAATACTTCAGAGAGGAAACTAAAATTGTGTTCAGTGTGAATGACTGCTCATAAATAACATAACTAAAAGTGATGTGGGGGGAAAACACGAATTCCGTGTACGAGCACTTTATATGATGATAGCTAAAAGTTCGTGACACTTTAATTAGTATGTAACATAATTTTGTGACGCAAGGAAAACTCTCTCAAATATTTGCATCACTGGATTTCGAAAACGGCAAAATTAAACTTAACTTAGATAACAAAATTTTTTTTTGAAAAAAAAAATACGGAATTGCGTTCAAATTAGTTTGAACATGTTTGAAGGAAATTTGGAAAATTTCTGAAAAGTTCTAATTAATTTATAGACTTATAAGTTCAAAAGTAAATTTTCATAAAAGGTTATGTTTGTCGATAAAACAGAGGAAATATTGTAGTATGTGATAACAATATTTGAAGAATTTAGTTGTAGATTTACTAGTGCTTAGCATTTTCAAATCCCCGAAAATCAAGTGAAAGGAAAAAGTCAAAAATGGAACGGGAAATGCCAAAATTGAGTATGGATTTTTTACTTGCATTGTAAAGAAGAACGGAGTACTGCTTGAAATAAATCAATGAATTTCAAACCATTAAGTTGCAGGTATTGACCGTTCCTACCACTTTTTTGAGAAAAAAAATCTCTGAGAATCCTTTATACTAGTTTAAAGATATGGGAAATTCTTCTTCATTTAATTGTATATTTATTGATTCAAATAAAAATATGTAAAAAGGTGGGCCTAGTTGCAGCTCGTCGGGTTTTGGTGCTGTAGGTGCTCGGATCGAATCCCAACAAGTGCCATTAAAGGAAACATAGAACCTTCAAACGTGTTCTTTTTAGGATTCAATATTTTACTCTATATACCACATGAGTATAAGTTATATTCTTTTATACTACATTCCAGATACTTTAAATTCTCAAATAAGTATTTTGGAGAGAAATAAGACCTGTTTATCAAAAAGTTCTTTAAAAATGGTAGAATTTTCCATGCGCATCCATTTTATTAGGATATCTTCCTAAATCCTCAGAATTCTTGATTGATGTGTTTGTCACAACGCTGTGGATAATTCTTTGAAATCACAAATATTTTTCAAATGTACAGACCATAAAATAAGGTAATAATATAATATAAAAACATAAAAAAATATTTCAGGTAGTCTTTTCTAACGAAACTACCGCGGGTTATTAACGTAAGATTACTTATCGTTGCTTACCGCTATTTTTTTTTGACGCAATTTGGTACTTTTCTGTTTAACTGTTTACTCCTATTGGGTTTGGCACTCAGCCAAAATTATAACTCAGGACGGACTCTGAATTTTTTCTTTCCGGAGGACCGTTATTTAGGAACGTAATCCTACGTTAAAAAATAACGCAAAATCTTGTTATTACTCTGTTAATTGTAGTTTTCATTTTGTAATAAAGTTATTATTATTTAAAGAGTGTATATATTGTTATATCTATGAAAAGATAGGGAGGCGCTAAAAAAATTTTTTTTAGGGAAGCGCGGGAAAATAAATTTTAGGGAGGCGTAATAGCATAAAGGTTGGAAACCGCTGATATAGAGTTAAAAATTGAAAATTAAAAAATAACAATTAAAGTTTGAAGGTCCCTTGTCTTCTTAAACCTTCTAAGACCTTCGTGTCTAAGCCAGAAATCGGTACGTTTAATCCGTAGACCAAAAAGTCCCTCTATGAGGTCCCCATATGTCTCCATGGGGTTGCCGAGTCAAAATTGAGGTTGCACGTAGATAAGACGGACTCCGACCATTTTGGTGCTCTTATAAACCGGATAGCACTGCTCAGCCTGGAAAGCCTAAATGGACCTGCTCTGGAAGATTTTCGGCCAGGGGGCATTATAAACAATAACTATAACAACATACGAAAAAAGTGTATTTGAGGCTTGAATTGTCGAGATATTAATATACCCAGTGGTAAGAATTTTTAATAAAATTAGTATTCTTATCAGTTTTCGCATCTGAAAAATACCTAAAACTGATAAGAACACTAATCAGTTTTAGGCAAATGAAAAATTTAACGGGAAAAGCTAAAATTGAGTATGGATTTGATACTCAATTGAGGTGGAGAAAATCACCGATAATGGACAATATATGTGAGAAGGTCTGAAATGGAACTGACGTACGTCATGGGCGAGCATGGATATTTTAAGTGCATTGAAATAATATAAAATAAAAACTGCGTCGTTACTTTACACAGTACAGTACCGCATTCCATACATACAAAGTGCCCATACGTAGTAAAGGATGTGAGATTCCTAGTTGTCTCTGTCGTAGGCAGCATGTAATATGTCGCATGTAATATGTGCATATGCGTATTACTGATGCAGAAAAGAAAAGAGAGAGGACGTATATAATTTCAAATGTCGGATGACAATTGAAATCGAAGATGGAATCGAGATGGAACTCGAAGAATTGTAGTTAGTATTTCTGGAACAGTTATTGTTGCCCTTTTCGTACTCAGGTATCGAAAGCATGTGTTTGAGAATTGCTTGATACCATGGGCGTAGTGTCATTCTAAATTTTGGGAGGCACGAATCGAATTCATTTATTTCCCTCCTCGGCGCATTGACTACCGGACGGTCCTTAAAATATGAAATATTATGATTTTTTTAAATTGAATAACAATATAATTGATGTTTGAGTAGTATTCAAAAGTTATACAATGATAAAAATAAATATAATATAAATAAAATGAGAAAAAATAATAGCATCGAATTTTTGTTATGGATCATATCATTGTTAAAAACTACGTTAAGGCTAAAGACTTAATCAGAACCATCAGTTTCGCAGTTTGAAAAGGCGGTAAAAAACCAACTTTCTTGAAAGTTTTCTACAATTTTCCCTATTTTAACTGAACTTCTATTAACATTTTAATTTATTTCAAGTTAAGTTGGGTGGGGGGAGGGTAACGTGCCCCCCGTGTCCGCCCCCCGATGCTACGCTTGATACCCATTAAACGTAAAGGTGTATATCCTCAGGGGGGGGGGAGGGCAAAGTTAAACGACTCTAATTATTGTCACGAACAGGTTGCTACAAGGAATGAAGTAGCTAAAGGGTACTATGGTTAAAGTGCATCGAGAATATTTTATCAGAGCGCTACTTTCCCTGAACTTTGGACAGTAGTTGATCAATAATCGAAGATGATCATTGCAATTATCTATGTATTAGAATCCGGAAAACAACAACGTCCGTCAAGGATGGCAAGGGGGTGGTTAACAGTTTTATTAATTGACTCTGACTCTTCTCAATAAGTCCACTTTCTTTTAGACAACTACTACATTTATTACGACACCGACGAACATATACATATAACATTTATAATAGACAATGAATTAAACTTATGGCACGTCTGCC
The DNA here is from genome assembly GCA_907164885.2 of Dolomedes plantarius. NCBI lineage: Eukaryota > Metazoa > Arthropoda > Arachnida > Araneae > Dolomedidae > Dolomedes > Dolomedes plantarius. Next base: position 106,799,980 of record OU015498.1, read on the forward strand.
AGAGCACGTCTGCTCAACACAGTGTTTCTCGACTCTCTCCTCACTCGCTGTAGGGGCCCGTCTGCCCACGGTGGCGTCTCCACACTTACTCCCGCTCGCTCCTTCTCGTTTGGCGACAATATATGTTTTCAGTAATTTACTGACACTAACAGGTTGCTACAAGGAATGAAGTAGATAAAGGGTAGAATGGTTAAAGTGCATCGAGAATATTTTATCAGAGCGCTACTTTCCCTGAACTTTGGACAGTAGATGATCAATAATCGAAGATGATCATTGCAATTATCTATGTATTAGAATCCGGAAAACAACAACGTCCGTCAAGGATGGCAAGGGGGTGGTTAACAGTTTTATTAATTGACTCTGACTCTTCTCAATAAGTCCACTTTCTTTTAGACAACTACTACATTTATTACGACACCGACGAACATATACATATAACATTTATAATAGACAATGAATTAAACTTATGGCACGTCTGCCAGAGCACGTCTGCTCAACACAGTGTTTCTCGACTCTCTCCTCACTCGCTGTAGGGGCCCGTCTGCCCACGGTGGCGTCTCCACACTTACTCCCGCTCGCTCCTTCTCGTTTGGCGACAATATATGTTTTCAGTAATTTACTGACACTAACAGGTTGCTACAAGGAATGAAGTAGATAAAGGGTAGAATGGTTAAAGTGGATCGAGAATATTTTATCAGAGCGCTACTTTCCCTGAACTTTGGACAGTAGATGATCAATAATCGAAGATGATCATTGCAATTATCTATGTATTAGAATCCGGAAAACAACAACGTCCGTCAAGGATGGCAAGGGGGTGGTTAACAGTTTTATTAATTGACTCTGACTCTTCTCAATAAGTCCACTTTCTTTTAGACAACTACTACATTTATTACGACACCGATGAACATATACATATAACATTTATAATAGACAATGAATTAAACTTATGGCACGTCTGCCAGAGCACGTCTGCTCAACACAGTGTTTCTCGACTCTCTCCTCACTCGCTGTAGGGGCCCGTCTGCCCACGGTGGCGTCTCCACACTTACTCCCGCTCGCTCCTTCTCGTTTGGCGACAATATATGTTTTCAGTAATTTACTGACACTAACAGGTTGCTACAAGGAATGAAGTAGATAAAGGGTAGAATGGTTAAAGTGGATCGAGAATATTTTATCAGAGCGCTACTTTCCCTGAACTTTGGACAGTAGATGATCAATAATCGAAGATGATCATTGCAATTATCTATGTTTTCAGTAATTTACTGACACTAACAGGTTGCTACAAGGAATGAAGTAGCTAAAGGGTACAATGGTTAAAGTGCATCGAGAATATTTTATCAGAGCGCTACTTTCCCTGAACTTTGGACAGTAGATGATCAATAATCGAAGATGATCATTGCAATTATCTATGTTTTCAGTAATTTACTGACACTAAAAGGTTGCTACAAGGAATGAAGTAGCTAAAGGGTACAATGGTTAAAGTGCATCGAGAATATTTTATCAGAGCGCTACTTTCCCTGAACTTTGGACAGTAGATGATGAATAACCGAAGATGATCATTGCAATTATCTATGTTTTCAGTAATTTACTGACACGAACAGGTTGCTACAAGGAATGAAGTAGCTAAAGGGTACAATGGTTAAAGTGCATCGAGAATATTTTATCAGAGCGCTACTATTCCTGAACTTTGGACAGAGATAATCAATAACCGAAGATGATCATTACAATTCTCGGTGTTTTCAGTTATTTACAAGAAGTGTCAGAAAGTGTTCTCAGAGAAACACATAAAACAGACTGTTGTTCACTAAAAAGAGAATCTTTGTTCAGTTGGAACCACTCTGTAAGGAGTGTAAAAGAATATCGTAAGCAATGATTTCACAAGCCTTAGTTTTTCATTTTCGGGTTTCTCGAAGAAATGCAATACCAGAGGAAACTTAAGGTGGCATGCTACTCTGAAATTTCGTTTTGATACTTTCTTGATTCTACGTTAAATAAGGCAATGTTGTGGTAAAAAATTAGTGCCAATGCATTTTGTTACTTTTACTAGTCTATATGCTTCACCATATTTTAATAAATACAAGAAGTATAGTATGCACAATGGTATAATTAACTATGTTTCTCAGAAACTTAAATATTTTCCACAATATCTAATTATTTAAATACCAGAGAATAAATACAATCTATACTGCTTACAAGGTGTCTATAAAAGTATAGATATTTTTAAATATAGTTAATGTACAAGTCTGGTATAGAAAAATATGCTTTGATGACCATGACTGTGTTATTACATATTTTAATGGCCCTTCCTGTTTCCATATGAATTTAATATAGAATCTTCTGAATAATATAAAAAGGTGAGTTTGATGGTGTCCTGGTATATCATACAATCTGTAACTATTTCTGACGTCTTGAGTACAGGTTATATTAAGTCCTCTAAATGTTTTATACTTTTCACTAAATCTTAATGAAAGGAAGACGTATTGAGGTCTAAAGTGAGCCCGAAGGAGTATTAGATCGATGTTACCGAACAAAAGGACTAATAAATCTCCTTATTTTCTTATATTCAAATTAACAAAGTATTATAAATAAGATTGAGATATCAGGGCAATGTTAATCCTCCTCTGTCTACTTTCAAATGTCTTGATTTTAATGATAAGCTCTACTGTCCATAACTTATGGTATTTAGACTCCACAGCAGATGGGCGTGCCGTCCCAGTTAGTAAGAGCAGCGGGTCAGTTATCTGAACGTCCCTGGTTCGATGCTCGTCGCTGCAAATCCACCGCCGTGTTCATTAATGGTGACCGGGGCACGTAAAATAAGTCGTGACTGCAATGTCCTCTAAGTTCTCAAATTTACCTCTGGAGGTACGGGGTCAAGTGTTCCGGTCTAGTCACTTGACTCGGTTCAAAATTACGGGACCGATGTTCTTCGAGGTCAAGTCAGACTTCAGCCCTAGTGGTACCTCGCCTTAAAGTGAAGCTGCTTACTACCCTTCGCCAAGGACCTATGATTTGAGGACCTAGGTACTTTAAACTTGGTGTAGGCTTTCCTACAACAAGGTGATTGGAAACAACAACAAAAACAGACTCCACAGCAGGGATTCCCAACCTTTTTATATCTGCGGCACCCTTTAGAATGAGTCTAAAAACTTGAGGTTAACCCAACGCTTGAGAAGCATTTAGGACCATCCCGAAAGCTCCGTGATTCTTCGATCGCTAGCTGGAAAATCGGTAATTTCGATAGTCTGATTTTTCCGCATTCATAATAAATAAGGAATCGGCAACAACGCTGTGTTTTCGGGTTTCTGGGACGAGGTTTTTTTAGAGTAGTGGACTCGAATTTGCGAGATTTTTAAAAGCCCGACGAGAATGGGACTATACGGTCTCCTCTACATCCGCTAAGCCAGCAATCCCGCCATACGACGTCATACACCTGAAGACTACTTATGAAAGTCCTTCCTAAAGCTTTTTTTTGTCCAAGAGAACTATTCTCTGTCAAATGACTCATAAAAACGAACACGGGGACGCTGGTTTCAAGTTACTCTTGAAAGCTATAATGTTACGCTCTCCTCGGGATTTTGAAAATCTCGCAAATTTGAGTACCCTTGCGGGTCTGTGATACCCCACGCGTGAGAAGCACGTTAGTTCGTCCCGAAAGCTCGGTGTTTCTTTGATCGGTAGCGGGGAAATCGGTAATTTCGATAATCTGACGTCACCTCTTTCATGATTAATTTTGAATCGGCACCAAAGCTATACAGCTTTTCGAGTTTTGGGGAATAGGCCTTTTAGAGTAATAGACCTTCAGGATGAATTATTGACGTCTCTGGTGCTACTGTTTGCAAGTTTGGTGCCGAAAAAACTATAAACCCTTATGGTGGTTTCGCTGGCGTCATAGATTTCACGAGTAACTTGAAACCTGCGACTCTGTGTACACTAGATTAATACAGTTTCAAAAATAGCCATGATATTCACTATACTATTACTCTAAAGGACTTCAATGGAAATCGCCTAAGCGAGTTTCGTTTTATTGAAGGGAGACTGGCGATTGATGCTTAGAGCACAAATGGCCTAACTGTTGTGGATGTGAGGGTAGCTAATTTATCTCCAGAATCAAGTGCACAATCTGTCGGGCGTGAAAGTAATTAATTCAACTTAATAGTTTTTTAAAGAGGACCTTACTAATATTTTTTTGCTTATCCAAAAACAAAATGTTGATCAAACTGGTTGGGAATCGCTGCTCCACAGGGTGACATTGGGTTTGATTTCGAGAGAGGAAAGGGCGTTTCTGTTATTTCCCCACGTAGAAAGCTGTGCTCCCATCTATGGTACTACAGTACCATATTAAAGTGGCTGGTGGAACCTCTGGGATGGTATGGTGCGTGTGCAGTTGGCGTGATATGGGACCCCTGATACGTCTAGAGACGACTCTAACAGGTGACGTGTACATAAGCATCCTGTCCGTTCATATACAGCCATTCATGCCAATTGTACATTCTGAGGGACTTGGGTAGTTCCAGTAGAACAATGCGACACCCCACAGGTTGAGAGTTGCTACCGAGTGGCTCCAGGATCACTCTTCTAAATTTATACACTTTCATGGGCCACCTAAATCCCCAGATATGTACATTATTGAACATATTTGGGATGCCTTGCAACATGCTGTGCAGATGAGATCTCTACCCCCTCGCATGTCTATGGATTTTGGGACTGCCCTGAAGGATACATGGTGTGAAGTGCCTCCAAAATGCCTTCAGACGTTAATCGAGTCCATGCCACGTCGTGTTGTGGCACTTCTGCTTACTAGTGGGGGCGCTACACAATATTAGGCAGGTGTACCAGTTTTTTTTGGCTCTTCAGTATATTATTAACTCAGACATTTTCAGTTTTTAACTAAAATTATTATTTTGCCAAAGTTTAATATAACAATAATTTTCAATATAAATTTCACAAAAAATATTAATTATTTAAGTATTTCAATCATAAGACTGGGTTTAAAATAATAAAATCTGGATTTTGTAAATCTGAATTTTATATTCAAGTTCTGACTTTTCTTGTTCCCCTTACATCTCCCGGAAATGCATTTGTAGAGGCACTGAATTGTTGATATGAGCATTTCTTTGAGCTGTATCTCGAGTTCCATCGATGTTTTCATTAGATCTGGAAATGGAAGTCAGTGCTCAGAATCCATTGACAATTTATCACCCACACAAAGTTCTAGTATAAAATTTTTTATTTTGTTTCAAAATTCAGAATTTTTTTCTTAAAGTTTGGCTCAGTAATACAATCAAAAAGACTGTTTTCTCAAACTGAAAATATTTTTCGCTTTTCGTAAGAAATTCATTGAGTAAGGAATTAAAAAAGTCCTATGTGTCATTTTTTCGAAAACTTTGTTCTTAGAGGTTGAAAATCTCCTCTTGCTTTAAAGCGTCATTTACCCTCTCACCAATTGAAAATGTACCAACATTTTTATGCAGGTAGTAATGCATGTTCTCATACAGATTAACATACAATTTGAGTATATATCTTTGGAAATGAGGGTTGTGGTGGCCATGTGGTACAGAGCTTTGTTTTCGATGTTGAGGATGGTCGGATCGAATCTCGGCGATGCTCCCCGAAAAATGCCCCCGTTTTTATCGTTCCTTCATAGGGAGTAATTCTGTCTGCCTATATGGTGCCCCATAATAAAATAGACAGTAAACTGCGGCGTTGTATAGCCGAATGTTTGGCGACAAGTACCTCCGCTTAAAAAGAAAAAAAACTCTAGAAATGAGCTTTTGAATGGAGGGGTTCCCCAAATTTCAAAAGGGGGCATCAATTCCTCGATTTAAACTTAAATCAACCAGATTGAAAGAGTAAAATTTGTGACGACACTTTTTAGGTGTGTGGCCGAAATAACGAAATTTCGACTCGAAATTTCTTTCAATTAAAATTATTATTAGTATTCACATAAAATGATAATGGGTAAATGAAGGTTAAATACTTTTTTGAACGAAGGGAAGGATAATGCAGAAATTCCCATGCCGTATTAAAAATATTAAGAAATGCATCTCGGAAGATAAATTAGTCAAACCAGAGAAAATATAAACTATTTTCTGCTTCACCTATGTCCTTCCTGCATCTAATGAGAATAAACTGTTTTCATAAGATGGGAGGATTTCCAGAAAAGTTGTGTGATATTTTTTAAATACTGCCGTTATTTATTCAGTGTTAACGCCATATTTACCTTGGACCTAAGATCTTCCGGACACAGAACTTACGTTAGCCAGAAAGTGTTCTTACATTTCATAGCGGTCAATTTCTGCGATACACATTAGAATGCCGTTCATGGAATTTTGACTAATATATAGTGTTATAAAATTATTTAATTTGGCTTCCATTTTATACACCTCACACGATATCGTAGTTTCTTGATAATTTTTTTTTAAACCAGCGTATCTCCTAAGTTATAACGTTTAAGAAAATTTGGCTAATTTTCATGTCTTTGCAGTTCTTTTTTGGAAACTTGAGTATTTTTCAATTCTTAATCAAGTTTTCATAATGTTAGAATACGCCATTCTGGGGATCAGATTTTCCATTTGAATATTGTGCCCAGAATCATGATTTAAAAAAGTTTTCAAAGGTATCTATCATTCACCCTGCCATACGTTGCTCTCTACAAATCAAGTGGTCATACAATTAATGTTTATGTCGGAAACTGGGAGCTTAGACTTTTAAATCTTAATCGGTATTTTGATTTTTCTAAAACTTTTGCTTCCACAGACGCATTATAACATCGCTATCGTATTTCTCCTTAAGTATTTTTCCACGTTTTTATGACTTTCAATTTCCCTGGAACCATAATTCATCATATTAACTTACACAATATTAATATGTCATTCTGATGCATCCCTAACACACATCGTTACAAATATGCGTACAGATTAGGGCAAGCACCCGTTAAGGCAGCTGTGTACTAATTCTATTGGATTCTCTCACCTTAATGTTAACCTATGAAGGAAATTTGTCTACTATTTACAGCTATATAAATGCTGATAATCAATTAAAAGGTATTTTCAGATAGCCTGAACTTTTCTGTATCTTGTAACAGGATTCATTTTATAAATTTGGTCCACCAAAGGAATTTATGAGCGTTTAAAATACACTATACCAGATTTTTTCCCCCAAATAATTTAAATTTAAAAATTTGCATTTTTTTTAAAACGAAAAGTGGCTAAAGGTGTAAAATTTCTTTCCCCATTACATAGTGCAGTTTTAAAAAAATCTTAAAATCCAAGCCGGCAATCCTTGGACATATTTTATCCATAGGCTAACATTGAGGTGAGCGGTTCCAATAGGGTTAGTACACAGCAGCCTTAAGTATTTATCCCCGTTTTTGTGCCTTTCAGTTTCTCTGGAACAGAGAATTCATCATATTAACTTACACAATATCAACATGGCATTCTGATGCATCGCCAACACATATAGATACAAATATGCGTACAGATTATGGCATGCGCCCGTTAACGAGTTCGGATATTAATAAGGAGTTCAATATGTTTCACCATTGAATTGAGTTGTTTGTGGTTTACACCCAGCCAACATTTTGAGAAAAGAAAATTTGAATCCTTTTCTGATTCTGCTTGTATGCAGAGGAAACAATCCATAGCATCGACCCAGAATTCTGAAAAATAAAAATTACTTCCCTGACATTTTCAGACATTTTTTATTCACAAAGGTTTATTCCCAAAGTTGAACAATTAAATGAATAATATAGCATATAAAGCAGTGAAAAAATAATATCAGATATAAACAAAGTTGACCTTGGTCATTTATGCATTTTGCTGACATGAAATATTAAAAGAAATCCTTTACCATTCCCAACTATATTTAAGTGAAAAGTCAGGACAGATACATTTGCGATTAATTTAAACATTATTTGACCCCTTACTTTTGACTATGTCATTTAATTTCTTTCTCGAGTAAAATATTTTAATTTTTGACGATGGATGCGTTTTGAAGGGGTAGGCAGATTGTATACATTATAACTTCAATTTTAGTTTAAATTAGGTTTGGTATGGGTAGAATTTAGTATGGGAATTTAAACATTTTGTAATCAATATATTGTTTGAAGACTTTGGTTCTACTGATCTCCCATGCATCGTTTCAAGATTTTAGTGGTATCTCACTGCGAAGACGAGAAATTCTTAGCAATCATTATTTGATTAAAAATCAATCCACACTTATAAATTTAATACCAAATGCTCTATTAATATTTAATGTTTAGAGATTTATTAATTTCTGAACGAAATCATGAACCAGCAGAGACCGGATTCCAATAACCTTGGAATCAGGTAGTATGATAAGCTTAATAAACGTTGTTCTAATCGTTCCAATCGATTGATTTGCTCCACATCATTTCTTATTGGTTTCTTTTCACGTTTGGACTGTACAGACGAACTAATTATGCAGAACTAAAAGTTACGATGTAAAGCTACTTAAAATGGATACATTAAAATATTCTACTAGTCAGACAAATATATCAGACAACTTCAGGGGATCTTCTTTAACTTTTAGCACACGGGGCCTATTTTTCAGAATCCCTCTTTAGAAATTTCATACCCCCTTCGGCCTTTAAGGGGTTATATATATATATATATATATATATATATATATATATATATATATATATATATATATATATATATACACTGCTGGCCACTGTAAATGCAACACACTGAAGGAAACATGCAAATAACATGAAATTTACAACATGCATTAGCGGAGGTGAGATATGCAAATGATTAGAATTTCAGCGCAGACGCACATCACGCGCGCCTGTGGCGCCACTTCAAAGCGCGATTTAAGGCTTGGAGATTTCCACGATTTCAAGTTCGGAAATTGTGTTATTCTTGTGGTTTTTTCAAAAAAAACGATCAATTATGCCCCGTCGAAAACAGCGATCATCTTTTGATCAAGTATCCGAGTTCGACAGAGTAATGATAGTGGCCTACCGATATTGTGGATTATCTTTCAGGGAAATCGGTAGTCGTGTTGGACGAAACCAAACAACTGTAATGCGGATATGTGATCGTTGGATGCAGGAGGGTACGACGGACCGGCGTGTTCGATCGCATCCACCTCAGCGCACCACTTCACGTGATGACAGGCAAATTGTGCGCATGGCAGTGACGGATCGCTCAGTCACATCACGATCCATAGCACAGCACATGCAGTCTGTAACGCATCATCCAGTGTCTGCGCGTACCATTCGACGCCGTTTACAGCAGAGTGGTCTGTCCGCAAGACGTCCATTGCTTTATCTACCCTTGACGCAGAACCACAGACGTCTCCGCCGCCAATGGTGCGATGACAGAAGGACGTGGACGGCAGAATGGAATGAAATTGCCTTTACTGACGAGTCACGCTTCTGTCTGCAAAACCACGATGGTCGCATTCGAGTCTGGAGACACCGTGAAGAGAGGATGCTGAACAGCTGCGTTATGCACCGCGACACTGGTCAAGCACCGGGTATTATGGTATGGGGCGGTATTGGATATCACTCTCGCACACCTCTAGTACGCATTGCCGGTACTTTAAACAGCCAGCGCTACATCTCCGAGGTGTTGGAGCCAGTTGTCCTTCCTTACCTTCAGGGCTTGCCCACAGCCATATTTCAACAGGATAATGCGCGACCACACGTGGCATGCATTGTCCAACGGTTCTTCGTCAATCGCCAGATTGAATTGCTTTCCTGGCCGCCTCGCTCTTCGGATATTTTGCCGATAGAAAACATGTGGTCCATGGTTCCTCTACGATTGACCCAGATTCCATCCCCAGCTGCCACAGCAGATCAACTTTGGCAACGTGTGGAAGCTGCTTGGTCTGCTGTACCCCAAGAACCCATCCAAAGTCTCTTTGAAGCAATGCCGAGGCGTGTGACAGCGGTGATCTCCAACAATGGCGGCTACTCTGGCTACTGATTTTGGCAGGAACCACACTTCACAGAAGTCTATAAATTTAATCATTTGATACTTGGTCAACATTTTATCTACAAAATAAATTTTGTTGTCATATCTCTTGTCTTTCTTGGTGTTGCCATTTTGGTGGCCATCAGTGTATGTATGTATATATATATATATATATATATATATATATATATATATATATATATATATATATATATATATGTATATACATATATTATATATGTATGTATGCATGCATGTATGTATATATATATATATATATATATATATATTTCTTTCTTCGGCCCGTATTCTTGGGATACATGGTATCTCAAGAATACGGGATACATGGTATCCCAACCCGTAAAGAAATGGTTAAGAGACATTATCAGTAATTCCGCACATGTAGCAAGCATAAATAGCTCAGTAACTTACTTACTTTCAACTATATAAAACACTTATCTGGAAGAAAAAGCATTTGATATCCAATTTTTATGGAGATTTCAAATCTACGCTTTTGTTTATTATATAAAGATGGATAAAACTAAATATTTGAAGTTCAGCGTGTTTACGATAAGCACAATTTGAGGGACGTGACAGGAGTTTGGATGTAGAGCTTTTGAAACATACCGAACAAGCTATGGAATTTTCTAGTTGAGAGATAATCCACTTCCGCGTTCGAAAATATAACAACTGTCATTTCTAATGCTACTTTATCCTAGCATTCAAATGGTGAGTGGCGCTATTTCATTGACATTTTATCCAAAATGATGATGGCATTGCCACAATTTTTGTCCGAGATTTCGCAACAAGAGATCTATTTGGAATATATTTTTATTCCACTTCCTGCTGCGAAGAAATTTTGAATGTTCACTGGAAAAAAAGTCAGTCGATTGGAAAGGATTTCAGAAGTGGATTAAAAATGCATTCTGAATAAATCCGTTTTCTCTATGGAGAATTTTTCGATAATATGCATAGCTATTTTTTTATACAAGTGATTAACTCGGAAGAGGCTCCGAATATTCTGCCATAATTTTCGCTAGCATGAAGAAATCTGAACAAACATATATATATCATGGGCTACATACATTCCGCATGTGTAATATATTCCTGACGATGCTCCTGACGTTTCCGACGTCTTCGACTCTCCATTTACCTGGACGTATGGGCAAAGATAGCAGCGATATCACGTTGGATATTTTCCTTCAAACTTTCTACAGTAGGAGGATTTTTCCGATAGAATTTTTTCAAACAGAGACATCTATCGGTGTCAGATCCGGCAACCGCAGTGGCCAAAGCCCCTTTGAAATTCCTCTGTTGGTGATGAAAGGCTGAATTTCCGCCATGCTCCTGGCCGATGTGGGACTCATTGTTCCACCTTGCTGGAAGTAACCTCCGTTAAGTCACGATAATCCAGTGAATTCATGCACTGTTCAAAAATGCTCAAGTACACATCAGTGTCATAGAAAACGGGACTTATGATTCACAATCGACGCATCGTGCACCGCACACTAACTTTTTGATTATTGAGTGGTGTTTGGTGAGGGGCAAAGGGATTTTAACGGCCCACGTACGAGTGTTTTGTGAGTTAACATGTCCCGACAATAATACGAGGCCTAATCCGAGAACTATGTGGTGTGATGAGGGGTGCCACCTACCGAGGAGCACATTATACTTTGTTTCGTTCGAATTGATTCGTTCTAGTGAGACTTATTACAGAATATTCAGAGCCTCTCCACCATGATGAAGGAGTGAATCCCCCTATAGATAATCCAATCAATGTATTGTTCTTTAAAACCTCTTTTTAATGTCATCTCAAGAAAAATTTAATATACACTGGTGAAATAGATTAAGAGAATTTGCCTATGTTATCGAATTTCATGAAAAGAACTGAACTGAATGTAAAACCACTGCTTCTAGAGAAAAATGCAAATCTTGTACGTCAAATACGTAAGCGTACACGTGTGTGTAGACGGAGCCAGTAGAGAAACAGGCTTTATAAGCGCGCGTAAGATAAGACGCATTTCGTTCGCTAGCACACCTCGGCGAATTTCTTGGTGTTATTTTGCAGCAATCGGTTAATTTCAAATTGTAACGGTAAAAATGAGCAACCACCAAAGTTTAGATGATGGAATGAGGTGGCGAATTGTGGGGAGGCTAGAAGCAGGCCAATCTCAAGTCCAAATTTGTAGAGAGTTCAATTTAACGCCCATCATCGTGTGTAACTTATGGAAACAGTTCCAGGATACCGGATCGAGAGAAACCCTGGGCAAGGTCGTCCAAGAGCCACGACGGCCAGAGAAGATCGCCATTTGTCGATTATAGCCAGGCGTAACAGGAGTGCTACAGCTTCTCAGCTATCTTGTGACTTGTATGCAGCTACAGGAACTCGTGTATCAAGGGTGACTGTTTCCAAAAGACTTCATGAGAAAGGGTTGTTTGCAAGAAGACCTGCTGTTTGCGTCCCGCTCACTTCTACGAACAGGAGAATCCGTTTATCATGGTGCAGAGACCATAGAGATTGGAGTATGGATCAATGGGCGATCGTTCTCTTCACTGATGAGTCCCGGTTCAGCTTAAACACCGATTCTCGCCGTACGTTCATATGGAGAGAACCAGGGACCCGCTAAATACACTCCAATGTCCGCGAAATCGACCATTATGGCGGAGGAGGTTTAATGATCTGGGCAGGCATCATGTTGGATGGCCGCACACCTTTCCATGTCTTTGAAAGAGGCACTGTGACTGGTGTGAGGTATAGGGATGAGGCCTTGGAGCCCTATCTTCGCCTTTTCAGAGGTGCATTTGGCCCTGAGTTCATTTTAATGGACGATAACGCGAGGGCACATAGAGCTCTTCTAGTCGACGAATTTCTAGAGAGTGAGGATATTCGCCGGATGGATTCTCCAGCCATATCTCCAGACCTTAACCCTATAGAGCATGTATGGGACGCTCTGGGGAGGGCAATTGCAACTCGCAACCCCCCTCCGAGAACCATCCAGGGAAAACAGCGTTGCTGAACGAGTGGGACCAATTGCCAAAGAAAATGCTAAACTGCCTTATTTCAAGTATGAAATCACGCTGCGAGACCTGTGTATCTGTAAGAGGGGACCATACCCCCTATTAACCCATCTATTAACCCATTTTTTTGTTTATTCTGCAACCGCTGTTTCATCCATCGCTGGACTCCAACGACTGTTACGCATGATCATGAGTGTGTATTACAATTAATGAATGGTTATTTGTTTTGTATTGTATCAATGTACACTGCTGGCCACCCAAATTGCAACACCAAGAAAGACAAATGATATCACAACAAAATTTATTTTGTAGATAACATGTTGACCAAGTATCAAATGATTAAATTTATAGACTTCTGTGAAGTGTGGTTCCTGCCAAAATCAGTAGCCAGAGTAGCCGCCATTGTTGGAGATCACCGCTGCCACACGCCTCGGCATTGCTTCAAAGAGACTTTGGATGGGTTCTTGGGGTACAGCAGACCAAGCAGCTTCCACACGTTGCCAAAGTTGATCTGCTGTGGCAGCTGGGGATGGAATCTGGGTCAATCGTAGAGGAACCATGGACCACATGTTTTCTATCGGCAAAATATCCGAAGAGAGAGGCGGCCAGGAAAGCAATTCAATCTGGCGATTGACGAAGAACCGTTGGACAATGCATGCCACGTGTGGTCGCATTATCCTGTTGAAATATGGCTGTGAGCAAGCCCTGAAGGTAAGGAAGGACAACTGGCTCCAACACCTCGGAGATGTAGCGCTGGCTGTTTAAAGTACCGGCAATGCGTACTAGAGGTGTGCGAGAGTGATATCCAACACCGCCCCATACCATAATACCCGGTGCAGGACCAGTATGGCGGTGCATAACGCAGCTGTTCAGCATCCTCTCTTCACGGTGTCTCCAGACTCGAATGCGACCATCGTGGTTTTGCAGACAGAAGCGTGACTCGTCAGTAAAGGCAATTTCATTCCATTCTGCCGTCCACGTCCTTCTGTCATCGCACCATTGGCGGCGGAGACGTCTGTGGTTCTGCGTCAAGGGTAGATAAAGCAATGGACGTCTTGCGGACAGACCACTCTGCTGTAAACGGCGTCGAATGGTACGCGCAGACACTGGATGATGCGTTACAGACTGCATGTGCTGTGCTATGGATCGTGATTTGACTGAGCGATCCGTCACTGCCATGCGCACAATTTGCCTGTCATCACGTGAAGTGGTGCTCTGAGGTGGATGCGATCGAACACGGTGGTCCGTCGTACCCTCCTGCATCCAACGATCACATATCCGCATTACAGTTGTTTGGTTTCGTCCAACACGACTACCAATTTCCCTGAAAGATAATCCACAATATCGGTAGGCCACTATCATTCCTCTGTCGAACTCGGATACTTGATCAAAAGATGATCGCTGTTTTCGACGAGGCATAATTGATCGTTTTTTTGAAAAAAACACAAGAAAAACACAATCGCCGAACTTGAAGTCGTCGAAATCTCCAAGCCTTAAATAGCACTTTGAAGTGGCGCCACAGGCGCGCGTGATGTGCGTCTGCGCTGAAATTCTAATCATATGCATATCTCACCTCCGCTAATGCATGTTGTAAATTTCATGTTATTTGAATGTTTCCTTCAGGGTGTTGCATTTACAATGGCCAGCAGTGTATGTACATATCAAATCTCATTAAAATCGGTACAATAGTTCTAGAGAACATTGACCAAGTTTGCAAATTATCTTAATTTCTTACACCAGTGTACAATAATAAAGGGGGTTAGAGACAAAAAAAATTATTTGCACTCATTTTATATTGATTCTTCTCATCAAATCAGTATCTGTACGGAAAACATTACGCGTATAATTTTTCTTGAATGACTTGAAATTTGGTGTAAAAAATTCAAAATTTAAAGCTTGCTTGATTTTTAATGTATTTACTGAATGAATTGTTCTTCCTTACTTTTTCATTTTTGAATTGCAAAGGTTTTCTAAGGATTTTGTTTATAAAAATTTTATTTATAGAATTTATATTTACTTCAAAGGACAGAAAAAGGTATCTTGTAAGGTAGATTTCATTTAAGGAAAATTTATTTTAAGAAATTTTACTCGAAATCAAATATTCTGACGACAATTTAAGGAAAATCAATATAATGATGGTATTCAAACACCGAGATCAATATATTGTTTGAGGAATTCAGTTCTACTTTTCTTCATTGCATCGTGTCCTGATTTTCCTTCTATCTCATTTCTAAAACCCAAAATTCTAAGCAATCAGTATTTCATTAAAATTCATCTACACTCATAAATGCAGTACCAAATGCTTTATTTATATTTAGCGTTTAAAGAATCATTAATAAATCCGGGACGAAAAGATTAACCGGCAGTGTTGATTAAGCTTCAAACCGAGAAGTATGGTAAGCTTAAAGTTTTAATCAACAGATTTGTTCCACATCAATAATTTTGGTTTCTTTTGACGTTTAGAAAGTGAAGAAGTTTTACTTGAAGCCGAAACTTCTGAAGCTAGTTTAACGGAATTATTTTTTCTAAATGCAATATTTTTGCTATATCTATTTGCCTTCTTTTCATTGCAATTTTTTATCTGCACACGTAATGTTAATTAAACATATTATCAGGGGGGGGGGGGGGTCTTAAACTTTAAATGAAATCTCCTTCAATAAATATTTGAAAACCTGAGAATTTTGAGTTAACTGATGATATTATTTCTTTTGCATGTGAGGGACGAAGAATTTTTCTTACATCTTATATTTCTTATTAAAAACGTCTCGTTGATTCTGTATGAGTATGCAGAGGGTAAATTCAGCAAATTCAGACAAAATGATTAAAAAAAATACAGTGTAATGCGATAATAACGAACTTGGATGAATGTTACGTTAAAATGACGTACAACCCATTTAAAAGAAAAACTTTTATTTTACCTCATATGAATATATCTCGTCACTAGTTAGAAATCATTTGGAGGATTGTGACGTTTTAATGACGTACAGCCAATACAACTGAATTTTTTTTTATCTATCACTCAATTATCCGGTATCTATGCATTAGAATCTTTTCCCTCGATTAGAGCTCATAAAATGATCTTAACATTTAGAGATAATTGAATGAAAACATTTCGATCAATTCCGTCAGTGTTATATAAACTATGATTACATATCTATAGATTACATATCTATTTATAACTCATATTAATTAAGCTATGAAACGTAAAAAGGGCGTCATATTGCTTGAAAAAAAATTCACTTGACTTGCTGCTAATAGATGATAGTGAGCTGTTTAATTTTGCCATCCACAGTCTACTACATTTTAAAAGAACTGTAAAGTGAACAACTCCCACTAGCGTTTTCTTTTTTACTCCCTCTGCTTCAATTAAAAAACAAATTTCATTTCTTTCTAGAAAAAAATCTTATTTATTTATTTTTTTCATGCATAAATAAGTCATATTTTTGCTAGGTCTCAAAAAATTAAATTTTTCATAAGGCATGTTTTAACACGACAGAAAAAGAAATTCAGAATCTTTCTGAGAAAACGTGAAGATATTTTATCTGTTATGCATAGATGGAATTTATAGCGAAATTGTAAATATTTGGAATATAATTGAATTGTAATTTACTGCATTTCAATAAATTACCTGAAGATGTCCTGTAATTTGACAAACTCTCTCTCACACACACGGGGGTATATATATATATATATATGTGTGTGTGTGTGTGTGTGTGCAAGACCTTCGAAAAGCTGGTAGATAGTAGAGCATATTAATTTACCCAAATGAAAGTTAAAAACCAAGTATAAATAGGGCAGTGTTTCAGTTCAAAATATTTTAACCTTCAAAAGGGGTGAAAAAATTAGATAAGACAAAGGTACTTTATACCTAAGCTAGAATTTGTTTAATTCCTACCAATTGATATTTGCCTACGGTTTCCCTCCTTGAATGTCACCTCATTTAAGTGTTTATTTTAGGAACGAATAAAGCTTAAGCAATCTTTTCTGATAAATTTCTATGGTTTGAATTCCCTGTTGCGTGGCAACAAAGAAATCAATTCGTGATGCGAGTCTTTTGACTCGATGATTGTTATTTCAGATTTCAAATCACAGCAACATTTTACTTCCGCAAAAATTAAATTTTTTGAAATTACCGCTTCTTAGCAACATCAGTCTCCCAAAGAATGTGGTTCAAGGAAACAAATGTTTTTATATGAAATTAAGTCTAAATCGTAATTTCGTAACGATTTAATGTCTTACTTTCATAATACCAGTTTGAAGAAATAAGGAGTAAAAAAACTCCTCCTCCAATGAAAGGAATTGATAGCAAACACTTCCTTCTTAAATTTTATTGGGGGATAGAGATGAATTAATTGGTTTGAAATTCATTAACCCTTCAGAGCGCGCGCCAATATTTGGAACACCAGCAGGCGAGCCTTGCACAAAGTGCAATGTCTCTTTCAACCTTGATTATTCCTTTTGTAATAAACTTTTTTTTCAAATTAAAAATCATAATTCTGCGTTTTATGAAAAGATATAAAAAGTTGATAATATTGAGATATATTTATAATTAAAGGCCAAAAAATGCCTTATTTCAAAACTGTCTGGTTTAATGCATATAAGGACAACTTGCGAATCGATTCCTATTATGTCCAAAAACCTAAAAAAAATGAGATTGTCCATCTTCTTTATATGCGGAATACCGTGTAATAGCTTCACATTTGATCTACTACATCAACTCATAATGTTGTCCTATTGCAACCCAGTATAATCGCTGGTTTACCACGGTTAAATCACGACTAAGGGCCTTATTATACAGAGCCACAGCTGTGGCGCGCGTTCGCCACAATTTCTCACGCCCAGACAAGCCAATCGAAGCGATACATACAATCGTACGGAGCTTATTATACTGAGCCACAGCTGTGGCTACAGGTCGCGACTGTCGCCTAGGTAGGCCACTCCAGTCGCCTACCCTCGCTTCTTGTGGCTCGCCTGCGTGACTGTGGCTGCGGTAGCGGACCATTGTGTGCTATGGTGCTTATTATACAGAGCCACTGCACAGAGCCACAGTTCCCGTTCCTAGCCATGGCAAGATGTTAAATGACTCTGTTAACCTTTTGACGTTGTTTGAGCTGGTTGTAGGCTAAAATTCTGGTTTCAAAATGGCGAAAAATAATAATATTCCTCAGTGGATTATGATGGATATCAGTGGATAATTAAACAATTTTACTGCAGTCAGTACCGGCCTTCTCTATAAAGGGGCCTGGGTGAAAGAAACCGTTTGGGGCCCTAAATTGTTTGTAAAGTAAAAAAAATTAGAAACACGAACATATATTACTAATGCATGTTTATTCAATGCGTGATTTTGTTTTTGCTAATACATTAATTACTTCAAAAAAATTACAATTTTTTGCAATTTCTTTTTCGATGCTTAATATAGCAAGTGCATTTAAGCGTTCTGCACGAATGCTTGACCAAAGATAATTCTTTATTATTTTTAATATGCTGAAAGAGCGTTCATCACTTGCTATAGTAACTGGCAACTTAAAGAAAAGTTTTAACACACTTAATACATTTAGAAATAACTCATTATAATTATTATTTAGTATGTATTGCAATATATCTTGTGCGTTATTTACATCCCTTTCATTCGGAATCAATTCATGTGCAAGAGTACATTATCTTAGTTCTTGATCATATTGGGCCCCATCAATCGGTCTCCAGTGCATAGCATCCGCCGCACCCCCCAGATGGCCGACCCTGACTGCAGTTTTAAGGGGGTCCAGGACACAAAATTCTTCAAATTTTCGAAAAAAGTTTTGTGGCATTAAACTAGTTTGTGTTCTTTTCCGCTTAAGGTGACGTTCAAATCATGTTTCTATCTTAATTAGAACAGGAGATATTCATTTTATTTTTGCAACATTATAATAGTAACCAATCTACGTTTAAACCTGTAAATGCGTTTTTTTGCATCATGGGTTTTTTCACCTTTTCTCGTCTTTAAATTGTGCGTTATTTTTATCCCTTTCATTCAAAATCAATTCATGCGCAAGAGTACATTATTTTTGTTCTTGATCCCGTTGGGCCCCTTTAATCGTGGGGCCCCAGTACATAGCATCCGCAGTACCCCCCAGATGGCCGGCCCTGATTGCAGTTTTAAAAAGGTCAATGACACAAATTCTTCAAATTTTAGAAAAAAAAATTTTTGTTTCACTAAAATATTTTGTGTTCTTTTCCACTTAAAATGGCGTTGAAATCATGTTTATATCTTAATTAGAACATGAGATATTCAATTTATTTTTCCAACATTCTAATAGTAGCCAATCTATTTTTCACCCTGTAAATGAGTTTTTGTCTATCATGGGTTCTTTCACCTTTTCTTGTCTTTAAATTGTTTTAAGTCAAGAACCGTTAAAGATAAATGGTTCAAAATTGGAATATGTCTTTTACAATTATTTTACTTTAATTTTGATTTAGCAAATTAAAAAAACATTTATTTTTGAAAATGATTTTTTGAAAATATGATATCTTTAAAATTAAGTTACATCTTTTTTTAAAAATGTTTACTCTAAATATTATTAATTTTTAAAAAATTAATATTTCAAAAAAACGCTGAATCACAATTAAAACTGTTATATTTCTGTTTAACTAAATGAAAAAGTTTTGAAATTCGACAAATAATTTTCCGAGTTATAACGATTTTAAATTACCCCACTTTAAAAAAAAAATAAATTTTAGAATTTTTTAAAAATCTTTATGAGAAGTTTTTTAATGTGATTTTGTTTGCAAATTATATGGTTGACCATCACAAAAAAATTCTAAATTTTGACTCAATAAATAATTTTTTTTTTAAATGTGGGTTTACAATGATTCCCTCTTTGTTCGAGAGGAATGTAGAACTTTTGACCCCCAGAAAACATCCGGAAGTACCCAAGTTTGATCTCCGGATGTACCTAAAAACAACTTGTCGCCTGCTCTTAAATCATCCTACAGTGTATGAAAAACACCTTTTGAGAGCGTTCCTAATAATAAGGGAGGCACTCCTAAAGTCCTTTTCTGTCTGCATTTCCTTTTTTTCAGTAAGAGAAGCAAGCACAAATTATCTTCTTCACTTGAAGACATCTTGAATACTAAAAAAGGAATGAAATCATGACAAAGCACAAGGAAGTTAGGCCGGGCCACTGCTGTGGCTTGGATGAGCCACAGCTGTGGCTTGGACGCGCCACAGCTGTGGCCAGCCCGTGCCTCTGTTCTGTGGCTCGCGTTCGCCACTCGAGTGGCTCTGTATAATAAGGCCCTTGCAATGAACGGAAAGGAATACAAAGGTCAGAAAATCAGACCTGCATTAGAAAGGGTGTAGCTATAAATAGAAATTGCTTAGAATATTCAAACCTTACTTGTAAAAACAAACCACTCAAAATTACGAAAATGTTGCACTTTGTAAACGGGCGCGCCCGCTGACGGGTTAACTGTGATTTTAGGAACCGCATATTTTATGTTCGGTTCTATGTTTCATGATTGTGATGAAGATTTAGGACACATTTTGGTATATGATTAATATGCAAGATTTTGGAATTGATAATTTTAGACACATAAAATTTAGTTGATTAAACTGTGAATTAAAGGTCTTTAACGCCATCCATATCTAAATTCTATTTGACCTAAATACAATTTATCTATTGATATATATATAAATATTAATCGTATTTTTTAAACTCGTAAATTTTTAATATTTTGCTGATATGTAGCACATATTAAAATTTTAGCAAATTCAGATAATAAATTTTACTATAATAAATAAAGAAATCACTAATTTCTCCCTCGGGGGAATTTTAACCATGTATGAAAATCTATTATTTTGGTCTGAAAAATATCACGTAACAGTTTCATTTTTGAGGTCAGTTGTAATATGATTATGAGAAAAAATAGTACAAAATTTCGCGACCTTGGAAATCACTGATCAGATCAGGTGATATGGTCTTTATAGTGCGTCTTCCCCTCAATAATGGGGTAAGATCGAAAGTATTTTTATTAGGATAGGTATTATTTTATAGCTGTAACAGAAGTGTATATTACGCGTGAATGCCGTATTCAGTAATAAGACATCAATATGTTCGAAATATGGAATAGGACGGTAAACGTCTCTGATAGGGATAGAATTACGGTGATGTACGAATACCAGTTGCCATTGCATTTATTCATCTTCTCTCTATCTTCTCTCTTGCATTTATTCATCTTCTCTCTTCGCTCTTTCGACTGAGAAGTGGTTTATTCATATAAAAATTAAGAAGTCTTGTTGCTTAAAAATAGGATAAAACTGGACGACAAAATAAATAACATCATTTCTGTATTGTGTACGATCGCCTAACTCAGGGTTTCCCAAACTTTTCCTGCGATGGAATACTTCATAAATCCTGAAATTTTAACGGAACACATTGTTTATTTTGTAGGGTATGCAATAGCACATAATCAATAAAATTTGCATTAATAATGACTGATTGCTTATTTTTTTAGACTTTTTGAGCATTAATCCGTCGGCATGTTTGAATTTCTTGGAGCCGTTGCAGGATATAAATCATTTCCAGGTTTTCGCGGAACACCTATTAACTTTCGGTGGAACACCAGTGTTCCGTGGAACATAGTTTTGGAAACCCTGGCCTAATGGATGACATCTTGCACACAGCCCTATTAGCTTTGAAATAACAATATTAAAAAAGGTATATTCAGTGTGCTAATTGTTTTATCCAAATACTTTGAAAAAGAAATCTACCCTTCAAATACAGAATAAAAACTTGAAAAAAAGGGGGAAATTTATATGCCTTAGCGTTGGATGTGTGTATTGCTTTTATTACTCGCAAGTGCATGCAGATCAAGCACAAGTGATGTGTCTAAAGAAGACCTATGGGATGAATTCGAAATTTGGTTAATGTCAGTGTACTATATCCATGAAAAGCACAATCATCCACTGCACAAAGAATCAATAAATTATACAAAAAATTATCTTTATAATCGAAGGAATTTATGAAGGACTGATAAAAATGTCTATTGGAGAAATAAAACATATGCCAAAAGGAGGATCTCCATAGGATTTCATGAAAAGCTAAAAAAATTCTATTGAAGTGATTCCAAGTACGTCTCTATGAGTCAAAAACCAACACAAGGCATGGGATATAAAACTTGTTTTTAGAAAAATGGAACGGATTTTCTTTAAAATACGTTATATGGGATAGACATAAATGCTAAATACGTTCTAAAAACGTTTCGAAAATGTTTGGGCAAATGTATGTTGTATATATTGTTTTCACTCAAAGATCTTACCATGAAAGATTCAAAGAAACATAGTATAGGTGCATTTCATGTCTTTCATTTAAAAAATAAAAAAAACTTTTATCAAAGTAATTTATAATCGTAAGGATTTCTGAACTATATTGCTTCAATATAATTTGTAGCATCTAGAATTAAAGAGCGATGTAAGAATTCGTCATTTTTGATAATTGATAAAATTATAATTGCTGCGCTATGAGCATTAGAGGATTGAAGTTAACAACAAAACATACAATTGTAAATTAATTTCGAAGTAACTGGTATAGGATTTTCCCAAGTTAGAAAATATTAATTTCGATTGTCTCAGTGGCTGAATCACAAATGCGAAGAACTCAACTCTGATTTAACAGGCAAATTACTTGAATTTTCTACTTTTATGTATCTTTCCAAGTTTATCACGCTAACTCTTGAGAACTAAAATAAATTCTTTTATTGTGCCTAACTGTTTATTGATTTCCCATCTTCATAGAGAAAAATGACGGCGTATTTCATGAGTTCCGAGGAAGCACTGCACATGCTACGCCGGGACAATTAGACAATTATTCGATTTACTGTGGACTCCAAGAAGTTTCCAAAAAGTCAGGCCCAGTTTAAGGCTGCTGTGTACTAAGCCTACAGGATTCGTTCACCTCATTGTTTGCTTATGGAGAAAATTTGTCTACTATGTACAGATACATAAGTACTGATTATCCAATAAATAGGTATTTTCAGATAGCCTGAAATTTTCTGCACCTTGCAACAGGATTCATTTTATAAATTTCGTCCACCAGAGGAATTTAGGAATGTCTTAAACACACTATACGAGATTTTTCCCTCCGAATAACATAAATTAAAAAACATTATTTGAATTTATTTTAACACTAGAAAGACGGAAATTTTTTTCTTACTAAAAAGACTGAACGTCGTCTTTTTGACAGTTAATTATAAAATCAAGAATTTAAAATAATTAATACTTTTTTTAATGGTTAAGGGGACTCACTACCCTTAAATCTTTAAAACATTCGATTTTTTGAAAAACTATATGTTAAAGCCTGATCATTTCTGAACAAAATAAATCAAACCCCATGAAAATATTCCGCTAAGTTCCGGAGATATTGATATTCTAAATATTTAATTACTGATCAAGTTTATGGTAAGAAATATTTTAAACTCATTTTTCTCAAAATATAATTTTGCATCATTCTGCAACTGATATCTCAAAAACTATGAAACATAATTCCATGAAATTTTTATCACTACATAATCATGTTATTTTATTGCGTCTGAACTAGTATTATTGCAATCACTGCACATTTTGTTATTTTTTCAGGGGTAAATTAATGCAAAAATTTAAGGAAATTTTAGGTATATTTTGAGCAGTTTTTAAAAATTTTTTAAAATATTTTAATGTTGGATGTTTTATGTTCAATTGTATTTTGAATTATTTATTTTAAATATAAAACAGGAATTATCCATTTAAGTGTAAAATTAATTTCATAGTTCTGCGCGCGAGCCAGTATACAATAAAAATACTTAAAAAACAAGGTATATCTAAAGCATTTAAAAAATTATTTAAAATTATTTTGAGGGTTGAAAATTTGTTTATTAAAATAAATATATCAATTTATCATATACATAAAATTTGGAAAAATTGGGAGTAAATTGAAATAGTTACAAAGAGTCAAAAAGTATGAAAATATGCCTTATTTCCTCGACTTAAGGGTCGTGAGTCCCCTTAAATACTTTAACTTTTGAACTATTTCATACCAATATATAATAAATTAGCATATATTTAGATATACAGTATGCCCATTAAAGTCCCTTTCCACCCTCTTAACTTCGGAACGGCTGCTGCTAAATTCATAAAAGTGGTGTCTAGGTACAGTAAAGTAGACATACGCTTTAGAATGAAACCGCCTACATTCACCGCCACCTGGTGGAAAACTGGGAGTTAGCATTCCTATCTCGAAAACGGAACGAGATAGGGGAAAAAAGAGATTTACAAAGTTGTAGATCATCATCAGTTTAGTAGGAAAAGACACCTTGTGGCCATTAATGCGAAGAATAGAACGGTTAAAACGCGCATTTGTTTTTTCGTGATTTGCTACACTGTGACGTCACGAAACTTGAACGGAAGGAGAAATGATTATCTTTCGGGCAAAACACGACACCGCAATTTGCACAGTGGTATATCGCTAGTGATCCCCAATCAAAAGGACCGCGGTTCAAACCCAACTTGCGCTTGGTGTTCGAAATTTTTGCAGTATGCAAATAAGTAAGAAACGTCACGCCTGCTCACCTAAGACAGCTATAAAAGAGACATCCTCTTGGGGTTGTATCATGGTGATTCTCACGGTAATGGCTGAGTATTCCAAAGCTGAGTATTGTGAGTTGGATGGTTTCAACATGACGGCACGCCTGCTCATAAGACATCTCCAGTGAAGCAGTACCTAGTCAAGGAATTCGGGAACCAAATAATTGGGTATGGCGGTTTCAAAGAGTGGCCTCCACGTTCACCTGATCTGACTCCACTGGACTTTTTCCTGTGGGGATACCTGAAACAGTAGGTGTATGCGACCCCTCTTCAAACATTTCAGGACCTTAAACAACCCATTACGGATGCTTGTGCCAACGTGGCACGCTATATGCTCCAACATGTGCAACGTGACATTCAAGCGAGGATCCAAATGTGCATTGCAACTGACGGTGAGAAGTTTGAACATTTCAAATAAAGGTATATTGTTATAACTAGTTGTTTTTTTCTTTCTCAGATCCTTTTTTCACGTCACAGTATAGGAAATCACGAAAAAAAAATTCGCGTTTTTTTTTTTTTTTGGCTAATGTCCCTGGGGGATGACGACATTACACCCAAGTCCGGTGTACATATGAATACAAGGAAATAGAAACAGACAAATGACACAATCTCAGAGGAATTTTATTGACAAACGATGACACCGGCGATGGACGATGGTTTGCAGCTCCCCTTTCTAGACGGAGCTCCATTTGCAGGCGGAAGACTGACCGGTTTCTCAGAATGCAGCCAAGTCTTATGCGGGAATCGAACCCGCATCCCCGACGTGGCAGGCTTATGCCTTAACCACTTAGCCACTGGGTGACAATTCGCTTTTTAAACATTGTATTCTTCTCATTAATGTCCACAAGATATCTTTTCGTACTAAATCGATGATTCTCTACAACTTTGTATATCACTTTTTTTCCTATCTCGTTCCGTTTTCGAGATAGGAATGCTAACTCCGCAGTTTTCCACCAGGTGGCTCGGTAGGTGGTTTCATTCAGTAGCGCATGGCTACTTTACTTTACCGAGACACCACTTTTATGAATATAGCAGCAGCCGTTCCGAAGTTAAGAGGGTGGCAAGGGACTTTAGTAGGCATACTGTATTTTTATGCAGGTATGCTGAGCTGACAACCTGGTATGGTTCATCCGTAAAAATATATGCATGGTTTGTGCAGTCCCTATTTTTCAACATCAATATTTCCGAAGAGCGAATATTTCTGTAATTTGCAAAAGGGGGAAGAGACGAAAAGTAACTAACATTTTTCCGGTATTATTTTAAAGATTTTTGCCTGTTTTCTATATTGCCGTCAAATTGACGGCTTTCAGTCTTAGTAGATATACAAAACATTTTCTCACCCTCTTTACTATCGAATATAATTTTGTAAATGTGTGTCCATATTTCGCGTAAAATTAGAAAAAGTCATAAAATTTCAGAAGCCTGAGGTCATAAATACAAACATAGCGCTAAATAGTATGGCCTAAACCGTCAAATTGACGGCAGCCATCTTTCTAGTGTTAAAAAACGAAAAATGCCCCAAGGTGTAAAATTTCTTTCTTTATTATGGATGGAGAACAATTAAAAAATTTTTTTCAATCCAAGTCGGCAATCCTTGGACACATTTTTTCCATAGGTCAACATTGAGGTGAGGGAATCCAATAGGATTAGTGCACAATAGCCTTAACTGTTTTCCACACGCTTCTTATGTGCATAATTTAGTAGACACTTGTCCCATCACAACATCTATTCCAATTCAGAATTCTTAGACAGATGTGATTACATAAGGTAATGACCAGTTTCTTTTGGCTTGTAATTATAACACAGGAATCTTTCAAATGAAAAGATAATTATTACAATAACTACATTGAGACACGAAAATTTTAAAAAAGTAATCAGATCTTAAATATTCAGAGAGGAAGGAAAAAATTACTCTAATATTTTCAAGACAATTGGTGTTCGTTAAAAGTAGCTTACTTGATAACCTCTGCTATAGACTAAAAATATGCAAGTTAATATTTGCCCTGGAACCAACTAAAATTGTGTTTTAAACTTCCTGCATATATTTGTGAGAAAATCGACCTCTAATATTTCTTTACTATATCTTGGCATTTTAATATTAAAATTTTTCGTTATAAAGCATGAGATTTTATTATTAAAATTTCAATATCAGAGTTAAATATTCTTCCTTATTTTGTAATAAAACTTGGTTTCCAAGTATTGATTAATTTTCGCAACCTTTTTATTAAACCATATATTTTGAAAAAATTAGAGCGTTATTTACGTAGAATCAGCTAGTTAACAAGTTAGTAGAAAAATTAAGTTAGATTAAAGCCATCAGGATACGAGAAATTATAAAAAAATAGGCAATGTGATTAAGTTCAATATCGCATCTAAATTTTATTAAATGTTTAATATTTTCCCTCTACCTCATGATCGAAATTAGATTATTTATACAATCAATTAAGGTAAAGCGTTTTTGAAATATTTAAAATACTAATGCTCACGAGGTCCTTTAAATTTTGACGGTTAAAGTAAAGAAGTGGATAATCCTTGGCGCGGTTTGGTGAAGTTTTAAAATTTTGCCAAAATCACACTAGAAGACAATGGTTATTACAGAGAAGTTCATATGCAGGAAGATGTTGAAATCATTACGGAAAAATCATTACACAAAAAAGGCGTTGTAATCATTACAGAATCATCTTTGAAATCATTACAGAAAGTCTTTGGTAAAGAAGTGAATTTATCTTTTGATGTGGCCAGTAAATGCTGTGAAGCTATTGGTATCTTAACCCTTTATAAAATTGAATGTAGAACATATAACATGTTTGCATTTAACTTCAGTGCCATAGATGCCAAGTGTTTATTACTGTCAGCCTAAAACGACCCTTCGACTGATGATTTTTTTTATATGAATGCTTGTTTTTGTTTTATTGTTTGCATTACAATATCCTGTTCTTTAGTTTCAATTATGAGGAAAGAATGTCATTTAGGATTTATTCTGAAATATTCATGCTATTTAAATTGTCTGAAACTGACTGCTTATTTTGCACATACGCTACATTTTGTTGTCCGCTATGTCGCCGTTACCGTCGCTTTTCAGTGTGGTTTTAGCAAATTTTGAAAACTTCGTCAAACCGTGCTGTAGCGTCACGACCAGTAGGTAAGGCTATTGATTGATTTCCGCATTTCTCTCTGAGGCATTTTGAAGAAATTTCACAACTATTGATCCATACTAAGAAAGACAGAGTTCTAATTAACAAACGAAGGCCAACTTTTTAAAACAAAAAACTTAACAATTTAGTAACAAAAATAATTAACATTTAAAACAGTGCAACATATTCAATTTAAAAAACCCTTGCAGATTCCCAATGTACGGAGCCTAAACACACATCCGCACTGCCCGCGTTCTCAAGCGTCTCTCCCTCGTGTCTGGATTTTTAGACGGGGTGGAGGGGCCGGCAGATTATCAGCTGACAGCTCTTCTTAGACGCCGAACTTTATTACCTTGCAGAAACGTTAAGATGACAGCTTTACTGGCTACCTCTGTGGAAAAAAAACTTTTCTTAATCCCCCCACGTGTTCCGAACTGGTGGGAACGAGCAACACATTCCTTGAAAATCACGCAGCTGTGTTTCAAGCTCTTGTGGGGTCTCGGGAAAAAAAGACCATATTTCCTGGACGCTACAGTGCCAAGGGTTACTCGTTTCTTTACTTCAGCCATTTTAACTATCATTGTAACAAAAACTTCCACTATCATTTATTTGCTAGAATATACGGGGGATTTCTTCATTGACCAAATTATAATATCCAGTAGACTTAGAACTTCTGTTATATAGCTACCTTGTACGCTGGATTGCTGAAACAACAGAGAAGAAAAAAAATAATTCGAAGACAAGCATGGACTAACGAAGTGAATTTCGCAAGATATAATGAGGAAGTACGTAATTCGATAGCTCTGAGTGTTAGCTCGGACGTAAAACGTGGGTAGAATGAACTACAATTTGTACGTTCACGCAGAAAAGTTGCATCAATTCAATGAAAAAAAAACAATAAAAGAATTTTCGCGTGAGGCCTATAACTTTAAACTGCGATTGAATCATCGAGTTCAATGCAGAGTTGCTTGATTTGTTCTGTCCGCAGATATCTGCTTTAAAAATTAACAGTTAATCTGTCATGAAAAAAATAGGATAGTCTGTCAGACTGCAGTGCCAAATAACTTCGCTAATAAGCAGCAGAATAACAAAATGAGATTGTTCGGAATTCCGCTGCAAGTACATATTCACTTCTGGTGAGGAGCCGGGGGGATGCCAGGACTGATGATGACGTAAGAAGAAGAATTCTCATTCGTTCAATCGCGGACATTCGGCGAACTATATTCATTATCCTTATTCAGGGAAAATTATTCTGTAATAGTCATACAAATTCATGTTGTTATTCTTTATCCATATGCTCATTTGATATAAGACTATTAACTACTATAGCAAATATTAGCTTAGTTTTTATTGCCATCATGTCACTGAAATTCAGGAAGTTAGGGTAAGTACTCCAAAATTATGTATTCCAAATTCAAGTTATACAATTATTCGTAGGTCAATATTCGTTAAGTGGACATCCACTAAAATAGATCTCCAGAGATGTAACGGAAGCTTATTACTATCTCCTGAAAACAAGGAGGAAATGCCTTCTGTTTGTTGAGAAAAAAAATAAAGGGACACGGCATTAGCAGATAAATTATGAAATTATACGAATTTCGTTTTTAACTGAGACCGTTATGAGGGGAGGGTGTGGAGACACCGTGGTCTCGGGTGAATATTTTTATTGGATCGCATATTTGCGATTGTATGCTAATTTTCTCTGTACTCTAATTTTCACTGAAGAAGAAGCAACTTAATAGGCATTACTGCGCATGCCTTATTTCACCATAAGTAGGTGAACACCGATTCAAAAAGGCAGTTTGTTAACAGCTCGTTACTCTCTCTCTCTTTTTCTTGCAGGAATCATTTAATTTCTCCATTCTGAGTTGTGAAAGTTGTACAATGTTTTTATGTATTTAGTTATAGTTTTATTTTGAACATAAAAACACGATTATGTTGATTGATGATTATGTTGATGATTGACGATTAAACTATTAAAGGTTTAAGCTTGCATTTATTTCTGAACACGCAGTGACTGATAGTTGTATATTGCAACTGACTATTGCCCCCCGGTATGGTCCCTACCTCCAGGTCAGCAAGGGTAAGGGTATATAGACAAGAGAACAGCACTATCGATATTTTTTACTTCAAGCTGTGCAGAGCTATGGCCTGGAGAATAATTTCATGGGAACGTCTGGACCCTTTGAATTTCTGTCAGACAACTTCTAAAAGATCAGAGGTATCTCAATATCGTTACCTATCAAATCCATAACGAAATTAAGCGTTTGTGTTACGAAATGAAGTAGAAAATGTCATCATAATGATCAATCCATTACCATACGACTTCCGATTTCTTTCGATGTAATTAATCGTGATTGTACTGGAAATTGTAAATATCTGAAAGTATCCATGCCAAAAGAAATTCGAAGATATCAAAGGTAAATAGCTGGTGGTCGTTATTATCTGTATACATGTCTAATACGGAATTAATTACATCTAGGTGTTAATTAGCTTGAGGTTGAAGTTTTATATGAATGTTTATATTATTGCATATATATCCTGTCTATAAATTTGTAAGTAAGGATTCTGAATTTCTTCCACAATAAATAATAAGTTTATTAAATTAAAAAGTACGTGGTTTGGTTTTTGACTGCTATTTTTGGCCTTATTACTCTGAACAAAGAAATTATAAATGAGCGCGAATACAGCAGAGCAAAGGTGAATTTCGAGGGGACTTGATGTTCGGGTTATAAACCTTTTCATTATTGCGCATTCTTTATTTATTAATTATGTAAGTTTATACTGTAATACAATAAAAATATTTTTTACAAACCGTAGCATAAAAAAGCTTGTCTGTAATATAGCTCAAAATATTTCTTTTCATCACTTAATTCCTTAGAAGATATGCACGCAGATGTTTTATATATATATAAACAAAATATAGTCTTCTTACTTCATGAAGAAATATTCTGAAGAAAATAGGTTTTCCGATTTCGATCCAAGCAGATTTCTAATGTACCCGCCCCCCATAGTATAATGGTGAGCGTTCTGAGCTGGCACGCGGTAGCCTTAGGTTCAAATCCCGAATAAGACTTGGTCGTGTCCGTGTAGTCCCAGTTATATGGAGAAATGCTGGTTCACCTATATTGTGATCCCATAATAAGTAGCTAGCAAAACTTCACAGTTCTTCCTGGAATATCAAGAACTACCTACCGTCAGAAAAAAGAGCCTGCCGCATAAAAAAAAAATTCTAAAGTTTTCACGATCAGTTATCCTCTAAAAAGTTTGGTAAATATTTCAGAACTGGGAAAAATCCCTTTTCGTTTCTTTTCATTTACGATTACATGTGTGACTAGAAAACTCGGCGAGGGAATAATCTGAGGAAGAATCCTGAGTTACGAATAACAATCCAGGAAGAAAAACACCTTAAAATATTCCTTCTATTCATTGCTCGTAGGGTACGTATTCTCTTGCTTAGCTCCCGTTAAAGAACGCAGTACGGGCTTGTGAATTTTGTAAGCAGTTCCTTTTTGGTTTTTATCGTAAATATTTTAGGATGTTTTCTTTCTTAACTTCTTGCTTTGATTTTGGTACTATATTTTCTATAATCACATATCACTGGAAATATAAAACGGAAGTATAAAATTAATGACAAAAAAAAAAGAAAGTAGTGATCTTAACATATCTTTGCCTTCATCGAAACTGCTTAATTATATCATCTTTAAAGACATTTATAGTAAGAAATATTCTATTATTTTAACAGTTTTTAATTTGAAGTTTAATGCTCATAAACTAAATGCATATAAGTTCTTGTTTCTAATGCCCCCTGGCTGAAAAATGTATATCGATATATATATATCTATATATATGTGTGTGATATGGGGAGAACGGCCGCAGGTCATTGCACTGAAGATGCCGCAACCCAATACCATCGTGAAAGCATTTTAGTTCGCTGGATTACTGGACGATACTCTGGCCGAAAAAATCAGACGTTGACACAAGATTTCTCGAACTACATATTTATTAAAATCGGCGGCCCCTCCGCCGGGTGTTTTGTAGCAGGCAAAATATTACAGAGTGCGTCTAAATTTAGACATCAGATAGTTTTATAAAGTCATCCCATCACGTGACCCAGAGGTGTGATTTACTTTTTGATTGGATAAAAGTTATTTGTTGATGCGCTGATATGATCTAATTTTTATGGACACCGCGTCGCGTCTAATTTCGTTAAAAAGTCAGGCATCTTTACTGATATTGCCTGGGGTGACCAAAGACTGTAACAATAAGATTTTAACATAAGTTTTACTGGGACGACAATACTGCAATTTAGAATATCTTTTGGAATTTAACACGAATGCCCAAGGGGAGTTAACTAATTAAGAGATTAAAAAGGGATATATAATTTTGAATACTAAAGTGAGGAATTAAGTTTTTAGATGTTAAGAGTGTTGAATTAAGAAATTACTAGTTTTTTAATATTATATATATATATATATATATATAATTGTGATAACCTGTTATTGTAGCAGCAGGAACTGATCTAACAGCTTCGCCAGACACCTGTTGTCTCATGCAGGCGTCCCCGACCGCATCGCGTTACGCTGATTGGTTGCATATCTCCCGTTATTTGCATACCCACGCCTGCACCAGTTTTTTGGGCTGTCCAGTGTATATATATATATATATATATATATATATATATATATATACGAGTATATATGCGCATCGCGTTACGCTGATTGGTATGCAAATATCGGGAGATATGCAACCAATCAGCGTAACGCGATGCGGTCGGGTGCGCCTGTATGAGACAACAGGTGTCTGGCGAAGCTGTTAGATCAGTTCCTGGTGCTACAATCACAGGTTATCGCAAGTTATGTGACTTTGAACGTGGTGTTATAGTCGGCTCACGATAGATGTGACATAGCATCTCCGGTGTAGCGATGCAATTTGGATTTTCGTGCACGACCATTTCACGAGTGTACTGTGAATATCAGGTATCTGGTAAAACATCAAATCTCCGGCAACGGTGCTGCCGGAAAAAGACCTTGAATGAACGGGTCCGTCTACGATTGACGAGAATCTTCAAACGAGATAGACGTGCATTACTTCCCCGAATTGCTGCGGATTTCTGAGCAGGGGCATCAACAAGTGTTCAACGTACCGTCATTGATATGGGCTTTCGGAGCCACAGGCCCACTAGTGTACCTTTGTTGACCGCATAGAACAAAGCTTTACGCTTCGCCTGGACTCACCAACACCCCCATTGGATTGTGGATGACTGGAAACAAGTTGCCTGGTCTGACGAGTCGCATTTCCTATTGTATCGGGCGGATGGACGCTTACGGGTCTAGGGACAACTTCATGAATCCATGGACAGTACATGTCAACAAGGGACTGTTCAACCTGGTGGTGCCTCTGTGATGGTATCGGACATGTGCAGTTGGCGGGATATGGGACCCCAGATACGTCTAGGGACGACTCTGACAGGTGATGGGGACATAAGCATCCTGTCCGATCATCTAGACCCATTCATGACCATTGTGCATTCCGACGGACTTGTACGATTCCAGCAGGACAATGCGACGTATCACACGTCGAGAGTTGCTACTGAGTGGCTCCAGGATCACTCTTATGACTTCAGATACTTTCATTGGCCACCTAAATCCCCAGACATGAGCATTATTGAGCATTCCAGGATACCTTCAAACATTCGTAGAGTCCATATCGTGTTGCAGCACTTCTGCGTGGCTATTTGGCAGGTGAACTAGTTTTTCTCGCTCTTCAGTGTATGATAATATTAAGTTCGTCCCATGCGGCAACGGAGTGATATAAGATGCCCCGTGTGTACACACACACACACACACACACACACATATATATATATATATATATATATATATATATATATATATATATATATATATATATACATATATATATGCATATATATACATAAATATATATAAATATATACATATATATATATATACATATATATATATATATATATATATATATATATATATATATATATATATATATATATATATATATATATATGTGTGTGTGTGTGTGTGTGTGTGTGTGTGTACACACGGGGCATCTTATATCACTCCGTTGCCGCATGGGACGAACTTAATATTATTAAGCTTAAATATCAAAGAAGAAAGTTAATGTGTCTCTTTCATCAGTGTTTCCAGATCAAAAATAAGACTATAAATATGTCGTAATAAAGCGAAATGCTTCTGATTCTTTGTGCAGTTGTGATTATTATGAAAGTCATAAAATCTTTCGCAGAAGATTGAACAATTTGTCATCCTTGCCGTTCGTTTATAAGTTACCATAAATTTCGCTCTGTACGCAAGATTGATTTTGCTGAATTTTGAGCTTTATTCTTAAATAACCGAGTTGGAAATTCGAACAACAACACAGCCCCCCACGCTTTTGCGTATCGGCAAAATAAACTGATGACTAGTCGCTCGACCGCAATCCCACTGGCCCAAAAGGACCCGCAGGACGAACATGGGCACTAAACAAACATCTCCTAGTCAGAATAAAATACTTTAAGTTTAACAGAAACCTCCCATACGGTGGCAACAACAAAATGACAACGCAAAAGATAACGCATAAAACAAAAATCATAACAAATACGCAATAGGAGCCACTTTAAGCATCAAAAGCCACAGATAATTAATAAATAAATATTACCAATTAAGCAAACAACAATAAATAAAAGAGCAAATAATATTTATATTAACACGAAGACAAAACTGCGAGTGTGGCGTCAGGTCCGCACAATAACATACGCTTCATTGGTAGTTTACAAAGAAATTTAAATGTCAACACGTATAACAAGTGTACCACCGAAGCGGAAAGAAGTGTTAAGTCAACCACAAGTCCCCAGCAACCTCCACAATTCAAAAGGTAAGAGTTTAGTACATTATATTATAACATAGTTTGATTGTTGTATTAGGATAAATCACTGTATACTTAATCTATGTACCGCCACAGTAAACCTACATTACGTTACAATTGTTTGTAACAATTGTTACGTTACAATTGTTTGTTACAATTGTTACGTTACAATTGTTCTACAAGTAAACAAGTACTGTACGTTACAAGATATATAATATTCAAAGTATTTACTATATTTGACCGTTTTACTATAACCGAGTTGGAAAAATAAAAGGTAATGCTTCTTATGATTCATCTACTCTCTATGAAGATATCTAATGCCGCATTTACACATTCGCGATCATACCACCAGCAAGACAT
The DNA here is from genome assembly GCA_907164885.2 of Dolomedes plantarius. Classification (NCBI taxonomy): domain Eukaryota; kingdom Metazoa; phylum Arthropoda; class Arachnida; order Araneae; family Dolomedidae; genus Dolomedes; species Dolomedes plantarius. The sequence goes on from OU015498.1 coordinate 106,834,935, forward strand.
TCGTGAGACATTATTCATGATCCTGCATCGACGCGAATAACTGTTCTGACATTCGCGCCTCTTGCTGTCATTTGTGCTTGCGTCAACCAGTCGTCTGACATCTGGCATCATTCGCCCCTTTGACTCGTGCCAGAAAACCGCTCCCGAAGCGAGCGCTACGATTGGCTAGGAGAAAAGGCGAGAACAATGTTTACACATTCTCCCCCGCGATTCGACTCGCCTACAATCGCGACTGTGTAAATGCGGTGTAAGAAACACTGAAGGATAATATGTGCTATATTGAAAATACCATAAAATGTAATAGTAAAAGTACATTTATTTGACTATAATATTAATTTTTTCGATGACTTTTCAAATTATATATCCAAACAAACAAACAAACAAAAAGACTTGAAGGCATGGCTCTAAGGCAGTGGTCCCCAACCCCCGGGCCGTGGACCGGTACCGGTCCGTTGATCAAATGGTATCGGGCCGCCCAAGGAACATTAAATTATTTCCATTTTATTTACTGTGGTGTATTTCTCTCGGGTTAATGCGACTTTGTCGGGTTTGTGCTAATTTATACCTTTGTAACAGAAGAAATCTTGTAACTATTTTAAATTAGATTATTGTTTATTAAACATTTCAAGATTATGAATTAAAATTGCAGTCATAGCTCCCCCAGCGGTCCGCGGTAAAATTATCAAAAGTTGACCGGTCCGCGGCGATTAAAAGGTTGGGGAGCACTGCTCTAAGGAACTTAAATAGGGTGAAATATCGATTTAATATCAACTAGGCGGGCCGTGCGAAAATTTCGCATGCGAATAAAATGCGATGAATTTTATACCGAGGTTGGTGGTTTGTAGTAGGATGAAAGAAGAAGCAGTTCATTTTGTAGCCATTGTTTATTTGTTAAATAACAATGGTGCGTAAGGGTAATTCGACAAATATCCGGCTCCCTCCGCTTTCCCGTATAAGCTTTGTACAAACCTGAAGTCCAGACGCTGCGTAGCAAAACCTGCAAACTCAGCCACGGTTTTATTTCCTCTGTTCGGTTTATGAACAGTATAGTCCTTGGCTCCGGCCGGACAGTACAGATCTGCCGACCAATTGAGGCAACCCGGGACCCCTGGTGCGTAAGGGTAATGCATTAAGTATTACGGCCACCCCCACTTTCGTGTACAAGCCACTGTCAAACTGAAGACCGGAGCTGCGCAGAAATTCCTGTATACTCAGTCGAGGGTCAATTTCCGAAATTCGGAGTTGTTCATTGTTGTGGGCATGGGCGCCGGACGGACAGTACAGATCTGCCGACCAATTGGGGCAACCCGGGATCCCTGTTGTGTAAGGGTAAAACAAAACCGATTACAAAACACCTTCGGACACAGAATTGGGGCCGGACGATGGCCGAATGGCTAGGGCGCTGGCATTCGGTACCAAAGTACGTGGGTTCGAATCCCGCTCTTGGCATGGTCGTTTGTAGCCGTTCGGAATCGGCTTAAAGCAGTAGATCCCGATCTAATTAGCCCTCGTGTAGCAAAAATTGACCGTAGCGCTCCAAACCAAACCAATCAAACCAAAGACACAGAATTGGAGGTGAAGTATAACACAAAACAGGGGAATATGAGATATATACACGTCAAAATGCATTTGTAGACAATATTAAAAGTTAATTATGACACAAAATGTTGGAAAATATGATATTTACATTACAAAATCTCTTTGTAAACAATATTTGACAGTGCCATATCGGCGCATACAGGGAAATATCCTTAGGGGCAAAAGTCAATTTTTGAAATCGATTTTTATACAAACAATAGAATCAGTAATTCTAAATTAAAAATTTGTCAGAAGTGGAGAACTTAATTTTTAAAATGGTATCTCTTTTATTGAATTTAGTTAAGTATGAAGGGAGAAAAAGCGATCGTCACTAAAAATCACCTTCTAGAAATAATATATATGATAGTCTGGAAAAAATTAAATTTGTTGAAAATAAAATAATACACAAAATTTAGTCACATGTTGTTATGAAACAAATTTACCTTCATTCTATTAACCTTTCACAGAGACTTATAAAACTTATAACATAGCCTTTCTCAGGGTAAGCGAGAAGAAAATTTATAAAACTTTTTAATTGCTGCAGGAATCCGAACCTATGTTAATTATGAAGAATTTACTATAACCCAATAAAAAAATTACTGTTTTCCAATGTTTTTTTTACATTATTATGTACCCTATAATATACAGGGTGGTCATAAAAATATATATGGACCTATATATGGACCATATACGGACCGATATATGGACCTCTAGCGGCTGTTACGTTCAACCAATCGAGATGAGATTTCAGATATAGTTATTTAGAGGTATGAGCTCGGGATTCTGTGAACGGTAACCAAGTGGCGCTCGCGGTTACGGTTATAGATACAGAAACTTGAAATTTTCGAATGTTAATGGCCACTTTTTCCCGTCGCAAAATGCTCAACGCATGCGAAAACTCCAAAGATCGTTGGAACGGTACGTATATCACAAAAACCGGACGCGTTATGAGCGCACAAAAAATAGGGCTGAGAACAACCTGAGATAGCACCCATGTGGAAAATATGTAATCCAAATAAAAGTTTTCTTTTGTTCCATCTGTGTTGTCATCAGTGATTGGTGTCTTGCCTCTGCCATATGCAAATTTCCTCCGTGCGCCCCGATCGGGTTTTTGTTGGTCATTCGCAGAGCTGTTTTTTGTGCGTGCATAACGCGTCCGTTTTTTGTGATACACGTACCGTTCCAACGCTCGTTAGGGTTTTCGCGTGCACTGAGAATTTTGCAACGGGAAAAAGTGAGCGTTGCCATTCGAAAATTTCGAGTTTCTGTATTTATAACTGTAACCGTGAGAGCCACTTTCTTGCCGTTCACAGAATCCCGAGCTCATACCTCTTAATAACTATATCTGAAACCTCATCTCGATCGGTTGAACGGAACAGCCCCTAGAGGTCCATATATTGGCAAACTTTTTTATGACCACCCTGTACAATGCATGACTAACGAAACAATATAACCGGAGAGTTGCGGTTTGAAAAACGTCGGAGAAAAGCGAAAGAAGGGAACAGCGGTATAAAAAAAAGCCACCAGACAAATAGATGATATAATCAATAGCTTGCTGCTGATTGATCTTACGAAGTGTTACCCATTGTGAAACAGATTTCCGGCTTCAATCGAATTTAGACAGAGGTCTGCTAAGTGTGTAGGCGTAAAAGCCAGCTAAGAAAAAATTGAGGAGGGGGAAACAAAAGTCGAAAATTAGTTTCAGCTGAAAAAGCGCCAGAAAAGATTTTAACTGTATGACATTCAGATACCGGTAAAAACAATGTTCGTGTAACGTTGGCCAAATAATCGATTCAGCTCGTTTCAGTTCTCTCCGACTAAAGTGCTGTCTCATGTTAGAGTAACAAAGAATTTCGATTTTCCACCGAGAATAAATTTATATTATGTATCCATTTGGATTTCAAAGGTGTATGTCCCTTCGTCCATGTCTAGACCTAGTAAAGTAATTCCACAAAATATACCACGAAGGTGTTTAATGGTTTACAAAAGGATTATTATACTTTTCAGAGAAATAAATATTAACCCCAGTATGGTGATAATTTAGAGATTTAAAATTATATAAAAATTTTCCTCTAAACCCATGATGTCTTTACTAAACTGCCTTTTATATAGCAAAACGCTACAAAAGGTCAATCGATTTCAAAGGTGTATGTCCCTTCGTCCATGTCTAGACCTAGCAAAGTAATTCCACAAAATATACCACGAAGGTTTTAATGGTTTACAAAAGGATTATTATACTTTTCAGAGAAACAAAGATTAACTCCAGTATGGTAGTGTTTGAGAGATTTAAAATTATATAAAAATTTTACTCTAAACCTATGGTGTCTTTACTAAACTGCCTTTTATATTGCAACACGCTACATAAAGTTGCATCACTGTTTGGATTATTTCTACACCGATTCGTCTCACCGATTAATCTCCTGTCCAAAGTAACCACTTGGGTTCAAAAGCACTGGAACTTTTCTTAATTTCATGGAAGAAAATCTATTCTACAGGCTACATCGTTCGTCCGAAGAAGAGATACAAATTAAATCAAAGATTAATATAAATCGATTTTCAAAGAAAAATTTCAAGGACATATAATGATAATGTTAGCTTGTTGACAGCACAAGCATAGCTGTATTAAATAAATTTACAGACTGTTATCTTTTCATTGATTTCTCGAGAAATATTAGCTATTACAAATATTGGTTTATTATTATTATTATTATTATTGTAATTATTATTTTACTCTTTGATTGTAACAGGATTTCGAAATTTCCTATATTTGTATTGTCTAGGTCTTACCGCATTAAAAAGTATTTGATCGTTTTACTTTCCTTCTGAGAATAAATAAGATGTTCTACAAGGCGGCTTTATAAACATGTATTGTATATTTCCCGTGAGTTATCTGAAATCGTTAATCTAAGAGAAGTCTTATATAGAGACCTAAGACAAACGGCCCAAATTGCATAATTATTTTTATTCATTTTGCTCGCTTTAATCTTATTGATAATACTTTAAGGACATTAAGTTTGTATTTATTGAATTACACCAGAAATATATTAAAGTAAAAGTAAAGTACTCTCTCAGTATATGTCTTAATATGTTGACATTGTAAAAATTATTTATTTTCAACGCACTGTTATCACTACGTAATTACCTCTAATATCCTTAACTGCATCTGGATCTTAGAAATAGATAAAACATTGTTACAGCGGAGGGAAATTTATGCCCCAGATAATTTTCTTTCATTCCGAAAGAAAAAAAGACATTGTGCTCATCTGAACCCGATATTACAGAAATATATCCCAGTGTGTTTTTAATGAAATAATAAATGATTATAAATCGGAGCTGCACCCCTGAGCCCGCTAGACTTTATGGACCTGGTCAGGAATTAATTGCGGCCAAGGGGCATTAGAAACAACAACAACAACAAATGATATCGAAATTTAAGTGTCTGTTTTATAACCAAATGATATCGGATCATTTGTTTATGAAACAGACACTTAAATTTACATAATTCGAAAACAACATATTTCAGAAAATGCTTTGTTGTAGTTGTTGTTTCTTATGCCCCCTGGTTGGAAGTTCCAGACTAGGTCCATATAGGCTTTGGGCTGAAGTGTGCGGCTGCGGTTAAATTATCACCACAAGGAATGCTTTCTTGTAAACATCTATTCACTGAAAACTATATTAATGGATAAGGCTGTTAAAAAAGGAAATCTATAATGTGTTCGAATGTGAATTAACGCCTCAAATTTCATTATCTTTTTGAGATTTTTGGACGAAATATCAAGGTAATATTTTTTTACAAAATTGTCAAATTTACAAACAGGTTTGTAAATATTTATTTACAAAAAATTTCAAGTAGTCTCTTCTAACGAAACTACCGCGTGTTATTAACGTAGGATTACTTATCATTGCTTACCTCTTTTGTAGGTATATATGTATGCATACGTTATGTATATAGGTATCTATATATGTACGTATGTATATATAAAGTAAGTTAAAATTTTGACGCATTTTGGTACTTTTCTGTTTAACTGTTTACTGCTTGTCCAAGCGATACATACTGGGTTTGGCGCGCTGCCAAAATCATAACTCGCTTGGTACGGACGGACGGCTTTAGCGTCTGATATTTTGATTTCCGGATGACCGCTATGGAGGAACGTAATCCTACGTTAAAAGTATGGGAAAATCACCTTATGGTTAGGTGTTTACGATCGATTTCAACAACATATACAAATGTTATCTATTGTAATAAAACAAATGTTTTTTAGGTCACTTTAATTATTCAAAAATATGCCATTTATTCTAGTTATCTAAGATATCTCAGCAAAACTCCTAAAAGTGTTTTAGGAGATAAGTACTGAGAATTTTTAAAATAGGCTTGTCTTAATTTTGAGCAAAATTTAAAGGGGTATCTTCTTTTATATATATATGTATATATATTCTGTATATATAAAACAGTCTCAATCTCTCTATATAAAACAGTTCAGTGACTGACTGACTGACAGGTAACGCGCAGACCAAACCGCTGGACCCAAAGGGCTGAAATTTTACATGGTGATTCTTCTTATAGTGTAGGGGTGCATTAAGAAAGATTTTTGAGAAAATCTTCTTAGATTTTTTAAATTAAATTTTTAAGCTGTTTAAATTTTTAAGTTTTTATTTAAAATATTGATGTGAGGGTTATAAAATTTATATCACTAGAAAGATCATAAAAATTCCTTTAAAAGGAAATCTTTTTCGAATCTTTGCCTCCATTTTCTGATTTTTGGTGAATTTTTAAAGATTAATTTTTAGAATTTAATTTACTAAATGCTGATCACGTGGTTTCTTTTCTTTTGTGGTAGTTTAAACTAATTTTGCGCCACGTGCATAACAACGAAATAAACTGACAAAAGAAATATTAAAATACGGTAAAAGATAAAATTTAACCACTAGACTAATTGAGATGGAAGTCTTTTAAGAATTAATTCAGATTAGTATGTTTTATGGATAATAAACATACAAACTAGTTGCATACATTGACCGTTGTCTTTAATCTGAATATTTTCTTCTACATTATTTTGTCTATAAAAATATTCGTTATGATTTTTTTTATAAATATATATATATTGGCATTAGTTGCATACATTGGCCGTTGCTTTTATTATAAATATAATTTTTTTCGCCATTAATTGTATACATTGACTGTTGTATTTAATTTTAATTTACTCCGTAGTGAAGCACGAGTATTGAGCTAATATATATATATATATATATATATATATACTAGTGGTTAGCCCGTTAAAAATGACGTGTTAATTTTAAGTTTTATCAATTTACACCTGCAAAATCAATATTATTTGTATACTTAATAGCTTCTCTACTTTCTTTTATTTAATTTATAGACATTTTTAGTTATTTAAAATTATGCAATATCAGCCCTATTATGATCCATTTTTAGATGCATTTAAAAAAAAAAATTAAATAAAATCTGAATTCCACATAATAGCATCACTTTACTTAATTCTATTACATGTAATTATTATGAAATATTAAATTCTGTCTGTTAACAGTGTCAAACGTAATAAGTAAACGCATTAAAGTAAATTTTCCAGTAACACTAAATAATAAATACATTAACTGCGGTGGAAAAATTTAACTTAGTTGTTTCATAATTTTAATTGTCATAAATGAACACGTGCCAAATATAAACCTTTGAGGTGTTCGGTATTTTTCATTTAAAGATGTTACAAGTTGAAAAATATTTTTATATATTTTGATCGAGAGAAATGTATAATATTAAAATATTTCAACAATTAAAGCTTAATTTCAATTTATTTTATTTTTAAAATGTGGTAATCAAAGTACATTTGAAGAGTGCCTGACAGAGAGATAGATCTGTGTTATTATGTTTAATAATATAGAAAAGTAAAAGTTAATTTTTCTTCAATGTCGAGCACTGCATCCTGAGGACATTTCCCATACACTCCCCGACTTCTGTGGTTACTTTATTTAGCTATTATTCGATTGTTGAGACAACATTTCTCTCTATGAGTTTACAGAACATAAATTTAACGTTATAAACAGGATTCGAACCAGGAGCAAGTTTGTTGCGCAAACACTTATCGATGCGGGAGACATGTGCGTAAAAGTTTTAAAAGTCATCTCGTTCCTTTAATTAGTCAAAAAGTTTCTTGACCGTAGATGTGCCAAGTCAGTCAAGATTGCAAGTTTGAATCTTAGAAGGAATATGTTAGTTCTGGTTTCAAATATTCTGATTTTACATGCTAAGCTAAACTTTTACAAGCAGTCTCTTGTCAGAGCTGAAAAATTAATTTCACTGAGATTTTTATTTTAAAAAACATAAAATTTGTTTAATTTGAGGTAAGTTTGAATATTCAGATTCTTAAAACACAAGCTTCGAACAAAGTGTTCAAAGCTTGTGTTTTAAAATGGTACGACTTGTTTACAATATGTTTGAGTTTGAATTGTACTTGAAACTTTTCTCCGAGTTAAGAACAAATTTAATTCCTGAAAATAAGTCATAATCCCAGTCCATAAGAATTACTAAGTTCCATTCATTTCCAAAGATTTTATTCTTTTCTTTAAACATTTTAATTTTGATAGAAAAAAAATTCTCCATTTCGGTTCAATTTGAAATTTGAAACCCCTGAGCTGTTCGTATCACGAGAAAGACATTCTGCGCAAGTCTCAAGTGGGCCGCAGGGGCGCATGTGCCAGAATTTCTCACATGTTGATTCCGGAGCTTCAAATCAGGACCGCAAACTTTCTTCGGACGCCGGCATGGTCACACTCTGTCAAGATAGCTCAAAATGTTTTTTATTAGACTAGAGGGATGAGAATTATGCCTGTTGTTATGGAAACGTTCGTGTGGATTTTTAAAAATATAATTCTTCTTCATCGTCACTAAAAGCGGACAAACTGTTCTTCCGGTGCTCAAATTAAGCGATTTATCGTTCGGAAACTTTTTTGCCTAAATCAATTGAAGAAGGTTTCTTCATTTGAAAATGAATTTTGAGTAAAATTTTCAAAACTTATCTCACACGGATTAATGATTTTATGATATGAAGAAGGTATTTTTTCTCTCATAGATTTATTGGATAAACTGGAACCATTTAAACAATTATTTTCCGCTATAAATTATTAAATGATGTTGTGACTGGAATGTGCTATTATAATTATGTGAAAAAGTATATGATAAAGAGAAACTGTTATTGTTTACATGAAAACAACGAGAGCTTAAAAAATAAATTTTACAAACTAAATTTCCTGTTGAGTAATATGATGTAAATTTTCAGCTATATTTTCATAAATAAAATTTTTAAAACGGTCCGAAGTTTCAAAGGGACTTGTTTGAAAAAAGGTGGTGACAGAAATTAAAGCTGACTATATGAAATAAATTTTACTTTTAACAGGAATTTACGCATAACTATTTACATTATCCATTGAAAATTTATACTATTCGAGTACTGAAAAATATCTATCTACGGGAAGATAATTTCTGAATATAGAAAAATAGGGATTTCCAATGTTTATGTATAAAATATTTGGTGACATTGTAACACTATTTTCTTTGATATATAGCATTTCTGAAATGATATATTTACTTCATTAAGTATTTTACTTCTTAAGATTTTTCAGAAGCAAATATATTAATGCTGAAAAAAGTTATGTCTTAGACTTCTTTAACTTTTAAAATGTTATGTTTTTCGTTTAAGATATAAAACAATTTTCACAACAAAATTTTTATTGCATCAGAAAATTAATTATTTTTATCAAAACAAGTAGGATATATCAAATGAAAATGCACAATTTTTCAATAAATTTGAAATATTAGGAGCAATAATAATAATAATTGTTAAACTTTGAAACATTTAAGTATTTTCACTTGAGAGAGTTTATAAGAAACAGTCAAATATATATGATATTTTTATGCCTAAAAGACCTAGATAACAGGTGTTTTACAATTTCGTGAATACAAATCAAATTTAAGTTTGAGGAAATATATTTTAAATTTTATGAAACTATTCGGAAAGTGTAAATACATGTTTATAAAGTAATTTGCATAAGAAAAGATATATTTTTGGCTGTGTGGTTTGTGATTTAATCGCAAATACTTATCATTTACGTGGAATTCTGTCAGCTGCCGTTTGTTCTGCTGAGTAGGTTTACCTGAACAATTACATAAAACAAAAACTCGACACTTGCGTTTTCCGTAGAAATTATATCCCGAACCTTAAAATTTTTAAATAATCAACTCTGAAAAAGTTAGTGCATCGGATAAAGAAAAAATCAACTAAGCGCTTAATTGAGCATTAAATTCATATTTTTGCTACGATGACGAGAAGAAAGTACGTGTTACTTCTAGCGGCTGTTTCGTTTTGTGTCGTTGGACTTGTCGATCTGCAAAACATTGATGCCCCTACACCTCGTAAGGATTATCCAAGATGCAAGTGTGAGAGCTATGGGCCGGAAGTGCTTTGTCACTGCAGAGGAAAACATATAAAGGATTTTCCAGATGACATGTCTCCAAACGCTACAAAAATGTGAGTACACGCTACAGTTTTTTAAGCACGTTTTCATAAAATTTGAATTATTTATACGCTGTAAATTTGATCAAAAGGAACTTTACTGATTTTTCTTTATCGTAATTTTTTGTAGTTCCAAAGTAATATTTTACTTCTATGAAGCGTATTATACCGAACAATTGCTTTTTTTATCTATGTTTCTGTTCTCATATCAAACAAGAAAAAAAAATATTTAAAGCTATGAAATACTTTGTATTTCAAAATTAAGTAAGTAAGTATTAAATGTTTTCTTTTTTCTTTTAAAGTTCTTCATATTGTTTCAGACAAATATGTGTTAACTTGCTCCCACTTTTCAAGAAATACATATTTTCCGGTATTTCTACCTCCTCAGCTCTCTAAATGCGAACATTTAGATTTACCCTATATATATATATATACTTATATATATATACATATATATATACATATATATATATATATATATATATATATATATATATATATATATATATATATATATATATATATATATATTATATCTTTAGCAGATGAATAAATAATTAAGAAACAGAAACACGCTTTAACTACAGCTTAAGATGTTATTCATTTTATTCTTCCGGAGAGGGAAAAAATCCTATTAAATTAAGTATGATAGCGTTCGACGAATTTTAATTATGTATTGTTGCAATTTTTTCCTCCAAAGAACGTATTGTTCATCTTTTGCCTTGTCATCATTCAAAATTTTGTTATAGATGGAGGTTTCATTTGTGATGATGGTTGATGTTATGTAGCGTGCTTTCATGCAGCTTTTGAATGATATTTGGCCATACATGCATTTAATTTATTTAAATAGTATATATATATATATATATATATATATATATATATATATATATATATATATATATATGTATATTAAAAGGGCAATAAATATTAATAGGGCAAATTGTATGATCCATTCTACTCTATTTCTTCAATCATTTTGTGTTTACATTATGTTGCACAAAATTTCTTCTGGAAGTTTCATACGCGTTTCTAAGAAGTTCCTATTAATTCATTTAAATGAGTTTTCAAAATTTAAAATTCAATCTTGGTCAATTAGAATTTGACTAACGGATGTTTTCTATACTTGCTTAATAATCCACACTCTTTTCCACGAGAGAAAAGTAACTCACCACATAAGCTTTTCTCCGATTTAGTCTTTCATTCAACTGTGTTCACAAGATGAATTTTCACGGCATTTTATAAAAAAAATCTTTCTTCGTCTATTTTCAGTTTCATTTCAAAACTGCAAGGGCTTGTTCACATAGGATCCGTCAACGTCAGCGTTAAAATTTTTAACCAATCATATACCAATCACTGACCCATTCAATCAATCAGCGCCAACGGAATCCTTAACGCTGACGACGACTTATTCTATGTGAACACGCCATAACTCTCACTCATGCATGCGCTATTTGTGAGAACTGTGTTAAAGTTTGTGAGCCATCCAGTTCGTTCAAATTTGTAAACGACATGCTTGTACTAAATATACACGTCACAAACTGACTGTTATACAGATTGTTACTGTTATATACTGACACTGTTTACACACAACATGCAGTTGTTTTCAACGTGGCAGGCATTTTGTCTATTTCGACATCCGCTCATCCACACCGCGGATTTAGTTAGCTTCTTAATTAATATAACTCCCCAATTTCAGCTTTGTCCTCTTACAAGCGGGAATCGAACCTACAACTTGGTGGGGGAGGCATTGAAAGAATGCCCTTGGACCAAACCACTGCTCAACCCGTCCGACGAACACAATATAGAGTGTCAGCACACAAAACTTCAGTTTTAAATATTGCGAAAAAAACTGCGCAGCAAATATAATATTTTAAACTGGTTTTATTGTACAAAAAGAGAAATCGGGCTTTATATGATGGCTTTATGTTTGAAACAATTTTCAGTATATATACCTTACTTACTTACTTACTTACTTACTTACTTACTTACTTACACACACACACACACATATGACGAGCCTTAATACTCGTACTCCCTCTAAACTCGTTCCTCTACTTAATCTAAATCTATGCAGTCAGTAATCGTAGGCCTATTAAATACAATTAGTTTATATCAAAATCCTTTATTTAAAATACTACTAACTAACCAGACTCAATCCGAGCCAATGTTTCGATTTCTCACCTCTTGACGCGCACTCCGCTCAATTCGTAATCCGAAAACGCTCTGCAAATAAACCTATGTCAAACCCAGGCGCAAAACCCTTGCGCATGCTCTGCGATGCCCATGGAATGTTCGAGAAGCCTCTAATCTAATGACGCTATACTTTTACTCCACGCAACGCCCGTACCTGCTCTAAAAATAGATTAGTTCGCCCGTCCATTCTAGCGAATCCAGTTCATCTAATGAAACGGGGAAATTCCCTCTTTTTCACCCGTAGCACGTCCTGAAATATGAAAACAGTGACGTTTAATGCTACGAAATAAATTATCCTGAAGCCCCCTTTAAATTTAACTTAATTATTCCTGACATATATATATATATATATATATATATATATATATATATATATATATATATATATATATATATATATATATATATATATATATATATATATATATATATGTATAATTCATCTACGTCTGATAAGTGCGTTAAGCATACAAACAGTATCATGTCAAATAAGGTAAATTGGGGTAACTGGGCCATAGATTTTCAACTTTTTTATATGCTATACGTTTAACATATTAAAATTATACCAACATGTATAATTTTCAAAAAACTTTGTAGTACATGCATTTTAGTAAGTCTTAGGAGTCTGTTTAAGCTATGATATTGAGTTTTATTTTATATATAAATATATATATATATATATATATATATATATATATATATATATATATTTATATATACATTTATCGAAAATATTTAAATGTCTTGGTCAGCGAAAATTTTCAGACGTTTATCCACAAGAATTATACGGACCAAAAAAGGTCAAACCATATCATTGTCTCTGTCAGCTTGAAGTGTTGTAGCAATGGACTTAGCGTTCTAACATTCGTACTGTATTTCCCATGTTCGCATCCTGCCACGTGCATCGTGTAATTGAAAGGATGACCCATATTACCCTCTTCTATATATATATATATACAGTGTGTAACAAAATTATAAGACCACTGTGGATTTTGTGATTTTTACTATAAATAGCATATTTTTTTTAAAATTAAATTAGGTTGATGTTAATAAATGAAATATAAAATATATGTATATTATTTTTAAGGGATATTTAAATATACTAATTATTTTATCAACAATTTCAAATTTTCCCAATCAAATATCTGTAACAAAATTATAAGACCACTAGTTAAAACAAATGTTTTTAATAAAACTAATATGATGTTGATCCACCATTTTTCTGAATAACTTCAAATACTCGATTTTTCATTGAATTAATTAGGTTTTCGAGCAAATGTTCCATTCATCCATGATAGCTAGTTCCAATTCATACACAGAATCATACTGACGGTTATTTGCATACACTTGATGAGCCAAATGGCCCCACAAGTTTTCGGTGGGATTGAGGTCTGGACTAAGGCTTGGCCAGTTTAAGACCTCGATTTTTTCTTTTTGAAACCAGTTTTTAGTTGATGTAGACGCATGGCATGGCGCATTGTCTTGCTGAAATTTCCAGTTTGATCCTCCTAAAAGTGGGCCAAAAGGTATAAAGTGTTGGTAAAGCAGTTGTTGATAACAAATGGAGTCCATTTTTCCAAGAACTCGCTGCAGATCACATTTCCCATCATATGCAAAAGCTCCCCACACCATCACAGAGCCACCACCCATCTGTCTACTGAAGAAAACCCGATGTTCCGTTCGTAAATAATGCCAGTAGGAAATATTACCGTCCGGGCCATCCAAATTAAATTTTTTTCGTCGGAAAAAATAATATTTTTCCAAGCAGCATCCCAGATCATCACTTCCTTTGCCCACTTCAGCCTTCCTTCTTTATGATGCTTTAACAGTCTTGGTTTTCTTTTTAATTTCCGAAGAGAAACATTTGAATTTGATGTTAATGTGCGCCAGACTGGCATATGTGAAATAGTTTTACTTGTCTGCTGTGTTATTTTACGAGTAGACAAGTTCTGCTTCGTTGCAAGCTTGAAAATTCGTCTATTATCGCGAGCTGATAATTTATTCTTTCTGCCAGATCTTTTATATTTTCCATAAAAATCTCTTTTACTTAAAACGTTATGAATAGCAGTTTTAGAACGTTTAAGTATCTTACTTATTTCACGTTCCGATTTTCCAGAGCCCTTATAAAACCAAATTTTTCGAACTTCTAGTTCAGATAATTCTCTTCCACGCGACATTGTGAATTTCCCCATAAAAACAAACAAATTAAATTCTATTTTCTTTTACAATATTATCGTTTGGACTTTTTTAGTGATGTAAAGTTACAGTTTATCTACGATTTTGAAAGAAAAAATAAAAGTTTTAAAAATGCAAGCGATTTTAAATAAAAAAAATATAAGTAGTCTTATATTTATGTTACATCGAGATTTCGAAAAATCATTTGCTGTGTGAAATTAACTCAATTTTTTATCTTTTAAGCGATTTATTTGAGAAAATATAACTTGTTTCATTTGCTTCAAATTTTAAAATTATTCATTTTATGCAGTGTAATATTAAAATGAGTGATATTTTGGGTGGTCTTATAATTTTTTTACACACTGTATATATACATTTTTAAATGCTGGCGGGCCGAGTTCCCCTTATAAATGAGGTATGTGGACCACCCAGGTCTATTTCTCATAAGAAACGACAGGATCTGTGACTTGGTAACTGGGTTCAATGCTTGTATATCTAGAAAAAGAAAAAAAATTTCTTCCCCAATTTAAAAATAATGTTTCAAAGCAATTACCACTGTTGTATGGTAGATTGCTGCAAACATCGGGAAAAAATAACACACGGAGTTTAATTTCCTCCTAATATGTAATGGAAAATTCTGGGAGGGGATGGCCCAGTTACACCATGGGCCTAGTTACACCAACTTACCGTATAAGGAATTTTCTATCATGTAGGATAGGAACCCAAGAATCTTCAAATAACACGATAGAATTTCATGAGGAAGCATGGATCCTTAACACTACCCAGCACAGAAAAAAATTTATATCCACACGAAAATAATCTATTCATAGAAACACTATTGAAAGTGTCTCTAAAAGATACGGCTGATAGATATAAATAAAAGTAACAGTCAAATCTGTTCCCAAAGGAGACAATCTAAAGCTCAGTATTTAAGTTGGTAAAACAATCAAAGAAACAACATTAGTCGCCGACATGCAATAAAGCGTTAGCCCCGAAGGCAAATACGATATTCAAACAGAGAGAATTAAATCGATTCTTCTCAACACTTCACGGCAAGAAACTTTACGTGAACATATCAGGAAGTTTTGACGTTCGTAAGGACGTTTTACTAAAGTGAAATAATTCTAATCATTAATTCTCGATTTTGTTTGAATGTAGTGGCATATTTTATCGTTAAAATATGTTTACCTTTATCATGAGGAATTCTCTCATCGAAAATTCCTTTATATTGCAAGTTTAACGTCTGAAACCTTTTTAAGTGCTTTCGATATCATGCCTCTTGAGCTATTTCTTTATTTTCAAAGGTATGCTTCTAAATTGCTCTTCAAGGAATTTATACTATAAAATTGTCAGTAATAATTAAATGTTTAAAATCGTTTTTGTAACTATCTATTCTCGCTTTTATAGCCATTCCCTCCCCCTTTTTTTAACGGATATGCATCTTTTATCTCTTCCACCTCCTGTTTGCTCCTATTTACGATTTGTTAATTCTCACTTAAGCGTTGGTGCTTACAATTTTAACTTGTGATGGCTATAAAAAATTTTAGTTTTTGTTTGATCTCACTAAGCTGAATAAAGAACAAAGAGAATAAAATGAGGGTAATATCTTTTTTCTAGTAAATGATTCCAACGAATTTTAAATATTTTCATCTTAGTAAGTTCCTTTTAGAATTTATTTAATTCCACGAATTCCAAATGCGTGCTGATTTTATTGCAAGATTCAATTATCAAACTTATTCGGGCATATCAATGCCTCACAAGCGAGTCAAAACTTAGTTGTTGTTGTTGTTGTTGTTGCTTCTAATGTCCCCTGCTCGGAATGTATTCCAGACCTGGTCCATATAGGCTAGCGGACTGTAGGGTTCGGTTCCGGTTTAAAATGGCACTACAAGGGTCGGAGTACGATTTAGCTAATGGTCACCTCCCTTTTGATCGAGCATCCCCAGAGGTGCCATCTCAAGGGATCGTACCCTATCCCACCCTCTTTGAACTCATAGAGGGACTTCCCGGTGTACAGATTTGGCTTCCCCATATCCAGCCTCTCAGCATTTGGTGTCAAATAACAGTTCGCGATTTGTATCTAACGTAAAGCATCAGCTGGCAAACAGAAACTTATTCATTTAGCTCTCCGATTTGACAGCCCATCTGAATCTGGGTAATCGTCTTTATATATACATATATATATAATATTTGGCTAATATTTTACTGTACAAAAATTTTTGGAGTTGACAAATCAGCGTCTATTCTTTAAACATGGCGAGAAAAATTCATTCTATTGGTTTTAATAAATTTGATTCAAACATTCTTTTTATTTCCCGCCCACATGGTATCGTGGTTAGCGTCGTGAGCTTTCACGCAGTGGGCTTGGGTTCAAATCCCGAATAAGGATTGGACATCACCATGTTGTCCCCTCATAGGGAGCACTGGTGGCTCACCTAAAATGGTGCCACCATAATAAAGTGGCCAGCAAGACTTCGTGGTGAATAACAAAAGGCAAATATCTCACGACAAGTGTCTCCACATTAGGAAAAACATATTTTTTCTTGTGTATCAGTAATTAAATTTTGTAGCTTTTTAACCAGAGTTCATCACCTTTTATTCCTCGAGGTATTTTTCTGAGGAATCGACTTTCAATAATATTCTGAAAAGTTCTATTGCTTCTATTTAATATCCAAGTTTTACAGTCGTAAATTAGAACTGGTCGAATCGTGGTTTGGTATAAATAATGGAGCTTTTCTTGAATTAAATTTTATCTCACAGGATAAGAGTTTGGCACGGTGCAAACTACTACACCCCGTAAAAAGAAAAACTATTCATTTCGCGAATCGAGGAAGAAGGTTTAAAACTTATTGAATTCTGCAAGTGCAAAGAATCCGTGCTTGATTTTTTTCACGTAAAAAATATTTTTGCTCTAAAATAATAATCCCTACATAACCACCATAAATTTTAAAATGCACTTTTTTCTGAAATGCATTAAACCTCTACATTTAATGGGTTTTATTATCGGTCAAGATGAAGCAGTTCAAAATGATGTCGTCACAGGTGATATCATGACAGGCATAAGAGGTTTCTTGCAGGCTCACAAGTTGTTTTGATATATATATATATATTTTAAAGAACGCCGTAAGGGCGTTTTGTGACACATTGTCACGTGATATAAAGGTGAGGGATCGTATTTCGGTGGGAGAAAATTGTTTGGAAAATTTAAAAAGATGATAGCGGATATTCGTTTTGCATGCTGACAGGAATAAAATTCTCTATATTGTTGACAAGTGATTATATGAAAGGGAAGCACCCGGAAGAAGTTCCTGCGGGTGAGAGATATTTCCGTTGGAACAGGAAAAGAAAAGAATTAAAAGTTTCAGCATTTTGTAATTTTGATATTATAAATGATACTTTAATTAGAATAGTTAAATTGAAATGTTTTAACAGGGAAGACGCTAATAGAATAAATAAAATTAAATGATGGATATATCCGCTTTTTCCTTTCGGGAGAAACCACCTCCCCCGTTTGCACAATGCAGATTTTTTCCCAGATTTTTTTAACGTGAGGAATCTAGAAAAATTTTCTAATTAAAGGTTGCAAAATGTTTTTACTTCCTTAAACTGAAAACAGATGGCAGTACTAACCCTTTTCCTTCTCATTTAACTGGAATACACCGAATACAAGTGAAAATAAGGCTATATTTAGGCGTTTGCACTGTGCAAACGGCGCCCCTAAAAAGGTTAATGGAAAGAAAAGTGCAATTTTGGTGCAAAAGAAGTCACATGTTAGGTTTTTTTTTGCCACATCATAAAAAAAACAGAAATCAGTTAAATGAAAAATCTTCAGGCAGTTTAAATCATAAACCAAACAGTAGTAAAAAATGTAAATTTATCTTTACTTTCGTGAACAATACTTATGTGGAGTGTGAATGCACCTTACTGACACATGACAGATAACTGGTGCACGGATAGAGTTATGCCACGAAAGGAGTTTACCAAATTCTCACCCAGCTGAAAATCTAAAGATTAACTGTAACTGAGCGTGATCCCATAGAAGTAGATACACAGAGAAATAGTTTGTACTTTAGTAAGAATAAATGTACAGTATAACTTTAGTTAATATAATTCGTTGTCGGGATTATATACGATGAAACCTCGATCCATCAATTTAAAGGGACTGATTGAACTGAACGATAAATGCGGGAAAACTATAGATGAGGGAACATATACAAACGAATATTATCATCGGGACTGGATGAAATGAAAGACACATACAGGGAAATGATTGTTCGGGGAACGATCGATCGAGGTACATATTTTACAATAATATGTTTTTCCTCGCGAGAGAATTGATATAGATATGGCTAAGAAAACTCAAAAACTGTTACAATACTGAGATTTTAAAGGAAATTATATATTTTTAAGTAGGCAAAAGGCAGCATTTATAGTTGGATAAGATAACAACATGTATTACACATGGTCTTAGTAAGTAAATCGAATTGAAGATTTCGTATGCGCTAAAAGATTTTCAATGCACTCTTCCAAGGTAAAGTAAGATGAGGGTTCAGGGAAGGGGAGCTGTTTCCCTCAGATAAGAAAACTCTCACGCAATCTCCTACTTTAAATGAATGCTTTAGGAGAGTTTCACTGTTTTAAATTTATGCAGTATGAAGTATTAATAAATAATCAATGATGACATGTACGTTGTATATGTGTCATCTGAAATGCTTATTTAATTTTCAAGGAGTAATATTATTTCTTTATTGAGGGGAAAAATGACATTTTCTCGGCCTACACAGGAAGATAAGTTTCGGATTGTGCGTAACGGTAAGGTATCATCCGTCAATATTGTAAATGAAAATCAAGCACAGGGAAAAAAATAAATCATTTACTTAGAGTTTTAATACTCTTAATGAACAATTTATTATGACCTCCTACTCAGTACATCTTTGGACCACTTTATGTTTCTCATTGCTGCTTCCATTCTCTTTGGCTTGGTCTAAAACAGATCTTGGTAAGCTTCAGGAAAGTGAGATCACATCTAATTAACTGCACTATTCAGTTCTCTGAGATTTCATGGCTCGGGATCGAAATGCCTGATGCCCTTTTGTTTCTCATGACACAAATGCTCAATTAAATTGAGATCTGGGGATTATGAGGGCCAACTATGCAAGATGAAGTCTCCGTCATGTTCTTTAAACCTTCTATGGACAGTGTGAGCTTAATTACATGGAGCATTATGGGAGGGAAATTTCCATCGCCAGTGCTGTAAATCATGATTGTAACTGGATGTGCTTGGTCAGCGAAAATATTTAAATGTCTTGGTCAGCGAAAATATTCAGACGTTTTTTTACATGAATTAAACGGATCAAAAAAGGCCAAACCATATCATTGCCTCTCTCAGCTTGAAGTGTTGTAGCACTGGACTTAGCGTTCTAACATTCCTACTGTATTTCCCATGTTCGCATCCTGCCACGTGCATCGTGTAATTGAAAGGATGACCCACATTACCCTCTTCTATTCATTTACCATCTAAACCTTGTGATCATGTGTGAACTGGAGACATTTGATCTTGTTAACTGTAGACAGTAAAAGCTGTCGAACAGGCCTTCGGCTTACATTCCCGATACGGTGTAAATTGTGGCTAACAGCACATTGATAGGCCATCGGAGATGGAACCTGATTGAGATCAGCTGTAAACTGACATATTGTTGCTTCTCTGCTTGACTGAAATAGTCTGGAAACTCTGCTTTCTGCTCGAGCATCCATTAGCTATTGACCACCACACACCTTACATTGAGACACATTTTTCTTGTTTGGTAGCCTACTCTATGTAAACCTGAACAACAGCTATTCCCGAACACTCCACAAATTAAACAATTTCGTTGATACTCGTTCACCTCCTTCTAGCACCTATAATCCTTCCACGTTCAAAAGTACGTTAAAACGCCTTATTTTACCCATTTCTTCACAAGAAATACACATCAACTGCCTTTGCAATCCTCCAACAATGTTTGTTTTATACCAATATCACCTTATAGCAACAACAGTGGGACGTCATGGATGATTTGTATAAATTGCAGGTAGTCCTCATAAATTGACTACTGTGTGTATAGGGCAATACTAGATATATTTATCAATACCTAGGTAAGGTGACTCAAACGCACTGTAGTGTTACACACGTTTCCCTTTTTTCCCAAAAGTGAGCCTTGAAATAAAACTGGTTTCAGGGATTTTAAATAGTACTGTACTGTTTGTGATTGTCATAAAAAATCCCATGATTACATAGGAAAACTGCTTGATGAGTTTAATAAGTCGACAGGTAAACATTCAGGTTTTGAATGAAATGTCTTGTTTTTAAAATTATTTTTTTAAATATCGGAGCTTACTGATAAAGAGCTTGTTGCACTACACTCGTGAACAATAAAAGTTCTGAATGTCTGACTATAGACATCAGAAACCGATAAAAAATCGTTTTCTTTCTATGCGAGAGTTTTCTTCCTGTGTGCGTATCTCTTTTCAGTACTGTTTCTCTATGCGATAGTTTAGTATAACAATTCTGATGCGCACGCATTAATAACTCTCTTTTGTTTCACAGCTTAAGATATCAGGAATGTGGGAAAGATGGTACTTAGTTCATATCACCGCTGAAAACATTGTAGAACAACATCTCTATACGTCCGAGGTAAACCATCATAAATGAATTTTGTTCAGTGAATTTTCCCATTTTTCAGGAGAGTTTTGTGATGGTTTACCTCTCGTCAGGGCTCTCACATGTGATAGTCTATATTTCACCCACCATCTTGTTTTGCATGTAGGACAGTTTTCCTCAAAGAATCTCCATCCAAACAGAGTCACAGTAAAAATATCGAAATTGAAGAAAATTCACTTATGATGGTTTACCTCTGACGTACAGATTTTTACTTTCACGTTTTCCCTGGAATGTCATTTTTATATGTGCCCTCTTCTAGGGAAAAGATTGACAATCTATGGATTTGAAATAATATGATACGTTACGTTAAGGAAACATGCGAGTTACTTCTTTGCCTCGCAAACGGGAAACTCATATGTTTTATATTTTCGATTTTGATTGTGTGCAACGGAAATAAAGAAATTTCATCCAATGAATATGTTTGAAATTGATTTATGCCGAAACTATCTCCATGACATTTTTGCGCTGTTTTTGAGGCTTTTGATGAGGATTGTTCTGAAGATGCATTGAGTAAACTATTTCTTCGTGCACGCAATGCACCCAATTTGGTCCAAAGGATGAATGAAGTACATACAAAGTAATTTTTAAGGAGATTTCAACCACAACATTTTCAAACGAAGCGTTCGCTTGTTTTCCCGGATTGAAACAAACTTTAGAGTTCCTACTGCTAAAAATTACAAATTGCTTGTCCCTGTGATGATTAAGTTGCCCTTATAACTTTTTTTTTGCCGTCTATCCGTATCCTATTTTAAATCTGTATTTTAAATTTATTATTCTCGAAAATTTCAAGATTTGTTCTTTTTAAATAAATACATTTTAATGTTTTAATAATTTTCAATTAAAATTAAAAATCATGAGAATCACTTTTTTAAATAGAAAATTGTTTCAAAAAGTTATTTTTGCTTATTAAAGTGATTAAAAAATTATAGTTTTCTTTTATAAAGCTAGAAGAAGATTACTTTAAAACTTCTCATACATACATACATAAATAAATAAATATATATATATATACATACATATGAAAAGTTTTAAAGTAATCTTCTACACACACACACACACACACACACACACACACATATATATATATATATATATATATATATATATATAAAGTGACAAAATTATGCAAATAGAGATATTGGTCCAATAGATATGTAGAAAAATGAGCTTTAATTTTTCAAAAATGAATTCCAAATTATTCAAGTATTTTTTATATGAGTAATTAACTATACACAAAATCATATTTTAGGAATGAAAATTCACGTAAAAAAATAATCAACTAAAATTTTGCGTCTCGAACAACTTTTACGCTTAACCCCCTTAATATGAATTAAACACGTATATTTACGTACATCGAAATTTAGTCTCCATGCATTCAGCCTATAACGTCAATTCTCGGTTGGTTGGGAGTGCTACGGTCAATTTTTTGCTACTCGATGGCTAATTAGACCGTAATCTACTGCTTAAAGCCGATTCCGAAGGGCTACAAACATCCATGCCAACAATGGAACTGGAGGTTTTGTTTGGAGCGCTACGGTCAACTTTTTTCTACACGAGGTCTAATTAGAACGGTACCTACAATTTAAAGCCGATTGATTCCAAACGGCTACAAACATCCATGCCAACATTACGACTCGAACCCACAGGATCTGAACAGGCGCCCTAGCCATTCGGCCATACCCTGGATACATTGGGACTGAAACCCCAGAGACTCTGGTACCGAATGCCTGCGCCCTAGCTATGCGGTCATCACCCGGCTAATGTCACTTCTTGAAACCACATGAAGTAATGAGAAATATTCTAGTTAAACACTATAAGATGCACCAACTATAAGTTCCGCTATAACATGCACCAACAAAATGATTTGTCGTTTGTTATCGAATGAAATGACATCCCGAAATAATAGCTTCGTGAGGCAACTATCTGAAAGTCTAAGTAGTGGGTAAGTCAAACCATTACTATGAGATTTATCATTGTTATTTCAAACAATTTTTTAAAAGGTGTTTCCACCCAACAAAACACTTTTTAAAACTCAAATTAGTTCCTAAAAAAATATTTCTTCCTTCATTCTCGAATTTGTTTTATTTCAGTAAGGCTAATGAGCCATGAAAGGATTCTAGATATAAATTCTTTTTATATTTTCTGCTGTTTCTTATTTTTAAACTAAAAAATATATGTAATAGTAATATTCGTTACATTATATTTCCTCTGTTGCAGCTTTTAAGATGAGCATTAGAATTTTAAAACTGGAATGTTTGTGTTCTTTCTAATTGTGTTCTTATATGTGAAATCTATCAGTTATTTATCATATTTTTTTATAAGATTTTTGGAGCGGAATTCAAAAATTTATAGCCATTTACTGCACCGGGATAGAAGAGATTATCTGAAATTTTTTTTGATATCTGGGTTTGAATCCCGGTCTGTGAGATTGTTATACTTGATCCCGAGTATTGAAACATTAATAACTGAATTATACACTGCAATTATACACTGTAGAAAAAATGTCAGTATCGTCGTAGAAAAGTGTAAAAAAAATGAAAATATGAAGAGTTATTTGCTGTAATTTGCTTCAAAGAAAAAATGGTTGTTCCTCCCTTCCCAGGGATTTTTTAGTAGGTAGAATGCAAGAATCGGAGTACGCAGTAAATAATAAAGAAAAATTAATTGCGTATATTTTATATTTATTATTTTTTTTTCTATCGAACTTTGAAATTAACAGAATAAACTTCCTGAACTTCGTTAGTAATGCATTTTATGGAGTCATTTGCTTTGTTCATTTCCTTGAGAATCTAGAATTTCTCACTTACTAACTTTCGCTCCACGTCAGTGTTTCACGACTAGAAATAACTAGGCATTAAATTTATTTAGAAACTAGGCCTTAAATTTCCTTAGGCATTAAATTTAATTAGAAACTGGTAAGAGATTGAATTAAGAAGATAATTTCCTCTACATGTCTAGAAGTTTGGACCCCGACATCTTAGTTCAGAGGACCGACGGCTACTCTTGTCAGGGGCTCACTACAATGTACTACATAAAATTTAACTACTATAACTAAACACCACGACTATATTTGATGATTTAAGGGGGTAGGATCACGATCCAGATTCCCTATGTCAGTAATGTTAAAATTACACATTTTTAAGGAACATTTAAAATTTCTATTGAATATAAATTTCTATTTTTTTTACTGTATATTGCCTGACGTATATTAAGTACTTTAACCAGAGCTTTTGCATTTTAAATACCTTGTTATTTTTTTAAAAATATATAACTTCTACTATATGTATTTTTTTTCAGAAACACCAAAATTACATCAAATTTTATGTTACTAAATTACTCTAAATTAATTTTTCTAAAAATCCCTTCGTTAAAATATATAATGTTATGCATTTATTAAATTTGCAAAGTTTGAAAATAATCACAGCAATAGTTTTTGAAAAAATGTTCCTTAATTGGCAAAAAACACTGTTTTGAGAAAATCGACATTTAGTGAAACATTCACTTGTGCTTGGTGCATGCCAGCTCCATAGCTTGGATCATCTGGGTCATCAGCAAGACTGTCTTCAAATTTACATTTTTTCTGTCTTCTATTTATTCTGTCTTCTATTTATTCTGTCTTCCTTTGTTTGCCGTGAAACATCATATTGAGCTCCTATTAATCTCGCCCGATCAGCTGTTTGCATTGCTCGAGAAGTATAAGAACCTGGATATATACCTAATGTTGAAAGTATTTTGCATTTATAATATTTCCGTCATTATAGGATGCAATTGCTTCAAATACACATGCTTTTAAAGTTTCTAACTGCACAAAAACATTTTTTGGGATCCGTGACCAGATTATACTATTTATACTCTCATTGCAAGGCTTGTGGCGGCCCAGTGGTACAGCGCGCTTGTTTTCGTTGCTGTGGGTGCTCGGATCGAATCCTGGCTTCGCGCCACGAAAAATGCTTCCGTTCGTGTCATCCCTTCATAGGGGATAATTCTGTCTGCCTATATGGTGCCCCCAAAATAAAATGGGCAGTAAAATTGCGGCGTAGTCTAGGCGAATGTTTGACGACAAGTGCCTCAGCATTGGAAAAAAAATACTCTCGTTGCTGTTTTGTGTTTTCCCAGTACTACTATAGTCTCTATAAATGTTGCAATCCAGTACTACTATTGGTAAAATGGTTGTTTTGGTTGGAGCACAGGAAATTTAAAAAATAGCTAATGCAGCTATGAATGCAGAGAGTGGTTTGCTTTGGTTGGTGAAGGTGTGTGAAGCCAGGCGTTTTGACAGATGGTAATAGTTCTTTAAAAAAAATATTAAAAATACTTCTAGTGCAGGTAGAAAAAATATGTAAATGTCATCAAAAGCACAAAAGTACATACATTTTAAAAATGCAAAAATTGAAAAATGCATTTTTTGTCGAAAATCGTGACCCTACCCCCTTAAGTAATAATCATTTCAAAAGTATACAAGTTCCCCTGTATTTAAAATGATCTGTTATGAATGAACACCCTACAATTTTTTACTTGGGAAACACTGGCGAACTTTCACAGTTGATTCACTCTTTGAAAAATTTACGTGTCATTTTTGAGTCATCACCAAACTGTGAATGAAGTTCACTGATTCAAGCGGTCAAAACTTAGTTAAACTTAGAAATATAAACTTTGTATAAATTTAAAGCCCGTTCAAATCCTTTGGCTTTACTTGTTTATAAACGATGCTCTCTCTAAAGACGTCTCTATATAACCGATTTTCTTTTCATTTAATGTAAAGCTCATAAATTACTAGAATAATAATTCACAGACAAAACTGGTAAGCGAGATGTTTGGGCTGTACATTTGAAGGAGCCTTGGCTGTTTTCAATTTTTAAGAAGGTCTAGGAATGAAAATTTTACTCTTTAGATTAGACTCCTTTTGTAGAGAGATTTTTTTTTTATCAAAAGAGACTTTTAACACACATAATTATGAATATAAAAAATACCGAAACAAAAACTTTAACTTTAAAAATATTTAAAATGCTAGGCATGTATAACTTTTGACATATTTTCTCAAACAGATAATTCCAAATTCCACATTTAAAAAAAATTATTTTCGTACGCATAAGAAATATTTTAAAATTATTTGTCTTCGGGAGTCTTTTAAAAACTTATTTATGAAATTTTTAACCTCTTTAGGTACAAAAATCTCATTTGTTTTTCAGGATAATCTTCTTCCACAGAGTAAACAATTTTCAGAATTTTCCCTCTAAATGAATACATTCTTAAGATAAACAATAAAAGCCGAACAAAATAACAATATCAAAGCATTCCTTAGCTTGCGAGGAATTTTATGTTTAACCTGTTAAGGAAAACAAAACATATAAAAATCCATTCCGAGGTAGGTAGGTTCCGAGAACATATCTACAGCTGCATACCAACAGACAGTCTTGCATAAAAATATCATACCTAGCGTAATTATACGGTACGTGGATGAATTATTTAATTCATATGTTTCTGCAGTATCTTTTGGTATGCTTTAGGTATGTGCCATGTATGTTATAATTTTTGTCTCGGCCCACTTAAGAAAAGATGAAAGTAGGGACGAGCTGTTAGGAAAATGGAAGTGTAACATATATATGTATATATATATATATATATATATATATATATATGTGTGTGTGTGTGTGTGTGTATGTATGTATGTATGTATGTATATATATATATATATATATATATATGTATGTATGTATGTATGTATGTATGTATGCATGTATGTATGTATATATATAAATTTACAAGATTATAATTTTTCTCTGGGCCCACTTAAGAAAAGATGAAAGTAAGGAAGTAGGGTCGAGCTGTTACGAAAACAAAGATGCAGAAATGAAAAAGCAACATTTCTGCATCTTTATTTATCTTCTAGCTGACCAGGTTTGCGTTTCCGGTCATATATTCCTATGTGATTCTGTTTTGTTTTTGAGTTTCCTACGTTCTCCAGAAAAATGTGATACTTCCGGCCATCTAGTGGAGTTTGTAAGATGTACTGTCCGATTAAGTAAACAGCGCCCTCCAGCGTCAGGTTTGTGTTCCGGTCATACATTCCATGTGATTATTGCTCGTCTTGATGCCTACTATCACCCCTCTGAATTTGTCGGTCGAATTTTGGTACACCATGTATATATATATATATATATATATATATATATATATATATATATATATATATATATATATATATATATATGTATATATATATATATATATATGTGTGTGTGTGTGTGTGTGTGTGTGTGTGTAAGAAAGTAATGTTTAAAGACCTTACATATCAATTAATCGTTGTACGTCGTATGTTTTATAAATTTTTCTTTTATTAATTATTTCATTTTTATTTGTGAAGGCCATTCCTGTTTTCAATTTACGATTCCTTTTGTTACCAAAGCATGTGATGCAGTTAAAATTACCATTAAAATCAACTGAGCATTAAATGGATCAGTATATGGTAATCACAATACCCCAAAACCCAACAAAAAGAAAATTTCGTGCATTTTCTAAATTCTTTACTATGAGATTTTTTCCAAAGAAAGTTCCTGGACTTTTTTCTATGTTACGAAACATTTAACATAAAATCCATTTATTCTAATTCGAAACGTATGTTCTCCGAATTTTTTGAGTCTCCAGAGAAAGACCCGTCGTAATATAAAATTTAGTAAAATATTACATCATTAAGTTCATTTTGAGGAAAAAAAAGCAGTTTGATGATAAAGAAAGGAAAAATATATTTTTTCAATTTCCTTCGGGAACTGCTATATATAAATTAAAATCCTTTACGAAGTTAATAATAGCATACTCTTTTGTTTTGAAAAGGAATCTATTTTGATCTCTTTCATAATAAGTTTTTATTGCAATATCGGAGTCAGAAATAGGATTGGAAAAAGATATACCGTTTTAATATTATCACCTATTGAAAGAACATGCAAAGAATATACATACATACGTATATATATATATATTATACATACATATATACAGTGGACGCTCATTAATTCAAACTGAAAGGTTCTCAGGAAATTGTTCGAATTCGTCCACTGTATATATATACAGTACTAAGAGATCTTTAAGCTGTTCAGTGCCGACATTTTTGATAAATTTTTGTCTTGAAAAATTGTTCATATAAATCACATTAAAACAGAAAATTCTTTTGAAAATTTTCTGATTTCGATAGCTAATTCCGTGCTACTCTGGAAAGCGTTCAGTATTTCAGTGAATCAAGGTCACAGATGCCTATGAATGCCACGTAGCAGGGTTGCTGTACTTTTAAATATTAGCATCTTATTTTGAACTGATTTACATTTCTCCATTCTCAAACTTGAAACTGAATTTACAAGGAAGAGTCAATAAGTCAAAAATCATGGAAAATTTCTTGCCTAAAATTAAGGTAATGCTATGAGAAATAGTTAAATATGAGACTTCTTTTCAAAACTGAAAAAAAATGTGATTTCCTCACTTAATATATTCATTGATAAAGATAGGGTAGGTGGCCCAGTTGATAAGGGCAGCTATCCAGTGATCTGAAAGTCTCTGGTTTGGTGTCGGTCACTGACAAATCCACCGCCGTGTACACTAATGGCGGCTGGTGCAAGAAAAATCTCTGGTGGCTGCAATGTGCTCCAAGTTCTCAAAATTTATCTCTGGAGGTACGGGGTCAAGTGTACAGGTCTCGTCACTTGACTCGGTTCAAAATTACGGGACCGGCCCTTTAGCCAAGTCGGACTCCGAACCTTGTGGTGCTATTCAAAACCGGAGTCGCTCCTTTATGGAATTGATCTGGTATACTGTCGGTCAAGGGGCATAAGGCAACAACAACATTGATAAAGGTGTTTAAAAACTTTTACAAAGAAAATAACAAAAAAATTCACATTTAAAACTCTTTTCCTTTCAGCGTACTAGTCGATAGTGCCATGCCGAAAAAACCTTAACAAGGGGATAATCTAGATGCATGGGTGATGGATCTAGATTTCCCCATGGATCTAGGGAAATGATGACCGGTACCCTGCAGATGTGTAGGGTAAATGACTAGTTATGGACACCCTACCAGTTATGAACACCCTTATCTATATACTGTCAACAATGATAATCAAGTAAACTTGAAACAGAGGATTTTTGTTTACTGTTGTTTCTTATTGTTGCCCTAACCACACACCTTTCTCCCCCTTCTTTACTTTTTGTCTACAGCTCATTAGAGTGGCAAACTTAAGGGTGTCGATAACCGACCTCAAGGGTGTCCATAACTGGTCATTCACCCGATCTTTGCATAAGGCTCGGTGCACACGAGCGATCCGGTGTCGTTGCGGCACCGCAGTTGCGATCAGGAGTCCATTAGAGTTGAACTAACCTACGCGACGACGGTTAGTTCAACTCTATGTACTCCTGATCGCAACTTCGGTGCCGCAACGACACCGGATCGCTCGTGTGCACCGAGCCTAAATATCAGACAGCCCAAGAATTTAAAATATTCCTATTTTTTGTAAAATCTTACTTTTTATAAATACACATATACACATTTCTAGGATTCATGCTTATAGATTCTGACGCCGAGTAGTCAGATGTCTCTTTCTGCGGCCCATGGTAGGCGTCTTGAATTATTATTTTGTTTTGGATAATCGAAAGGCTAAATAGAGCTGCCAGGGCCAGTGGTTTCAAATTCTGTTCTTGACATAGATATTTTCAGACGTTTGGAATCGGCTTTAAACTGTAGGTACCAGTCTGATTAGTCCTTTTGCAGCATATGATGACTTTTGTACTCCATAACCTAATCGATCAACCTGGAACCTGTAGATCACTGAGTTTAAACTCTTAAATGAGGTTTAATGACTTGAAATTGTTATATGTCAGTCGATTGTCAACAGGATTATTATTTGCCTATATACATGGTGGTGTCTTTTCCCCACTGTTCTAGGACCGTACGTCAGTAGTTTCTGGAAAGAAATAGTTGATAATCCACTTATATGACGCTGTCTTGAAATGGTTAAAGAGATTTTTGGCCATAGTTTGGCCAAAAAGTGTTATATTTTGCAGAGAGACAAATGTTTTTGTAAAACTATGACACATTTGGAAGTCATATCAAGACTCATCTACAATGTTCTGTCCATATATTTATGTCTATTGCCGAACTTATTCTACATACCTAACGTTATATTTATGCTATATTAGGCATTTACGTAAACTATGCATGTATATATAAGAACTTACTCAAAATATTTTCTTTATCTGCTAGGCATTCAATAGATATCAAATGTCGCATTGAAATAAAATATTGGTATTGCAAGCTACATACTTTTAAGATTACTTAATATTTGTTACGACTCCACATTTTCCTTAAAATCGATAACCATTCATTCTTTTTGTCTGCAAATTTCGAGGATTATATATTGAAAAGCATTTTTAAGAAGATTAACTTCATAAATAATACCTATAAAAATTTTGCTTCTAGAAAACTGTCGATATTTTTCCTAATTTTCAATATATTTTCAAACTCAGGAATAGCTTCATGTGTTATTTTCGATTAATGTTTTACTTCGCACTGAGAAAATGTATCTGTTACGTTAGTATATCGTCGATGGCTTCATCTTTCAAATTCCTGGAGTCTTCGACTGAAATAAACTGTTTCCCTAGACACAGTATTTTCAAATCAGATATATTTATATTTTAAGATTTTTTGCCGTTTAAATCAATATCATTTCTTGAAGTTCAGTGTTGCGTAGAAAAAAATGCGTTGTGAATTTTGTCGTGAATATTTTTTTTAATTCTTGAGATATTTTTATAAGAATCGAGTTGCCTTGAAAACTTTTTAATCTGCTTTATGATGTCAGGAAATTCTTAGAAAGAGATAATTTTAAATCTGTATATTATTTTTTACCATTTTTTATATATTTCAGGAAATGCTCATAAAAAAGATATGACTGACCTACAAAAACGATGTATTTCGTTGTACATCCGGTCACAAATAATTTCGCCGTTTGTCGGTTATGTTCATTAGATAGTTTGTTCAACTACGGTAATTTTCTTAAATACAGGTGTTAAATCAGGGATACCCACCTTATTTGGTCTACCGCCCCCTTTTCAAAAGAAAAATTACTCAGCTCGCCCCTCCCCCTCCTGCAAATTTTCCTTCTTCAGCTAACAAACTGAGATGCAGTGACAAATTTACGCCCTTTTATGTAGATATATTTCAACCCATGTCAACATAAAAAAGAAAGATCTCGTGTATGAGATACCTTGAAGCTTGAAACTATAAAATTATTTATGAAAACCAACGAAAGTAACATTCTCATTACACACACAAAATGGAAATAGCGAAGGATAATTGAATATTAAAATAAAAATTGCGAAAAACTTTAAAACTAATCCAAATGATAAGGATGAACTTTGTGCGCTGTTATTGGTTAATTAACGTTCAGCCCTGTTTTTGTCAGAAGCATTTATACACCATCGCTATTCGCTATTTTGAATCGGTTTATTATTTTAGTAAGTAGATTTGCGACTATACTGAACCCATGTTCCACTCAATAAGACGAAGGAAATGCAATTAAAAACTTTTGTACTATTATAGCCTATAAACCGGGAGAAAGTATAGGTATCTGATTTTGCAGCCAGAACTGTTGGTAGCTGAATTTTAGAGCCCCACTATTAAATTTGGACCAGCAGAGCCCCCCTGGATCTTCTCAGCGCCCACCAGGGGTCTCTAGCACGCTCGTTGGGAACAGCTGGATTAAATAAACGGTGGACCTATAGTTTAGAGTCAAAGCTGAGACACTTTCAATCACCCACTGCCCAGACTCGAAACCATAGACTAGGCTGTGAATCTGCGAGATATAAATTGGTTCAACATCACGTCATTTTCTGCAACACGTGCCATTCTTATTTATATATTGTATGCATATATCTCTCTAGAAGTTAAACTTGTATAGGTATTCCTAGACTTACGACCTCTCGCACTTTCGATCGAAATTTTTATTTATTTTTTTGCTTATTTGTATTTTTTCTCAAAAATATTGTTCCTCGAATGCACGGTACATACATAATTATTAAAAAATATGATGTAATATTCTACAGATACAATACTGCACAAATGTATACGCAATAATAAAAATGTATGATGCAATATTTTCGATTTCCACACCATAAATCAAATAAACCTTCATTCGAGAGTTAACAAGACAAGTGCCCGGTCGTCGCTTCTCATTATTATTATATAAAAGTATTACTAACTTATTTTGTATTGTTAAATATATAGTGATTCGATTTTTATCTGTGAATTTAAGTGCATGCGTAATTTTATTCCCAGTATGGCTGGAAATGGTAAAAGTGCCACACCAGAAAAATAGAAGTGTAATATAACACACAATAATTAAAGAACCCTGAATCAAAGGAGAATGTTCGTTTAACATATGTTGAAAAAAATAAAATTGTTGGCTACCTTTGATGTGGGAGCTCTAAATCATCACAGACAAATATCCCACAGAACTGTGAAATGTTTGCAGTTTTGGAGCAGGAACTACTCAAGACATTAGCTAAGTTTTCGCTTTATACGAAACACGCAAGAAACTGGTAAGGAACAGAGAGTTACAAATGACGCACCCCAGGAGACGGGAAAGAATTTTTTTTTGGGGGGGATGTTTATCACGATGTCTTCACTTTGATTAATAGTTTTTAAACTGCTTGTATGTACTCCTCTCTTAAAAGTGCCCGCATGTCTCCTGAATATAGAGAGAGTTTAAACAAGGATTATTTTTTAATCTATTCTTAACACGGAACAAACAAGTTAATTGCTAAATAATATTTTCCGATATCGGATCTCTTGTAATAGGAAATTAACTGTTATAGAAATACGGAAAGGAAACCGATTCTTTTCAATTATTCTCATCCCTGAAAAATAATGTTTCATTTAGAGTAATAATATAAGCTCAGTATAAGTAATACTATATATTGTGTGTTTTTACTATAGAATTGCAAGTGAAATTCGATTGATATTAAAACACAATTTGTTTGATAACAGAAGGAAGCAACAGTTATTTCAGAGGTTTTTGAAGCGTAAACTGAAACTGCATGTCTGGCATCCATATACATTAGCTTTTGGTCTGTTTCTTTTTGATTCAGGATTTACCCACTCTCGACAGCAACGCCACCCCCACCCCCATTATTGGAATATTAATACTCCGGGTAACCCTTTTTTAGACGGGTAAACTTTTTTTTTAGAGACTACGGCGAATCTTTTTTTATTTTCTCTATGTGGGATGATATTTTCACTATTCATACCGCCATATTCGGGTAAGAATCTCGAGTTATTTATTGTATCATAGTCTATTAGAGCTCTCTTTATCCATTTCTCAGAATGCCAAATCGCAAAATCATATTTTATTCATCTGCCTTTGCTAGGGGTATATTTATTTTCGACCGTTTGTTTTGGAACAGCGGAACAAACACAGAAAAAACTTCAAAAATGTTTTTACAATAACCAAAATTGCACTTAGTTCGAGTTTTATTAAAGCATGAAGCAGCATCGTTATTTTGGATATGAGCCGTGTTTAATTAGGCTACTTTGTTTTCAAAATTCCAATTGAGTGTTTGCTTTTATAATAGTAGTTACTTTTTAAGTTAATTTTTACTGTTTTAATACATCATTTAAAACGTGATATAGCAGTTATTAAAGCTCTGTGGAGATGAAAAGAGATCTTATAGCAGTGAATGTCGTTAAGAGCGATATAGTATTCGATATAGTATTACTTATTCCATGTAGTACACCAGTCCACTGAGCACGAGAAACTGCTTTTCGAACTTTCTTTTTTCTAAAGCAGGCACTTGTCTTTCCAACATTCGTCCATTTTACACCGGGAAATGTTCTTCTTTGAGGTAAGTTGGTGGGAAAGGTATGATTTCCCAGAAGTCACAAAATGGAAATGGGTTCTCGGTCAAAATTGAAGTGGTACCTGGCTACGTCCGACTCCGTTCCTTATGGTGCCATTCTAAACCGGAGCCGAACCCCTCAGCCTGCAAGCCTCTATGGACATGGTCTGGAAAACATGCAGGACAGTGGACATAAGCAACAATAACATCATCATCATCATCACCATCATCGCCATCATCATCATCAACATCATCATCACAATCATAATCATCACCATCATCGCCATAATCATCATCAACATCATCATCACAATCATAATCATCACCATCATCATCATCATCTGTAGGGTTCGCGTGTTGCTCAGATGCAAATTTCTGGTAGCAGCGCTGTACATGCCAGCCAAAGTGAGTTCGGCGCAGGTGTTTGATCTATTTAAAGGGCACACGCTGAGTTGGCAAAAGCCCAAGACTGGAGTAGCGATACGGGAGAGAGCGAGGCAAGCTTGATGGAAGGTGATAGCGGTGTTTAACTGATAGAGCGTGTATTGGTATTTAGCCGAGGTGGCTGCACGACTTCGAGAGTTAGCTCAGAGCCGAGGTTTACGTATATTATTAGTAAATGCCTACTCTGCCTGAGGGATTCATTGCGACCTTTAGTTTCTTAGTACCGCGGGTTGCGGTACTGCTGTGTATTATTTTGGAAGCCCCAAGTCGGGCTATGTTAGTCTGCCTCTACGTAGAGAATAAAGGAGTTATTTAGAAGTTAGCCCTTGTACTTTATAATGTGCCTGGACCGTTAGAGATATATAAAAAAAGAAAGGAAGAACCACATACATCATAAACAACAACACCCTGAAGTAGTTGTTTCCTTATTATGGGAGCACCATATCGTTGAGCCAAAATTACTCCCTATGACGAGAGACCAAAGGAACGTCCATGCCTTAGTCAGGATTCGAACTCTAACCCTTTTACAGGTGATATACAATTTGAGAAAGAACTGTGCATTTATTTAGAAATGAATACCAGAGAGGCGCCGCACTGAAAGATAGGTAAACTGGGCGTCGACTGGGGTCGGGCTGTAATTAGTCCTCATACGTAAGTTAGAGAGTCCAAACACAATATTCAAAGTTAGGTAAACAAAAATAAATAGTGTTTATAACTATATCAAAAGCGAAAATTTGTCATTGTTATCGAGAATATCGTATTAAAGCAGTAGCATACACCTTAAAGTTATTAAATGCGGTTTTAATTTAAATACAAAACAAAGGACTTTATGCCAATGTAACTATTATTTGATTAAATTAATGGTAATATAAATATTTCGAGCACAAAATTTATTGGAAACGAGTATAATAATAATTGAAAGTTTAAAAAGATATGTCACGTGAGTAGATGCGTAAATTTAGAATTACGATAAACAATGAGGTACAATATTGTGATTTAATAACTTTAATTCCAATGGGAAATCAAAATATCAGAATTTGAATTATACCATAGAATCATGATCATAAATAAAAGTAACCACTATAGATTAATATAAAACCACGTGAAATAAATTGAAAATAATTTTTCACGCCAGATTATAAAATAAATTCATTTTTTTATAAAGATTAATATTCAATATTTAGCAGTCTTCGATAATCTTTTAAAGTGAGAGCATTATTTTCTTTCGGTATTTCTTTAGGTTACAAGGGAAACATTCAATATTTTCTATTAAATCTATCTTTCTATTTCAAAAGAGTAAATATCTCATGAACTCAATCATTTTCTCTGCGAAATTATTAACGATCTGTCGAAAATATTATAGGTTGATTTTATCCCTCGCTAGTTTTTTTATCTGTTTCAAAAACAAAATCAGACCGTATAGTAGTTCAGATAAAAATCTACAACATCTCATTATATACCAAAAGCCCGTGCATGTTTGAGATAATCTGTTTTATATTCGCTGATCAATCTCTTACAGCAAAAAAAGTGCGTTTTTCTGTTTTTTGAATTCCTAATACTGCATTCCTGTGAAATTTTGAAACCGTGTTTATGAAAAATAATATTTCTTCCATTTCGCAAAGCGGTTTCAAGTCCTAAACGACAAAATAATTGAAAATCGTTCTTTAAAGCGGGAATGAGGGTTTATTTTAAATTTAAATGCGGGACTAGAGCTTTACAGTCGACGTATTATTGTTGATCGGAATATAAAACAGTCCCGCACGATTTGAGACAGTACGAATTGTATGGCACTTTGGCGTTCACTGACGTTACGATTTTTTGTTTCTTTCATGTTCCGTTTTCCAAATTCAGTGTGATGTAATTTGTCCCAAAAATAACGTAAACAAATTATCATTACCGGATCTGTTAAATAAAAAAAAAGACATTTGTAATTACATTTTGTACGAAGTATGCTATTTTAATAAATCATTTGAAATGACATTTTAATCAATGTGCAAGTCGATATTGAATTTAGTTTTGGTTGAAACAGTTCTGTGAAAGGGAAAAAAGTATTGGAAAAAATTAAAGGACTCTATACTTATCTCTAACCCCAAAGGACTTTTTTTACATACAAAACAACATATGTTTATCGATTAACGGATCCTAGAATCCTCAGAAAAAAAGTTTCAGGTAAATTAGAAAATACTATATGAGGAATTGAATTAAAATAAATTAAGGCTGTTGTGTACTAACCCTCATCGGTTCGCTCACTTCAATGTTGAAATGTCCTATGGAGAAAATTTGCATTTACAGCAACGTAAATGCTGACAATCCAATAAAAAATGGTATTTTTAGATAGCCCGAACTTTTCTACACCTTGAAAAGGGATTCATTTTATAAATATTGTCCCGCAAAGAAATTTTTGAGCGTTTAAAACACACTAGATCAGATTTCTTTCGCCAAATAATTTGAATTTTAAAATATTATTTGCATCTTTTTTAAAAACGAAAAATGTCCCAAGGTATAAAATTTCTTTCTCTATTACGGAGTGCAATTTAAAAAAGAATCTTTAAATCCAAGGCGGCAATCCTTGGACATATTTTCTCCATATGTAAACATTTAGGTGAGTGAATCTAATAGGGGATTCACTCACCTAAATGTTTACATATGGAGCCTTAAGGGATTTTCTAGTCCGGGGAATTGTTCAGGTCCTAGAGAACGGATCTTGAGGTTAGAAGACCCGGATTGAAATCCTGCATCTGGGAGATAATCAAACAGTCAGAAGAATGATAATGGACAATTAAGAAGTAGATTTTGAATGGTCCTCAGCATTGTAAAAAAGGTTATAAATAAACAATAAAAAAAGATAATGTTCATGCCACCATATTGCGTAATTTGCTTAATAGGGTAGGGGTGGGGAATTTTGTGAGATAGGGAATTTGGAAAATCATAATTTCTTGCACTATCAGGCTAGCTCAGTTCATAGAAGATTGGCTTCGAATATAAATATATTTAAATTAAAGAGTTAAATTCCAAATGCCGCAATTTCTTGTACTGAAAAAAGAAATATGTCACTTATCACATTCCTATGCTACATATGTTCAGAGCTAATTATTCTTGAATGAGGCAAGCCATTACGACACTTTTAATACGGTAGTAAATTAGTATAGAATAAATGAGAAGTTTTTTTCATCTCCATGCAGAATAAATACTTTTCGGGTTTTGTGAATGTACCGGAAAAATATTCGGCTATCTTTCTCAATTAGGAGCCTGCTGAATGGTATCTAAATCTGTCTGCAAATTCAATCCCAAACTTTCCTTCGTCCTCATTAGTAGCTTATTAAAAGCTTTTACAGTATATTAGCATTGAGTAATTATTTTGCTTCAGTGATTCTGCGGAATTCCAGGTGATTTCATATTACTTTTAGAAGCGCTTATATATCAACTTAATTACTTTCCCCTTCTCGCTACGACTAGATGCAAGCTGAAACACATAAAAAGACAACGTTCGCCGTGTTGTAAAAGCTTACATTCCGTTTATCACAGCAACAGTTTACGGAGAATAGTTACTATGAGTTATAAAAAATTTAAGTTATACCTTCGGATTTTACCTTGAATATCAGCTTTTGTTGTCAATCGAGAGCATTTCTGAAGTGTTGTAATGCAGGATTTATCAATTACTAGCGGAATACCCGTGCTTCGCTATGGAGTACATTAAAATTAAATACAACGGTCAATGTATGCAATAAAAGCTAAATATATATATATATATATATATATATATATTTATAATAAATACAATGGTCAATGTATGCAATTAATGCCAAAATAATATATATTCATAAAAAATCGTAACGGATATTTTTATAGACAAAATAATGTAGAAGAAAATATTCAAATTAAATACAACGCTCAATGTATGCAATTAATTTGTATGTTTAATATCCATAAAACATACTAATTTGAATTAAATTGTTAAAAGACTTCCATCTCAATTTGTCCCGTGGTAAAATTTTATCTTTCACCGTATTTTAATATTTTTTTTGTCAATTTATTTTCTTGTTATGCTCGTGACGTAAAATTAATTTAACGTATCACAAAAAGAAAAGAAACCCCGTGATCAGAATTTAGTAAATTAAATTCTAAAAATTAATCTTTAAAAATTCATCAAAAATCAGAAAATTTAGGTAAAGATTTGAAAAAGATTTCATTTTAAAGGAATTTTTATGACCTTTCTCGTGATATAAATTTTATAACCCTCAAATTATTATTTTAAATGAAAACTAAAAAAATTATAAAAACAGCTTAAAAAGTTAATTTAAAAAAATATAAGAATTTTTCAAAAATCCTTCTTAGTGCGCCCCTACACTATAAGGAGAATCGCCAAGCAAAATTTCAGACTTTTAGTTCCAGCAATTTGATCTGTGCGTTATCTGTCAGCCAGTCATATAATATATAGATATGGGTAATGTTGGTCAATGAATCTACACAATTCTTCGTCTGAATCAGGTTATGTTTAAGTCAATGAACAGCAATTAACTCTATGGTTTCAATATGCTCTAGCTGGAGGTATAGTAGTGGTATGTCAGAGCAAGGGAAACAAAATTTTTCTCTTTTTTTTGTAGTAATGAAATG
Organism: Dolomedes plantarius; assembly: GCA_907164885.2. NCBI lineage: Eukaryota > Metazoa > Arthropoda > Arachnida > Araneae > Dolomedidae > Dolomedes > Dolomedes plantarius. Next base: position 106,874,034 of record OU015498.1, read on the forward strand.
AACATTGATAATCAATTCAAGTTAAAATTTACTGTTAAGTTAATAGCATAGTACGATTGAAATTTGATAATATGATAATATTTTTAAGATTAGCTTGTTAATAGAGTCTTTCCTCAAAGTTTTGAGTTTCTCGATGAACCTTTTTATATGGTTACATTTAAATTATTTTAATACTATGACTGATTTTGACCTTTTTCTTACATATTAGGTGTTTGTTATATCCTTTATTATCCTAATTTCTTTATTAATGGTTTTGTCCATATATTATTACGATTGTTGTTTACAAGTAAGTAGACGCTGTTACCATAAATTGCACTTTTGTAATACAAAAAGATGCTGAACCGTGTTTAAACGTAAAATTTAGAGCTTTGGAATAAAATTAAAGCAAGAAACATATTCTCTTGCCCTCAATCCTCCTTACTGAATGATGCACTGAATAAATTTTCAGGGTAATGCTTTTTTTATTGCATATTATGAGACATTTATAGGAAAAACAACCCCTTTATAATTATTACTGTAAAATCTTAGGGCCTTATTATACAGAGCCACTCGAGTGGCGAACGCGCGCCACAGCTTCAGACGCTGAGACAAGCCACTCGAAACGATACATGCAATCATACGGAGCTTATTATACTGAGCAACAGCTGTGGCTACAGGTCGCGACTGTCTCCTGGGCAGGCCACTCCAGTCTACTACCCTCGCTTCTTGTGGCTCGCCTGCGCGACTGTGGCTTTGGTAGCGGACCATTGTTTGCTATGGAACTTATTATACAGAGCCACTGCACAGCTCCAGCCTTGGCAAGACTATTGACTCAGTCAACCCTTTGACGTTGTTTGAGCTGGTTGTAGGCTAAAATTCTGGTTTCAAAATGGCGAAAAATAATAATATACCTCAGTGGATTATCATGGATATCAGTGGAAAATTAAATAATTTTACTGCAGTCAGTACCGGCCTTCTCTATAAAGGGGTCTGGGTGCAAGAAACCATTTGGTGCCCTAAATTTTTTGTAGAGTAAAAAAAAGTTACAAACACGAACATATATTACTAATGCATGTTTATTTAATGTGTGATTTTGTTTTTGCTAATACATTAATTACTTCAGAAAAATTTAAATTTTTTGTAATTTCTTTTTCGATGCTTCTTAATATAGCAAGTGCATTTAAGCGTTCTGCACACATGCTTGACCAAAGATCGTTCTTTATTAATTTTAATTTGCTGAAAGAGCGCTCAGCACTTGCTATAGTAACTGGCAACGTAAAGAAAAGTTTTAACGCATTTAATACATTTAGAAATAATTCATTATAATTATTATTTAGTATGTATTGCAATATGTCTTGTGCATTATTTACATCCCTTTCATTCAAAATCAATTCATGTGCAAGAGTACATTATTTTAGTTCTTGATCCCTTTGGACCCCTTAAATCGTGGGGCCCCGGTACATCCGCAGTACCCCCCAGATGGCCGGCCCTGACTGCAGTTTTAAGAGGGTCAAGGACACAAATTCTTCAAATTTTAGAAAAAAAAAATTTGTTGCATTAAAATATTTTGTGTTCTTTTCCGCTTAAAATGGCGTTCAAATCATGTTTATATCTTAATTAGAACATGAGATATTCATTTTATTTTTGCAACATTCTAATAGTAGCCAATCTAATTTTAACCCTGTAAATGAGTTTTTCTCTATCATGGGGTCTTTCACCTTTCGTCTTTAAATTGTTTTAAGTCAAGAACCGTTAAACATAAATGGTTCTAAATTGGAATATGTCTTTTCAATTATTTTACTTTAATTTTGATTCAGCAAATTTGAAAAAATCTATTTATTTTTGAAAATATGATTTATTGAAAATATGATTTTTAAAAAATTAAGTTACATTTTATTTTTGAAATTTTTACTCTAAATATTTTAAATTCTTTTAAAATTAATATTTTAAAAAACGCTGAATCAAAATTAAAACTGTTATATTTCTGTTTAATTAAATGAAAAAATTTTGAAATTCGACAAATAATATTTCGAGTTATAACGATTTTAAATTACCCCACCTTTAACAAAATTTTAAATTTAAAAATTTTTTAAAAGCTTTGTGAGACGTTTTGTGATATGATTTTATTTACAAATTATATGGTTAACCATCACAAAAAATTCAAAATTTTATCTCAATGAATATTTTTTTTTATGTGGGATTACAACGATTCCCTTTTTGTTCGATAGGAATGTAGAACGTTTGACCTCCAGAAAACCTACGGAAGTACCTAAGTTTGACCTCCGGAAGTACCCAAAAAACAACTTGTCATCTGCTCTTAAATCGTCCTACAGTGTATGAAAAACACTTTTTGAGGGACTTCCTAATAATAAGGGATGCACTCCTAAAGTCCTTTTTTGTCTGCGCTTACTTTTTGTCAGTAAGAGAAGCATGCACAAATCATCTTCTTCACATGACGAAGACATCTTGAATACTAAAAAAGGAATGAAATCATGACAAATCACACAGAAGCTAGGCCGGACTACTGTTGAGCCTTGGATAAGCCACAGCTGTGGCCCGTGCATCTGTTCTGTGGCTCGCGTTCGCCACTCGAGTGGCTCTGTATAATAAGGCCCTTAGGAATTTTCAGTAATCAAATACTGACCACCTAACAATGTTGAAGCAATCCTTCAACAAACATTTAAAAGATTTTTCGAAGGTTAACATGCTAGGTTAGTAAAATTCTGAGTTAACAGTGTCGGAAAAAAATTGAACATATTTAAAGCGTAGTTTAAGAAAAAAAAAACCTGTTGCAGTTTGCAAATGAAAAATAAAATAATTACTTCATGTAACAATATACTTCAATTTTTTAAACTCCACTAAAGACGTCTTAAGAACACAAACTATTTTTGAGAAACTTCTAAAAAAAAAATTCACTTGTGAATTTTGGGAGAAAATATACAATTTTAATGAGTATGTCCAGCCAATTTCATATCATTATCATAATTGGAACACATGGGAGAAACATTTTTTCTAGCGGCATTATATGCCTTAATGGGCTGTTATATGTCTGTCTGCATCAGAAGTAACTATGGTATTCAGGATTTTTTAAGTTTAAGGGGATAAAGGGTCTTCAACCTCGTTTTTTTCAATATTTTACTCTATATAGAAAATGAAAATAATTAATATTCTTTTTTACTACATTAAAGAAACTTGAAATTCATAAATAAGTATTTTGTGGAAGAATAGGGCCTGTGGTTCGAAAAATTCTTCAAAAATGCTGGCATATTTGAAAATGCTCCACGCGCCTTAATTTTCATCTGATTTTTTTTCCAGATTTCTAAGGGCTGTTAAGTGTTTGTTACAAAACTGTGCATCCCTCTTTGAAGCCACATGTATTTTTCAAGTTTATAGGCCATGAAATAAAGTAAAAACATGTAAAAACAAAAAAGAAATAACAGGAGGATTAAAAAATTATATATTTATGGCTTAAGATTCATACAAAAAAAAGAATTCAATGCACAGTTATGTGTATATATTTATGGTGGGCGCAGTGGCCCAGTTGGCAGAGGCAGCGAGCCAGTATCTGAACATCTCTGGTTCGATGCCGGTCGCTGACAAATCCATCGCCGTGTACACTAATGGCGACTGGTGCACAAAAAAATCTCTGATGGCTGCAATGTCCTCCAAGTTCTCAAAATTTACCTCTGGAGGTACGGGGTCAAGTGCACCGGTCTCGTCACTTGACTCGGTTTAAAATTACAGGACCGGTCCTTTACCCAAGTCGGACTCCGACCATTGTGGTGCCATTCAAAACTGGAGCCACACCATTCTGCCCAATAGCCCTTATGGACTTGATCTGATATACTGTCGGTCAAGGGGCATATGCCACAGCAACATATATTTATGGTGAAATTATTTAAAAAAATTTTAAGGTTTTTATATGACATGAAATGCGCATGGAGCATTTTTGAATTTATTTTTCAAAAACAGGTATTATTCTGCTAAAAAACTTTATTTTGAATTCTAAGAGTCTTTTATTTAGTTAAAATGAATATTAGTTATTTTCATTCTATATATAGAGTTACAAAATTCCAGGGTGAAGGTACCTTGTCCTCTTAATATCGCATGAGTCCTTGCCTTCTGCGACCTTTTAAGAAATTGCCTTCATTCAGTGCGTGACTCGTAAGGAATGGTTAACCTTGCACAAGCTTCAGGTAATCAAAAGAAACAATTCGGTTGTGAAACTCTTCTCAACACCTTAGGACAGATCTCCGCAACCTTTTATCTTCCACGGCACAACCACGTTTTTTCGATAATTCCGTGGCACACCACAAGAAAAAGCTTGCAAATACATAAATTACAATAAATACGTATGTTTTAATTAGATAAAAAAACACAATAAAACAGCTCTATGTATCAAGATAATTATAATCCTTTAAGTTTTATATAAATCATTTAGAATTGTACACCAACACAAGAACAAAAGTATAAAGTTATAGTTTACAAGTTTAAAAAAAATTCTCTTTAAATTTTTATATTAAAATTTGGTTTTTGGTCTTTACTTAAGCCTAATAAATCAAAGTTAATTTAAACATAACTAATTTATTGAGATATTTGAGCTTGTTTTGATGAACATATGTACGTTTTAGATTTGACTCTATATTACAAAGAGCTACTCGAAGTTCATGGTCAAGACCCTTTAAACATGATCGTTTGTCGTTTTTAATTAGAACCAGTGTCGAGAAACTTTGTTCGCATAAGTATGTCGTAGAAAAAGGGAGCGAAATTTCAATGGCCATGTCAGAAATTTGTGGATATTCTTTCTTAACTGAAATCCAGAAATATGACGCTCGAGCATACATACAATGTATGGTAACAACATGTTTTTGTTTTGTGTATTATTTTGACCCAGAGAAATTACATATTAGCAAAAAGTTAGAGGAATATCTTACTTAGAAAAATATCTAACTAATAGCGGTGGTTAATTTTTTTATTATTATAATCGATAAAATCATCGCGGCACAGTCAAGATCACCTCGCGGCACACTACTGTGCCATGGCACGGCGGTTGCGGAGCACTGCCTTAGGAGACCATTGCATTTATTATACTGTATGTCATGAATAATTCTATGCTCAGATGGCAAAATGTTATAAGTCACTTTTTAAAAAAAATTAACGTGACAGCAATTCTAAGATTCAACATGTCATGAAAAATCAGTAATTTCTTTTATATTTGTATTATATTGTATTTATATATGTATTAATATTTTGCAATTAATTAACAGTAGTTACAGTAAATAGAAAATATCGGCGAATGAGAATCCGGAATGTGAAAATCTCTATTTTTTAAGAAAAGTGACTTATAATATTTTGCCATCTGAGCAAAGAGTTATGCTATCAGGATTATCATCCATGATATCAGCTAAAACAAAGCAGTTAGAAGGAAAATGAAGCAAAATATCAAATCAATATCAGTATGCAAACTCCACAAAAAATCAACACAAATATCGAATCTTGGATTTAAAGAAAAAAGATGGCAAGGAAATGAGCCCCCTCCATTCAGAACACTTTTAGAAATAAAAAAATTAATAGTCGTAGTAGTATATTCCATAAAATATGAGTTGACAATTTTGCATATAACCTATTAATTAAAGTTAATAGAATTGCGAAATTTTTCTATATATTAACAGAGATAATGTTTAATTCAGCTAGTAATTTTACAATACTCTCTATCATACTTTTTAATAATGGAATTCTGAACTGCAGTTTACTAAATTTTGTATTTTTAATTTTAATATTATTTGAACTCATACCAAATTATAACTAATGGAATGTCTGCTGTGCTTTTGTTTTTTATGTTAATAATATTTATATAATAAGAAAATGAAATTGGAATTTAATAAAAAAATGAAAACTTATTTATAAAATTTCAAATTTTGAATTATCACAAAGCATGTTAATAAGGTTCTATCAGTTCAATAAAAAATATAAAAAAGAGAAAGATTTTGAATTATAAACATATCCAAACTAATGTTTTGTAAATCCTTTTCTACTGGTACAAAGAGATACTGAGCAAATGTTTAATGCTTAAAAACATTGAGGTTCAATAATTTTAACATTTAAAAATTTAAAGTTTATTTTTTTATAAACAAATCAGTATTTTTAAAAATTAAAGAAAAGTTCATATAATTTTTTACTTCCCATTAGTTGAAATACAAACTTTTACTATAAGGAAAATTTAAAAAAAAATGAAAATCTTAGGGTTCCTCCATCTTACATTAAAACTATACACTAGAGTAGATAATACAACAAAGTAATTAAAAAACGATGATATTTAATAAACAGAGATTATAAGACTGCATAGAATAGAAACTGCAATGAGTGTCTTTTTAATATATATAAACGAAATCCAATAAAGGCAAGTAGGAACTTTTACCAAGCTTTGACGGGGTTGAAGTCTATGGAACATGACAGGCATGAGATGCCTCAAATATAACTGAACCACAAGCCTTATAATAACCTCAAATATAATTGAAACACAAGACATTTAACAGCGAGTTGTTTCACCAACTTTAATGACGAGACGAAATATTTTCTCCATGAATAATTCGTGCAAGCGTTTGGAACTTCCATTTAGAAGTATTTGCTTAGAATACATTTATAAACTGACAGTACTTTCTTCGCTTAATCCCGTTATGATTGAAAATTAAATTGAGGTAAGAAATTCTTCATTACTACATTATGTTTATTCATGCAAACTATTGTTAGTCATTTAAAACTGAATCATTTGATAAAACATTTGCATAAAAGGTTAATTTCTTGAAAATCTGTTTTCGAATTAAAGTTTATAACCGTAAAATGTCAATGATTACTGTATTTGTGTTGAATATTATATAACAATGGGGACATAAGAAGGACGCCTGAGATATGGGTGCATACAACCCGCAAAAGACATAGCCGTTTGAAGATATGTAAACAGCATTTCCAAAACAGACAGTACCCATATTTTCAGACTTTATATCGTACTAGCTGTTTCCCGGCGTTGCCCGGGTAATTTGGACATCTCGGTTTATCTCGGTCATTTTTCACTCATTTTCACCCTCTCCCTCCCATGCCGATGGGGATGAACTTGGTCTTAAATGGGATAGGGAGTGCCATCATTCATCTCAGTGACACCGAAAACTGTGGCTTCGACAGTAATCTCGTTTTTTTTCAATGTCCACCCATTCCCAACCTCACCTCTAGAGGTGCAATAAGCTTAGGGTTGAATGTCATCTGGACTGTTACCAATAAGCTTAGTGACCCCGTAAACTATGGATTCGACACCACTCTCGGTCATTTAGGACATGTTATGAAAACATCAACTTAAAACTGGTTCCGGAGCATCCGATTTGAAACTAGATGGAACCGGTTTTACTTCGCTACTGTTCGCCCAATCGGACATTCTCCACAACTTCTTACAAATAAAAAAAAACGTTGGCAGCAGTAAAGGTGTGGAAATTTTTGATTTTCCGGCTGATGAACGTTATGCGAGGTCAGTCTTTGAATTTTTTCGGTGAGAGTGTCCGTCGGTGTTCTTTTAGAGAGGGTTTTCTGAAGCACGTGGTTGCGCGAGTGGCACAAGGCAGATACAACTAGTCTACGACGGATTTGTATAAATGCGAAATTGACCGATGTTTCTTGGTTTTCATGCTAAGAATTGTGATGCACAAGTGCAAATCATTTTCGTGCTAAGAATTGTGATGTACAAGTATTTTTCATGCTAAGAATTGTGATGTACAAGTGCCAATAATTTTCGTGCTAAGAATTGTGATGTACCACGTGCAAATAATTTTTCTTCTCTCCTAACTTAAGTCTTAAATAAAGTGTGGTAAGTGAATTCCAGTTTTGTTCTTTTATTTTTTGCAATGTGCTGATCTTTTATAATCACGGCCACAACAATAAATCATTTACAGGACATTTAAATTTTTATCTCCTTCTGAATTCCCTGAACTGGCACTTAAACGGCATCGACAGTGTCACTTAGAGACCCCGAAAACTATGAATTCGACATGAATATCAGTCATTTCCGATTATTTTTATATGTCACCCCTTCTCATCCCACCCCTATGGTTGCTTGGTGTATCTTACCTCCACGGTATTTTTTCCCAGATTGTCAGTCATATGTGTACCAAGTGTGGTTGAAATTACTCCTGGCATTCCAAAGTTATTCTGGAACATACACACATACATCCATTTTTATATACATAGATGAAATAGAAGTCTCCTAAATCGTATGAATTGGCATCCTTTTCTAATTCAGCTGCTTAAAACTTTTTTGTTTGTAGAAAGTGGCTATCGTATATTTCAAAATTCCATTCCTGTTTTTGACATTAAAACTTCATTTCCCCGATTTAATACATTTGATTTAGATTCTCTGCGTTTCGTTTATTTTAGTTATTCTGCTCTTTATTTTACGAAAGATTTTTACCGCATTTATCACATGCTATTTTTCTATCATCTGAAAAACACTACACAAGATGTAACAAAGGAATACTTCAGTAATATACGTGTTATTTAATTGTTTAATTTATTAGACTATCCTTTATTTAATTTTCGAATGATTTGAAAACCTAACATGGGATACTTTTTAATAGAGGTTTGGTTAATTTGTTTAGGTTTTACTTTGTCTAATATGGCATTTGTTATTTTAAATATTTATGGGTTTTTAAAAATTGATTTATCATATGTGTAGAGTGGTGTTTTTGTTATAAACTTCCCGTCTTCTCATACAGTACTTTTTAACGAAGAACATGCTAATTTTTCACTACGCGTACAACTGCACATATCGAAATATGCAGATTATCCTTCTTGCTGGCATAGCAGCAGTTCGCCGATACAGAACTTTTGTTGTTCCGTGCCAACTTTGCCCAACTTTGCAACTGCTTATCTTGTGTTAAGATAATTGAATTGGGCAGGGTAGGCGTTATGAATCCGGATCACCTCCTAACTTGCCATGGACTTGACAATATCTCCCAAAGAAGCGGAGACAACAGCAAATTGTATTGGGATGCAAGGACCAGTGTGAACTCTCTTTGTGACTGAACTTTTTGATTCTGTATTTTTCTAGTTTATTTTGTTTCTAGTTTTTATTGTTGGTTTCTAGTTTATATTGCTGATTTAACCACGGTTTTATTAACTCGCTTTCTTGTTTGTGTGTTTGTCCAGTACAAATCTTGCAATCGATTTTTAACTAACTTCCCGACTAGCTAGACATTTGAAACTTTTAGAATAGCTCAGAACACGATGACAATGCATTCTTTTAATACTTTTAGCCATCTTTACGCAGAATTGAATTCATTTTCAGTTAATTCTGTTTTGTATGGAAAGTTAGTTCGGAAAAAATCCGCAAGGTGACGCTTCGATCGAATTCAATGCTTGCAATTTTGCGTAACGGCTTTTGACGATTTTGAAAACAGCATACATGTGAATTTAGTTTGTTTACAAAAATATTGTGTTACAAATTTAAAAAAAATTATAAAAGTTAGCAGTTTATAAAGTCTGTGGACAACAAGAAATGGCTAAAAAGTGATTAAAATTAAATAAAAGAAAGTGAATAAATAATAATTAAGTGAAGGTTTGTGCAAGTGGTATTAATGTTTGCAAAAAATCTCATGTATGTAATTCAATTAATAAATGTTTGAAAATTTCTTATAATTGCTCTCTTTATTACACATTAGATCATTTTCTTTCAAGTTGATGGGATAAATTCATCAAAAAAATTAAAAAAAAGTATTTATGAATACATAGAATTGTCAGTTTTATATGATTAAAAAGAAAATTTAAAAACGTGGTATATAAAAAGTTCTTTTTATCTTGTAATTATGTTTTGTTTTGTTTTCTCATCCTTTGTAATGTTGTGGGCGGCCTGATGTGTATGGATTAATTTCCGGAATATGGCCATATGTAACACAAAATTGAATTGTTATTTTGTTATACAGTTAATGTTATTCCATTAAAGTTTAGTTTTAAGTATGAACTTTTCTCTCTTTTACGAGAGTTCATTAAATTATTCAAGTCTTTCCCAGTACAAATCAAAATTATTGACGGTACAAATATTCAGCCCGCATACATACGTTATTTAGAAAGCCTAATATAAGTCCTCATTTAATCAAGGGTGTTACATTAAGTTTACTTTTAAAAATATTTCCTCTTAATCGAATCAGATAAATATTAGGAATCTCATTTATAAGATGGTTCTATGAAAAATATCATAACAGATGTTCCCGTTGGGATGGTTATATCGATAGCTAGTGTTAATCTCTTCCACCTTTCCATTTTCGACCCTTGTAAATGCTCCTTCTAGGTATTGAAAATCCCTTCATTTCCGCTTAACATATAAGGAAAGAATAACTAACATCGCTCTTGAAATGATGGTTATACACACTCATAAACAAACACACACAAACACATATATATATATATATATATATATATATATACATATATATATATATATATATATATATATATATATATATATATATATATATATATATATATATATATATATATATATATATATATATATATATATATATATATATATATACTGTGGTACCTCGGCTTACGAATTTAATTCGTTCCATGACGGAGCTCGTAACTCGAAATAGTCGTATCTCGAATCAATTTTTCCCATTGAAATGAATGGAAATGCCATTAATTCGTTCCGGGCTGCCCCAAGACACTGCAATTTTTTGTTACATGTTTTTAAATAAGAAAAATGTGCCTAAAAACGACGAACATTGTATAAAAGCGCATTACAATAGAATGTACTGCAATAAACTTGTTTTATTAAGTGTAATGTACAACATTTACCTTGGATATCAGACTTGAAGATGCTGATGGAAGACGAGGAGGAGAAAAGCTGAACTGAAAAATTAAATCTTATTCGTTGATTTTTGACCTTTTCGCCCCGCTTTCCTCACTTTCGTTTTTATTACCAGCTACTCTCTGAAAGTGAACAAGGGAGACACGGAAGCTGGGCGATTGTTGCATCGTTCGCTATGGCTGTAATGTCCAGATTCTTCTTTCTGAGAATCCGAAGAACGTTTTCTCAGAATCCGTAGAAGGGCGAGAGCTTGCGATCCTAGGACCAAGGTCGTCCCATCCCCTAGACCCCATGGGGAGATACAGTGTGGGGGAGGGAGTTGAAGCTATCTGTCTGCGAAAGATGTTGGAAGCTGTTCGGTTTAGGCGGGCGACTCAAGTTTCGGCAGAGCAAGCTTCCCCGGGTGGTAATTGTTGAATGTTAATCTCTCGGTTTAAGACGGGATAGTAGTCTTAGAATAATATGTATACAGTTGTATAATAATTGTACATAAAGGTTGTCAATATTATATGAATCTCGTGTTCTCATTTGATGAGCACGTAACGTGGCATTCGCTGCGCAAACTAGTGGTGCGATATCTGAAGTTTGCTCGTAACCCGAAGCAAAAAATCTGTCGAGAAAATGCTCGTATCTCGAAAAACTAGTAAGTCGAGGTACCACTGTATATATATATATATATATATATATATATATATATATATATATATATATATATATATATATATATATATATATATATATATATATATATATATATATATATATAAATATATATATATATATATATATATATATATATATATATTTATATATAAATAAATATATATATATATATATAAATAAATAAATAAATAAATAATATATATATATATATATATATATATATATATATATATATATATATATATATATATATATATATATACAGGGTGGTCATAAAAAAAGATAATGGCACCCATGTAGAAAATGTGAAATCCAAATAACAGTTTTCTTTTGTCCGATCTGTATTGTCATCAGTGATTGGTGTCTTGCCTCTGTCATATGCAAAATTCCTCCGTGCGCCCCGATCGTGTTTTTGTAGGCCGTTCGCAGAACTATTTTTTGTGCGTGCATAACGCGAACGTTTCTTGTGATACACGCACCGTTCCAACGCTATTTAGGGTTTTTGCATGCGCTGAGCATTTTGCGACGGGAAAAAGTGGGTATTTCCATTAGAAAATTACGAGTTTCTGTACCTACAACCGTAACCGCGAGCGACATTTTGTTGCCGTTCACAGAATCCCGAGCTCATACCATTGAAAAACTAGATCTGAAATCTCATCTCGATCGGTTGAACGGAACGGTCGATAGAGGTCCATATATCGGCAAAGTTTTTTATGACCATCCTGTATATATACTATATATATAAACACACATATATATATTTATTTATATATATTATATATATATCTATAATATTTATAGAATTCTGACTTTAAGTGATACTAGATTTTATGTCTTGTTTGGTATGATTTGCTCTGAATTATTTTAGGCTCTGGCAACCCTTAACAATTTCTCCAATTTATTTCATGCCATTTTTGTTTCGCTAAAAATCATTTTCATTACGATTGGTTTTCCTTAGGACAGTAATACACGCACAACAATAGAAATATAAATGTATAGTGTAGTATGTTTAGATTGGAAATAATGTAATAAGTATAAAAGTTATTTTTGTGATTTGACTTCATCAATGAATCGTTTACTATCGATTTACATAAAAAAATATTCGATCTCGTCTAAACCATCTATTCCATGTGTAGAAACCTGAAATTTACGTAAAACTAAATGATTTTTTCCCGGCTAAACGGAAGTAGTTACAATATCATGTTTGATAACAATTTATTTTCGAATGTTTAAACTGTGGTCTCATGCATTAAACTTATAACGAACAGAAATATCAGGTTTTATTCAGAATTGTGTTTCGTCGATTTTGGGTCGTTGCGTTAACAGTGAAATAGAAGAAATAATGTTTACTTTCGATTTATTTCATATAAAATACTCATGTTATTTCATCGTAGAAACCATTCATGCAATCTAATGTAAATATTACACTCTAAGTAAGTAGTTATTGACGAAATTGGGGCTTGAAGTAAAACAGTTGCAAAACACTTTTTACTTCGTATAGACAGTTTAAGAGGAAGTAAAGGTGAAGAAAGTAAAAAATCAAAAAGAATTATCGAAATATAAAATTTATATATTTTATTTCTAATGCAGAAAGCTGCGGACATATGGGCTTGAAAATATTCCCATCTATTAAAATAAGCAGCCAGTCAGTCGTGTTCAATTCCATTTCCGAAAGCAGCCACTCCTATTTCACGTGGGCAACCGCGAAATCCATTCAGGGTCTTTCTCCAGACCTTATTTTGAATTCTGCTTCATAATCTTACATTCATTTTTATAAGGGATTTTACTGGGAGCACATAGAAATATTGAGGTTTCCCTTTTTGCTAATAAATCTGCTGCCTCTTTTCCTGGTATGCTGGAATGGGAGGGTATCCATTGCAGGACAAAACGTTTTTTAGAATTAGTCATATATTTGATTATTCGTTTGCCCTCTTGTATTTTTAAGTGTGAAACAGGTTGGTTTTGATTTGCTATAGCCTGAATGGCAGCGGAAGAATCGGAGAGAATTGCAACGATAGAAAAATTAGAAAGTATGTTTTCCAAATGTACAAGGGTTACCCGAACAGTCTCCATCGAAGGCATCGAAGTATTATAATTTAGTGGTAGATAATGAGAAAATAAGGATGTATATAGTACCAGCTCTACCCTCAGTGTTAAACTTAGAGCCACCTGTATACAGTATGCCCACTAAAGTCCCTTCCCACCCTCTTAACTTCGGAATGGCTGCTGCTATATTCATAAAAGTGGTGTCTAGGTATAGTAAACTAGCCATGCGCTACTGAATGAAACCACCTACCACGCCACCTGGTGGAAAACTGCAGAGTTAGCATTCCTATCTGGAAAACGGAACGAGATAGGGAAAAAAGTGATTTACAAAGTTGTAGAGCATCATCGATTTAGTAAGAAAAAATACTTTGTGAACATTAATGTGAATAATAGAACGGTTAAAACGCGCATTTGTTTTTTCATGATTTCCTACACTGTGACGTCACGAAACTTGAACGGAAGGAGAAATGATTATCTTTCGGGCCAAACACGACACCGCAATGTGCACAGTGATATATCGCTTGTGATCCTCAATCAAAAGGACCGCGGTTCAAACCCCGAAGGTTGCATCCTTGTACTGATTGTTTTTATAAACAGAGTAGACAATATGTAGATAGTGTAAAATAGTGTCACATCAACTCAACGCAACTTGTGCTTGGTGTTCGAAATTTTTGCAGGATGCATATACGTAAGAAATGTCACGCCTGTTCACCTGAGGCAGCTATAAAAGAGACATCTTCTTGGGGTTGTAGTATGTTGATGCTCTTGGTCACGGTTGAGTATTCCAAATCTGAGTATTGTGAGATGGTTTTACTGTACGGTGAATGTGGACACAAGGCACGATCAGTAGCAAGGTTGTACCGAAAAAGTTTCAATGCAGGCCCGCATCCTTCTCATCAAACCATCCTAACTGTTGTAAAACTTTTAAGGGAGACAGGCAGCGTTACTACTCGACCTCGATCTGGCTGACTAGCTAATGTAGGACGGCAAGTTCAATCGAATGAGGTATTAGCATATGCCCTCGTATATCCGAAATGCAGCACAAGAGAGATCAGTCAACACTGTGGTTTCTCCAAAAGTCAGGTTTGGAAAATCCTAAGCGAATTAGGCGCTCATCCATACCGACCAACGCCTCAACAGGTTTTAGTAGACGGGGATGCCAACCGATGTTTTACCGACGTTCGACATCAAATGCGGCATGCTATTAACGTTTGGTGTGCAATTTACAATAACAAGCTGACTCAGGAACCAAATAACTGGGTATGGCGGTTTCGAAGAGTAGCCTCCACGTTTGCCTGATCTGACTCCACTGGACTTTTACCTGTGGGGATACCTGAAACAGCAGGTGTATGCGACCCTTCCACAAACATTGCAGGACCTTAAACGACGCATTACGTACGCTTGTGCCAACGTGCCACGCTCTATGCTCCAATGTGTGCAACGTGACATTCAAACGAGGATACAAATGTGCATTGCAGCTGACGGTGAGAAGTTTGAACATCTCAAATAAAGGTTTATTGTTATATCTAGTTGTTTTTTTCTTTCTCAGATCGTTTTGTCACGTCACAGTGTCGGAAATCACGAAAAAACAAATGCGCATTTTAACCATTCTATTCTTCGTATTATTGTACACAAGGTGTCTTTTCTTACTAAATCGATAATGTTCTACAATTTTGTAAATCACTTTTTTCCCTATCTCGTTCCATTTTCGAGATAAGAATGCTAACTCCGCAGTTTTCCACCAGGTGGCGTGGTAGGTGGTTTCATTCAGTAGCGCATGGCTACTTTACTATACCTAGACACCACTTTTATGAATATAGCAGCAGCCGTTCCGAAGTTAAGAGGGTGGGAAGGGACTTTAGTGGGCATACTGTATACATGTAATCATTCGCTCGTTGGATAACGTTCTTCAATTGTATCCATGGTAAATTCCTGTGTCACAGTTTGATTTGATTTTAGGCTTACAAAGATCTAGGGGAAAATGATATTACTAATCCTAAAATAAAATGGCATTTAGATATATTTATGGCATTATAGATAGATTATATTAGAAATATTTATGGCATTAAGATATTTATTGTACTTATGACTAAGAAATTTAGGCCTGTCTTAAAATTTCTTAAAACTTTTAACACTCATTTATCTTGTTAAATTTTCAAATTATTTCTCTTCGGGAAAGTTTATTTTTTCATGATACTGTCGTAATTTACCATGAATATTCTTTACAGGAAGGATATAAAGATTTTTAATTGATTATTAGTAGAAAAAATAGAATAAAACTGATTTATCGAAATAACATCGTGCCTGGAGATTCTTCACGTTCGTAGAAATTGTCTGAATGGAAAAATGTAGATTCATTAAATTACCAGTAATATTTCGATTGAACGAGAGTTTCACTTAAGTTATATCTTCAAGATGGAATCGTGCGGGACCCCAAAAAAATTTTCATATGACTTTGATTTGCGATATATATATATATATATATATATATATATATATATATATATATATATATATATATATATATATATATATATATATATATATATATATATATATATATATATATATATATATATATATGTGTGTGTGTGTGTGTGTGTGTGTGTGTGTGTGTGTGTGTGTGTTTGTTTGTTTGTTTGTTTGTTTGTTTGTTTGTTTGTTTGTAAGTAAGTAATAATAACGTTCCACATTTATTAATTAACACATATTGTAAATTTTCCCGTTAACATTTCGATAGCCCCCTATTTCAAATTATGACCTAAGGGTAAACGAATTAACTAGCTTAATTGTCCCTTAACGTACGTGCTAAAAAGTAAGTGTTGTTTTCAAAACAAGATGATTCAACCTCACCAGTTTTTCTCGCACCTTTCGAAAGATCATACGACTTCTGACACACGTGGTCCGATAGTCACCGATAACCAATTAGAAGTTTTTGGCCTCCTGGTGTACAAGGTCCTAAACCCTTCAAAAAAGCGAGAGGAAGGGTTCTCCGTAGCTTTTTTCGAGACTATCCTCGTATATGGATGTTGCCCCGTGTATGCTTTTGTATAGATGCGATCTCTCGTCCCGTGTTACTCTATCGCCGGGCGACTCTTTCTAAATATGCCGTTACTGTTCCACTGATGTCAAGCATATGCAAGCTACGGCTGGTTTCCGGTGCCGATATTGTCATGTCGTGTATTTGTGTCTAGTTATCCAGTTACAAGACGCACAGTTACTATTGCAAAAATCTCTCGGGCCATGTAATGTCGTCATCATACTTCCATCAATACTTCCAACATCATACTTCCAACAATAATTCCATTTACTGTTCGTGCGTCTCTTCAATGGATCTCCACAGTGTATGTAGTCCTGCTCTTTCTATCTGTGTTGCCCAACAACGAATCTCTCCACCGCCATGACTATGAACTGATGTATTCGCATACTCTGTATTTACCAGCATTCATGAATCCCCGTGATGTACAGCGTATTACATACATACATGCATACGTACATACACTGAAGTGCCACTGAATTAGGGATACCTACCTAGTAACGAGTTGGGCCTCCTCTGGCCTTGATAACGGCTGCCACACGACGAGGCATAGATTCAACAAGTTTCTGGAGACGTTCCACGGGAATGACTTGCCAAATATTGGCTAAAGCTGTCCATAATTCAGTAAGGTTCTTTGGTGCTGTGTGATGACCTTTCACGCCTTGTTCCAAAACATCCCAAAGATGCTCAATAGGATTTAAGTTTGGGCTTCTATGTGGCCAATTCATGACAGAGAAGTCAGAGGAATGCTCATCCAACCAGCCAGTAGCCAACCGAGATTTGTAAGAGGTACAGTTGTCTTGCTGGAAAAGTCCATTACCGTGCGGATAACAGAACAGCGTAAATGAATGGAGGTGATCACCCAGCAACTCTACGTACCGAATTGCATTGAGGGAGGTTGGTACACGCACCAAAGATCCCAAACTGTGCCACGAAAAACACCCCAGACCATGATTGAGCCACCATACCCTTGTACAGTTACAGCCAGGCATGCAGGATCCATGGCTTCA